>CM052655.1:64074054-64094368 GCA_028533165.1 Leontopithecus rosalia
TTGGTTGCCGATTCACTCTAGTGACTGTTTCTTTTGCCGTGCAGAAGCTGTGGAGTTTGATTAGGTCCCATTTGTCTATTTTGGCTTTTGTTGCCAATGCTTTTGGTGTTTTGGTTATGAAGTCCTTGCCTACTCCTATGTCCTATTGTGTGTTATATGTTACCACTGACGTCTCTTTTCAGCTGATGTTTAGGCAGAGATTTCCTGAAATGTGCTGCACCAATAGGTCTCCCCATCTTGGACAAGGGGTTCAGTATATGTGTTGGCACACACTTTCAATGTTATGGCAAGCAGTTTAAAATATTTTCTAAGTCTTCACACTTTCTGTTTGTACAGGATCTCAGTTTCAGCTACAGGTGAAACATAAGAACTTTCTAACATTTTTCTTTGGTATGCACACCATTTTGCAGTATACATACAGTTCCAGATTCCCAGGAATATATCAAAGCTCTTGAAAGTCCTTTACAGGCTACTCATGTCCCAGATTTTTCTTTTATTGTTTTTGTTCTCCTTCTTTGCCCAAACTATCATCACTTTCTTGGGCATCTGCAATTTAAACAATTGCTGCTCATGGTTTTGGCAAATGCCTCAGAAAAATATTATTCACACTGAGTGAACTCTGAGTCAGGTCAGATTTAAAAAAAATGTCCTTTTCAGGTAACTGACAGGTTAAATAGTAACTATTTTATGAAGGTGGAACTTTTGCAAAACTGTAAATCAAATCCATTCTGTTTCCTCTAAGAATTGCTAGGCCAATAATTTTTACCGCTACTGTGATTTCAAGGTTGTTGGTTTTCAGTGCTACTACAAAGCTAAGCAGGAAGAAATTTGAATATGGTAAGTTAATATTCTGTAAATAGTGATGTTCATGCTAATATCCAGGTATTTTTATTGACTAGAGGATCCTCAGATTGTTGTATCCCATTTGTTAATTCCCAAATTTCTTTAAAATTTGATTTTGATCATTTTTGCTAGCATTCTTATTGCTTTTTTTGAGAAACAAAGTTTCAGATATTCTTACCCATGCATTCTGGAAACTAAAACTGTCTACTCTTAATTTTGTTGATCATATTTATCTTTTTGTTACCACTCTCCTCCTCTCTACAGTGCATCTACCTGCTCTCTCCTATTTATAACAATTCTGCAGTTGAAAAACCTGAGAATCCTTGTTTTTCTTTCCTTTTTTTTCTGTATATGGCTTTAAATTTCTCTGTAGAGCTAGAACCAGATGGGAAGGAAACACTAAGTTGAACAAACTTAGTTGTTCCAATAAACATGGAATCAGCATCTGACTGATCATAGTGAAATCTGAGGAGCCTTCTGTACCTAGTTCAGTTATTCTGTGCACTACAATCCCCTGGTGAAAACATATTTGAGTTGAGACCCTTGATTCTGAGGTTTCCTTGAATTCTGTTTGGTTGAATAGCTCACTGACAGACAGGTCATAGATTAGTGGGAAGACTTCCCTTTCCATCATTCATGTTGATTTTTTCCTTCTCCTGTAATTTGCATTCCTATCATATTTCCCATATTCTAACAATGAATATTGTTATATAATGTATAGTATATCTATATTCATGGTAGAATGCTATGCTTTTTCTTCATGTGAGTCTCTTAAAATACCATTTCAATATGATACCCACCAAAACATAAAAAAGTAGTCAGAAGTTATCTAAAGCCTTTTTTTGTAATTGAGAAAACAGTTTACACTAGCTATTAATGGTAATGGTGATGTTCCAGTATATGTTAAAAAGCCTTCCTTAGAAATGACTATAATTATTCTGAAATATCTATTGCAGTTATATTATCCTAACTCTTATTATTTTAAAAATGAAATTATGTCATAGTAAAATGGAAATAGCATAAGTTTGAAAACAGTAGGTCTGTGTATAGTATATAAATTATATTATACTATTTCACAAGTAACATATCTTTTCATTTTAACTTTTAAATTATTGGTTTCATAATTATTACATAATTGTGAACAATTTTATAATTGTGAATAACTTAAACCATAATTATTGTTTACTGGAGTTTTTAGGAGAATTAAGATAAAGAACATCTTTATACACCAAAGATACTTAATAAATGCTTGCTAAAATAATCATCCTCACAATAATTATCAAAGAGTAATTATAATTTTATTTTTATTTTTTGAGTCATTTTCATTAATGTCTGCTCCATCCAGCATCCCTAACTACATTTCTTTTCCATTCATACAAAACTTTTTTTTTTGATACTAAGTCTCCCTCTGTCACCCAGGTGAGAGTGTAGTGATGTGATTTCAGCTCACAACCTTCACCTCCTAGGCTCAAATTATCCTCCCACCTTGGCCTCCCAAGTAGCTGGGTTTACAGGTGCACACCACCATGCTGGCTAATTTTTTTATGTTTTTGGTTGAGATGAGGTTATATCCTGTTGCCCAAGCTGGTTCAGAAACTTCTGAGCTCAAGGAATTCACCCATCTTGGGCTCTCATATTGCTGGGATTATAGGCATGAGCCACGATGACAAACCTAAAACATTTTTTTTGAATATATAAAATGTGACAACCTGTCATATAGCTTGGAGCTTAAAGGAGGAAATAAAAAGTTAATAATTCCCACCCTCATTATATGGTGCCATGAATAACTCCTGGAAGACATATATATATATATATATATATATATATATATATATATATTTTAATCAATATTAATTGATAAAATAGATTTATGAATAAATGAAGAAAATTAGATTCTAATTACTTTCCAGAATATTACCATTATTTGTTTAGGGGGATATACAACTGAATTAGCTGGCTTATGCTGCAGTAAAAGAAACGCTTCAAATCATGGGGGCTTAAACAATGATGGTTTATATTTTTTCTTACATTATTTGTAATTTCAAATCATCACAGAAACTTCCTTAGAATCCCAAGCTAACAGAGCAGCCTCCATCTCAAACATTAAAAGTTTCTGTACCAGAGGAAAAGAGTTAGAATCCATTCACATGAATCCACCCAAAGACAATTGTAATTTTGCCATGTGCCTTGAAGCGAGAAAAACACAAAAACTAAAACAAAACAGAAAAATATCAAGTAAAAGGTAATAGTGAGTACCATAGGATATGGTAGGGAAAAGAGATTCAGTTGGTCACAGTAAAGGTGGTAAAATGAATAATGTAATTAGAAAAGAGAGTTGTAATAACTTTAAACAGTTTAAGATAATGGACTTAAAACTTATATCAAAAGCAGGAGAAAGGAGTTTCTCTCTGGTGATATAAACATTTAAACCAAGCCTACCCAAGACAATTATTTATTCCCTCCATTTACATAAATTATCATTTTTGAGTGTCATTTCAGTATTTGGTATTCATTCATTTAATATTTCAATGAGTATTTAATATTTACGAGATATTATGCATTGTGCTTGGGGCTTGTTTCCCAAAGAGGCCACAGAACATACATTCCTTGTTCTTATGAAACTAAAATGTTCTGTTTCTCAAATCCCTGGCAATTTCCCACACTTTCGAAGGAAACACATGCTGCTATCACCTAATAGATACTCTCGTGTATGCTAAGAGAAGAGAATCTAATCTTTTTTTTATAGTATTCACAGGAGTTAAATAATGATCATTTATCAAAATATATTAAATTGTCTTCATGCCAGTAAGAATCACTAAGCAACTCTATCTGTATTTTTATTTTAAGAAAGTTTGCTGTTGTGAAAATCCCAGACTTATAATAATATCCAGATGATAATGTATGTAATATAATATAGTTAATAAAATACTTTGCATTTATTTCCTAAAAGATATCCATAAACATCACATTAAATCTAATAATGTGTCTTAGATTAACAAAAATAATTTTATTGTATTTTAAATACATATTTCAAATACTTTCAACTTTATTCTAAAATTCGTTTTAAAATGATGTTAAAAATGACTCCTATGTAGTATTTTATTTGAAAAAAGCAATTGATAAATTTAAACCTAAAACTTTATAGTCTTAGTTTATATTTATGTGACCTATTTTACTGGGCTACATTTTTCCCAAACTACATGCATGTAAACATGATGGTTAGAAATAGTAATTTGCCAGGTATAAATATGATTGAGATGTGGTATGAGGTAAGTTTTAATAACTTACTTTAATTTTCTTTGTCTATTAATAATTCTAACATTGTAACTTCTCTTCTACACTTTAATATAGGCAGAACTCAGAAAATATTTCGTGATTGACAATATTCCCACATAATTAATAATATTAAAAAAGAATAACTATTATCCAATAATTTTGACAAATCCACAATGTATATCATTAACTTAAGTGAAATCCATTCTTTGTTCAAAACTGAATCTCCTCAAAATATTTAAAAGCGAATCTTCATATCACTGATATATTATTTTAACTCCTCTAACAATATCCAAATGTATACAAAGGACTTTGATACCTAATTGTGAAATACTAAGATATAGTAAAAATTCAAAAGGTTAAGAATGTTAAATCTGAATGGATAATATTTATACGTATTCATGGAGGGTTAATTTGTATTTGTAATAATCACTGAAAAAATTCTACTAAATATAGGTGGTTTTAAAATAGGCATTAAGATACTTGTAACAGCATACTGAGCTGGGTAGCATTGTTTCTTAATAGCAGTTGGTGGCAAATAAAGCACAGAAGAAAACAAGTTAAAAATATGAACACAGTTTAATGTCAGAATAAATAGCCTGAATTTTGTTCATCGTATGCTTCTAATTAAGGTATTAGAGAATAAAAACCTATCCTTTAGGGATATTAATATTTTAGTAATGTGCAGCGAGGATTGGAGGAAAGCTAGAGGCAAGGAAACAATTAGAGGCTTTAGCATTAGTGTAGAAATAAGGAAATAAGGACTTGGATCGGAAAAGTCACCATGAGAATAGAAAATAAAGCAGAGCTAATGAATGTATTTCAAATATTTTACATTGCTTGGAAAAATATTAGCTATTAAGATGAAGAGAGAGTTTGAAAAATATTCATAATTTTTAACGTGATTGACTAGAGAAATATAATCATTCCCAAAAGTAGAAAAGATGGAGAGTCTTTCCATGGGGATTCAAGATGAATCTATATTAAGCATGTTGAGCTCTGAAGGTACAGCAAACCATCCGAGAATATATTTTAGCAAGTAATTGAATATGTGGGACTAAAACTTGTAAAATAGTTTTTAGGCTTCTAAGAAATAGATGAATTTATACAATTATATAATTCTACTTGAACAATCCTAAGTATCACTTTATTTAGTGTTAGTAGTTTATTTTAAGTGGTAAAAGTGAATTTGGAGGATAGGGATTATCACATATTTATAAGAGCCTTCATTTTTCACTACTGCAATGGATCAGGAATAAAAAAAATTATATAAAAGTGAAATAAAACATGTTGACCTACTTTTTTTCTGAGAGGTCTTAAAAACGAGTTCATTGTTTTCTGATTCCAATAATTCAACTAATATTTTAAACAGCATTTATTGGTACCTGTAGCATACATAATAGGTTTTGCAGAATAAAGCTTAGAGGGATTTCATATCTTGGCATTCTCTCTCTTATAAGTACATAAAACATTAAAAAGGAAAATAACTATGATGAATCAGAAAGACCATGTCAAATTAACAAAGGATTTTATGTTACAAAATATTTAGTTTGCATAAATATGTACAAAGGAAATTAAAAGCAGTGGGATATTTAGGGCAAAGGATTTATATCCTACAAAGCACATAGCTTCTTACAAAATTCTTTTATCAATGTAAATGAGCAATATGGCCATTCTAAACTCATGCTATTAATGCTAAAATAGAGCTTTAAACAAATGTCCTACGAAAAGGAATTTGGAGAAAAGACTATTCCTGTGGTTGGTTTGTAAATCAGGGAGACATAGCCTTTGGTGTATTATGAAGCATCTTTGATAAAACAATGGGAACCTTTGCGTTTAACAGCACAACTTATTGCTCAGATTGGCAATCAGGTTTGTTTATACAAATTTTACAAAAACAAAAAAAGAAACAAAAACAAAAATTCAAACTTGCTTAGTTCTGATTGGCCAGTGCAGCTGAGTTCTAATTGGTTGATAAAGCTGAGCCCTAATTGGCTAGTTAAGGTGAGCTCTGAAAGTCCCAAAGTTAAAAGGAAATGTGGAGTTTCAAGACTCAGAGCTCATGTGTGACCCTTAGTCAGCAAATGGTGACTTGGCTCTATTTGAAATTTAGGCCCATTTAGCTGCTTAAAATCCATCATAAATGATTGGCTCTTTCAGGTTCACTTTTGTTCACAAAACAAATCTAATTATTTGTAACAAACAAGTATCTGACTCACTGTGCTGTCAAATTAACCTTGTAAAATAAAAACTGCTCTATTTTATAATAGACACTGAAAATATGTGTGCATTTTTGTGTAACCACTATCAGGTTTTCTCTAAAGAATTAAAGCTTTGGGCCAGGTGCGGTGACTCAGGCCTGTAATGCCAGCACTTTGAGAGGCTGAGGCGGGGAAATCACGAGGTCAAGAGATGGAGACCATCCTGGTCAACATGGTGAAACCCTGTCTCTACTAAAAATACCAAAAAAAATTAGCTGGGCATGGTGGCATGTGTCTGTAATCCCAGCTACTCAGGAGGCTGAGGCAGGAGAATTGCCTGAACCCAGGAGGTGGAGGTTGCGGTGATCATGCCATTGCACTCTAGCCTGGGTAACAAGAGGGAAACTCCGTCTCAAAAAAAAGCACCATTATGTCACTCTTTATTTCCCATGTGACAATATTGCCTTGTTATGCAACTAGCTTTCTTATGTTTGTAATATTAGCCATGAGGTTTTTATAAATGGCCTATGTTGAGGAGATTTCCTTCTGTACCTATTTTGTTGAGAGTTTTTATTTTTTTAATCCTGAATATATATTAAAATTATCAAATCTTTTTCTGCATCTATGGAAATGATCATTAAGAATTAAAGCTTTGCTCTTCCTAAATTTGAAATTTTAAAACAACTGATATGTGTCAGTGTTGTATTTATTATTGATTACAATGTGATCAGAATTATCCCTAGGACTTGTTAATCTGTTTCTGTCAAGAGAAGGAAGCTTTTATTTATTTTGTCAACATTTTCCCAAAAAGCTATTCTGTGCTCTTCCAAGTATTGACAACATAGCAGTGAATAGGGCAAGAATATCCCTTTGCATATGAAGGGAAGATAAACAACAGAAAAATACACACTTCGTATATTATATCAGAAAGTCTTAAGTATACGAAGGCCAAATTAAAGCAGAGTATAAAATTTAAGATTGGTAGATGGCACTAATTCCAGAAAAGGTAGTTAAGGAAGAAATTTCTGAGACATTGAAAATTAGCAGAGATCTGAATGACATGAACAAGATCCTTGACAAGGATCTCTAGAGCATGAGTTTTCCAGTTGGTGGTATAGAAAAGGGCAATATCCTAAGATAGGAATGCATATGGTATTTTGAGAACAAAAGACCAGTGTCAATGAGCAAAAATAACAAGCTAAAATAAAATACATTTAGGCTGTTGACCAGAGAACCGATCGTGTAAGATCTTATTCATTTTTTTCAGGGCGAGAAGAATCCATGGGAATTTTTTTTGTGTTTTTGTTTTTTTTTTGAGACGGAGTTTTGCTCTTGTTACCTAGGCTGGAGTGCAATGGCGCGATCTCGGCTCACCGCAACCTCCGCCTCCCGGGTTCAGGCAATTCCTCTGCCTCAGCCTCCCCAGTAGCTGGGACTACAGGCACGCACCACCATGCCCAGCTAATTTTTTGTATTTCTAGTAGAGACGGGGTTTCACCATGTTGACCAGGATGGTCTCGATCTCCTGACCTCGTGATCCACCCGCCTCGGCCTCCCAAAGTGCTGGGATTACAGGCTTGAGCCACCACGCCCAGCCCATGGGAAGTTTTTAAGCAAAAAATAATGTGATATTGTTTAAAGTTAACTTGTTTTAAGTAAGAAAAATAAAATAAATTTCTCAGACTATTGTAAAAAGGATGTTAGCTTGGACAAATATTGCAACATAACAATTAATAGAGTTGTGACTGTATTAAGGATGTAGATTCCAAGTACAGCTGACAAGAACTTCTTGGATAGAGGTTAAAGGTGAGAGAAAAAGATAATTTAAGCATTATAATCTTTCCTGGCATTTTGAAGTTCGAGTAAGTGATGCTAATTACTGAGCTAGAAAAGATCAGGGAAGATACAGATTGGATTTGCTTATTAACATCAAAATGAAGATACTTAATATGCAATTGACAGGGCATATGTTTGTGACAAGGCTTCTCTTGCTATAATTTATATGAATTATTTTCTTTTCCTTCAAGCATTATTTTATTATTGTCCTATGTAGTGAAGACTCTCAATAAAACTCAAAGACTACTGGTAATATTTAAAGCCATGAAGCTGGGTTACATTACATAACCAGGAATTTTTATGAAGAAGAGCTTTGAAGACTTAGTTCTCAAAAATTCTATCATTTACTAATTAGGAAAGAGAAACTAATCCAACAAAATAAATGAAAATAACATGTAATAAGTTAGGAGAAACATATAATGATATGGGAAAAACCAGTATTGCATACTGTACATTAAATAAAACACATACCAATAAAAAGGAAATGATCAATGCTGGGTGTTGCATGGCTGAATACAGTAAGGACTTGGAATTGTTCTTTTGATTTGATAAAATAAAAGCCATTGTTAACAATAGAAAATATTAATAGAATTGGAGGCAATGCCTGATTGAAGTGAGTCTAAGACAAAATAGGAAGTAAAATGATCAGAGTTGGTGTGTTTATATAAAATTAAGAGAAATTTTTCTATAAAGGGCTACAGAGAAAAGGAGTGATAGTGGAGAGATATACAGACATATATAATGAAAAAAACTGGAATATGTCTCAGCATGTTTGTATGCTCATAGGAATGCTTAGATCCATAGTTTAAATGAAGAGGTTGGTAATTTTTAGGTCACAGCAAGATAATAAAATTCACACAATATTTGTATAAATACTTGAGAATTTCATAAGATTTAGATGGGAAGATCAGATTTAAATTTAACTTTTATCAGTGTGGAATTTCCCTTAAGCATTGTAGTGGGAATCTTGGAACAATGGATGGATAGTAGACTTTTCAGTGGCTTAAGAAACTTAAGATCCAGGATCTAGTCTGTGGCCTTCAATAACTAAATCTTGTATTATCTGATAATTCACCTAAACCCAGTGAACCTCAACTTTCTCATTTATTAGCATGATCATATGTTCTGAGTATTTACTATATACTAGGTCATTGAATTTAGTATTATAACCTTATCAAATACTCAAGCTATTTAAATATTATTATTGCTTATATTATACATAAACCACTGAATTTTAGAGAAGGTAAGGAACAGATTCAACAGTAATAACAACAACAAAAAAAAACCATTGAAAATTATGCTTATTACATGGTGATTAGGTAATCTGTATGCCAAATCCTCGTGGAATGCAGTTTACCTATATAATAATCCTGTAATATGTACCTCTAAACCTAAAAGTTAAAAAAAATACAATTTAATTTTGTATTTGGCAAACCAAAAGGACATAGCTAGCTCAAGTGTAAGAGTTTGGAATATTATCCTCTTATAAATCTCAAAGCAGCATTCTTAGTTACAAATGATACTTCTTTCTCACTGCATTTCAGTCTCACAGGAAAGGTAAAAAATGAATCACCACTTTATCCAGTCTATCACTGATGGGCATTTGGATTGGTTCCAAGTATTTGTTATTGTAAATAGTGCTGCAATAAAAATATGTGTGCATGGGTCTTTATAGTAGAAGGACTTATAAACATTTGCATACATACCCAGTAATGGTATTGCTGGGTCAAATAGTATTTCTGGTTCTAGATCCTTAAGGAATCAGCACACTGTCTTCCACAATGGTTGAACTAATTTATACTTGCACCAACAGTGTAAAAGCATTTCTATTTCTCCACATCCTCTCCAACATCAGTTGTTTCCTGACTTTTTAATGATCGCCATTCTAACTGACATGAGATGGTACCTCAGTGTGGTTTTGATTTACATTTCTGTACTGACCAGTGATGATGAGGTTTTTTTCCATGTTTGTTGGCTGCATAAATGTCTTCTTTTGAGAAGTGTCTTTATATCCTTCACCCACTTTTTGATGATGTTTTTTTTCTTGCAAAATGTGGCACATATACATCATGGAATACTATGCAGCTATAAAATAAGGATGATTTCATGTCCTTTCCAGGACCTGGATGAGGCTGAAAACCATCACTCTCAGCAGACTAACATAGGAACAGAAAACCAAACATCACATGTTCTCACTCATAAGTGGGAGTTGAACAATGAGAACACACGGACACAGGGAGGGGAACATCACCTACAGGGATGTATTGGGGGGCAGTGGGGTTAGGGGAGGGAAAGCATTAGAAGAAATATCTAATGTAGATGATGGATTGATGGGTGTAGCAAACCACCATGGCACGTGTTTACCTGTGTAACAAACCTGCACATTTTGCACATGTATACCAGAACTTAAATATAATAATGAAAAAATAAACAATAAAAACCACTATAAGGCATCATCCAATATGTTTTATAAATGCATAGCATTAATAAATACTATATGACATGGAAAAAAAAGAAGCACTATCTAAAAAAGTGCGTGTTGGTGTAAAGGCATAAATGTTATTGGTAACTTTGAAAAAGAGTTGGAAAACGTTTTCTGTAAACATTCAGATAGTACGTATTTTAGGCACTGTTTACCATATTATTCCTGCTGCAACTACTTAACTCTGCCCCATAGCACAAGAACAAATGAATGAGCATGGCTATATTCTAATAAATTATTTATTAAAATTACTAGAAGGTAATTTGGCCTATGAACCATAATCTGCTTTCCAGTGCACTACATCATAGTTTTCCATAGATGAACTGAAATTAGAACCACTGTAAAATTCCTTGTAGATCAAATTTACAAGTTTAATAAGCACCTACCTGTATGTACTATGTGCCAGCCATTACATTAAAGACTGTTTTATCACTGAGTGAGCCTAACAGAAAAGATTGGCTCAAGGAATTTTTAGTGTATTAAAATGAGAACACAGAATCAAAGATACTTAGAAGGGAAAGACTCAACAAGGAAATAAAATTTAAAGACTGGGAAAAAAAAGAAAAGCAGTAGAGAAAAAAAGAAAATCAGAATGTAATTGAAAGTACAGGTCCACAGATGTAGTCCAGAGATGTAGGTGTAGTCCACAGATATTTTCATTATTTAGGCTTTGAGTCATCATATAAGAAGGTAAAGTACAAATAAATCACAAATATCTCTAAAATTACCTTAATTTTCAGAGGATAACAAATTGTTAAATATTCTGATCACCGACTATTGAGAAAGAAATTATTTAACACTCAATAATTTCTAAAATGTTGATATATACTGTCATATGAAGAATCTTTCTAAGTGTTTGCAAGGCTGCGTATCAGAATATCTTATAATGGTAACCTCAGTATCTTCATAGACATTTCATTTAATCTGTAATGTTCCAAAGAGTTAGAAAGATATATCAGAATGAGTAAACTCTCATCTCCATTGCTTTATGACAGGGTTTTGAATATTCATGTAATTATAATATACTCTTATCTATTAATGAAAGCTGTACAGAAAATGTAGAAAAAAATTGGAAATACAGAAAAAATTGAATTTCACTTCTATTATATAATAGAAAAGGATGCATATCATAATGAAATTAATGAGAAACCGTGACAATAAATAAATTTGTTGACACACTGCTTTTGAGAATGGTATGGACTGGATTAGTCATTACCATATGTTTTACAGATAGAAAGGCCATTGAAGACTATTAATAAATTAGTTACCAGAAAGGTTCAGATAATAAAATAATTATAATGTAGTTAACTTGTCAATTTAGTATATCAGTAAATACTGTTTATCTTTATGAAAAATAATTTTGCAGAAAACAATTCTCCTATGATTATGTATTTCTTTCGAAAATGTATATTGTATGAGTCTGTGGGACTATAGCTTTTTGAATTCATGCTATGTAATTACATTCTAGTTTTATAGGTCCATTGCAGAAAATTAAAGTTGTTGAAAGAAGCTGAATCTATTCACTGAAGCTATACTGTATGTAACATCTCTATGTATCATCTCTATACTGACATACTATGTATACATCATTAAATTGTTACTGTAATTTCATTGGTTTATAGTAATTTAAATTTACTTGTTAGACAGAAAATATTGAAATCTTTTGTTTTTATCTCCTATATAAATTATGTTAAGAAAACTTAATTTGTTATTTTCATTTACTTTAAAGACATATTTTTTCCATTTGAGAGTATATGTCATACTCTATGATTAAACAGTAAACACCCCTTTAAGTATATGCAATTTAAAAAATAATAATTTTATCAACGTAAGATGGTTTACAAGTTTCCAGTGATTTTCATTTATATCTTAACCAATTCCCATTGGTTATAATTCCTTTCAGTTAGAAATGCCTTCAGAATTCCTTTGAGTGCTGTTCCATTGCTGAGAGAGTCTCTGGTCTTCCTTTACCTGAAATTTACATAGTTTTGCTTGAAAAGAGTTCAAAATTTTCCATGTGCTGATGAAAAAATTGTTTATTCTACAGTGGTTGGGTGAAATGTTCTGTAAATATCAGTTAGGCCTATTTGGTCTAGTGGGTAGTTTGTAACTGCAGTATTACTTTGCCAATTTTCTGTCTGGATAATCTGTCCATTACTGAGAGTGGGATGAAGTTCTTTAATATTTCTGTATGGCATTCTATTTGTCCCATTAGATCTATTCATGTTTGCTTTATGGACCTGGGAGCTCCAGCAATGAGTGCCTAGATATGTATGATTGCTATATATTCTTATTTTATTGACCCCTTTATTATGATGTAGTGACCTTCTTAGTCTCTTTCTACAGTATTTGATTTGTAGTCTATTTGATCTGATATAAGTATAGCTATTCCTACTCTTATTTTTATTCCTACTTGCATAAAATGTCTTCTGTCTTTTTACTTTCAGTTTATGTATCTGTTTTTGGGTGGGTTTGGTATTGTTTCTTCATCCATTCAGCCACTCCTTGTCTTTTAATAAAACTATATCAGGCTGGGCACAGTGGCTCAAGCCTGTAATCCCAGCACTTTGGTAGGCTGAGGTGGGTGAATCATGAGGTCAAGAGATCAAGACCATCCTGGTCAAAATGGTGAAACCCCGTCTCTACTAAAAAATACAAAATATTAGCTGGGCATGGTGGTGCGTGCCTATAATCCCAGCTACTCAGGAGGCTGAGGCAAGAGAATTGCCTGAACCCAGGAGGCAGAGGTTGCAGTGAGCCAAGATCCCGTCATTGTACTCCTGCCTGGGTAACAAGAGCAAAACTCCGTCTCAAAAAATAAAAAATAAAAAAATAAAACTACATCAACTTTTTAATACTAATTAACTATAAATAATATCAACTATATTATATCAGGGATTTTATATGATTCATCCATGTTGTTGCATCTTTTAGAACATTTTTTCTGTTTCAAAACTGAATCATATTTCATTGTATATATATACTACATTTCCATTCATCTGTCAATGGACATTTATGTAATTTCTATATCTTGGGTATTGTAAATAATGCTGCAATAAGCATAGGTATATAGATAGATTTTCAACATCTTAATTTCAATTTTTTTATGATAAATATCTAGAAATCAGATTTATGGATATGGTAGTTTTAGTTTATTTCATTTTTTTGAAGAAAGTCTATATTGTTCGGCAGTGGCTACGTTACTCTGCATTCCTACAAACACTATTCTAAGTGAAATAAGCCAGTCACAAAAACAACAAATACCACATGACTCCCTTTATATGAGGTATCTTAAGTAGTCAAATTCATAGAATCAAAGAATAGAATTGTGCTTGCTAAAGGCTGAGAGAATAGAATAAATATTATGAAAATGGTCATACTGCCCAAAACAACGTACAGATTCAATGTTATTCCCATTAAACTACCAATAATATTTGTCAAAGAATTATATAAAACTGTTTCAAAATTTATATACAAACAAGGAGTAGCTTGAACAGCCAATGCAATCCTAAGCAAAAAACAAAAAAGCTGGAGGCATCATATTACCTGACTTCAAACTATACTAAGCAGCTACAGTAACAAAAACAGCATGACACTGGTACCAAAACAGACACATAGAGCAATGGAACAGAATACATAAACCAGAAATAATTCTGTACACCTACAACCACCTGGTAGCTTCATCCCAGAAGGATACCTGCCAGATGCCAGCCAGAGTTCTTCTATATGAGGTTGTCTGTCGGCCCCTACTGGAAGGTGTCTCCTAGTCAGGATACACAGGAGTCAGGGAGCCACTTCAGGAGGCAGTCTGTCCCTTATAATAGCTTGAATACTGTGCTGGGAGATCCACTGTTTGCTTCAGAGTTGCCAGGCAGGGACGTTTACCTCTGCTGAAGCTATACCCACAATGGCCCCTTTTCCCAGATGCTCTGTCCCAGGTAGGGGCTTTATTTATAAGTCCCTAATGGGCTGCTGCCTTTTTTCAAAGATACCTTGCCTGGCAAGGAGGGAATCTAGTGACCCAGACTACTTGCAGAGGCCTTGCAGAGCTGCTGTGGGCTCCACCCAGTTCAAACTTCCCAGTGACTTTGTTTACACTGTGATGTTAAAACCACCTACCTATGCCTCAGCAATGGCGGATGCCCCTCCCCACATTGAGCTCAAATGACCCAAGTGGAACTCAGACTGCTGTGCTGGTGGCAAGAATTTCAAGCCAGTGGATCTTAGCTTGCTTTTCTTCATGGGGTTGGGACCCACTGAGCCAGATCACTTGGCTCCCTGGCTTTAGCCCCCTTTCCCGGGGAGTGAACAGTTCTGTCTCACTGGCATTCCAGGTGCCACTGGGGTATGAAAAAAAAAAACTGCTGCAGCTAGCTCTGTGTCTTCCCAAGCAGCTTCCCAATTTTGTGCTGAAAACCCTGGTGTTGCAGGCACCAGAGGGAATCTCCTGGTCTGAAGTCCATGGGAAAAGCACAATATCTGGGCCGGAGGGCAGTGGACAGTCCCTAATGGTTTCCCTTGGCTGGGGGAAGGAGTTCCCTGGACTTTTGTGCTTCCTGGGTAAGGTGTCACCCCACCTTGCTTCAGCTCACCCTCCTTGGGCTGCACCCACTGTCCAACCATTCCTAATGAGATGAACCAGGTACCTTAGCTAGAAATGTGTACATCATCTGCCTTCTGCATGAATCTCACTGGGAACTGCTTACCACAGCTGTTCCTATTCACCCATCTTCGGGATTACTTTTCTTCTTAAGACAACATTCTCTATCTGCTGTTGTTCTATTAGTAAAGTCGAGACACTATTTTGTAAAAATTGGAGTGGCATAAGAAGATAATAATATATAAAATATATTTTATAAATATAATAAATTTAAAAAGTAATAAAATATAATTAATCAGTCATATACCTTTATTATGGTAACATGTTTTGTTTGCAGTATTGTTATTAGGCAAATTATTTGGACTGTTTAGCTTGATTGTGATATAATTGACAAATAAAAATTGTATATGTTGAAGTTGTACAACATCAGGTTTTTATGTACATATGTTATGTAACTATTACCACAATCAAGCTAATTAACATATTCATCACAAAACATAGGTAAGTTTTGTGGTGCTGTAGTAAGAATACATAAGATCTACTCTCTTAGCAAATTTCAAACATACAATACATTTTTATCAATGCATAACACAGTCATTATGCTGTACCTTAGGTTTATGGAAGTTATTCATCTTACAACTAAAAGTTTAGACACTTTGATCATCATTTTCCCATTTTCTCTAACTTCCTCTCATCTCAAGCCCTGCTAATCACCTTTCTACTCTCTCTCTCTGTTTTTGGATTCCACATACATGGTAGCTAATTTTAGCTGTCAACATGGTGGAAATAAAGGGGATCTTGATAGCTGATAAATGCTTAATTTCTGCGTGTGTCTGAGAGGGTGTTTTTAGAGGAGATTGTCATGTGAGTCTATGAACTGATTCACCCTCAATGTGAGCAAGTGCCATTCAGTTGGCTGGGGTCCGTGGTGGAAGAAAAGGTACTGGGAAAAGTGAATTATAATTTTCTCTTTTGGGGTCACCACACCTTTCTTCTCCTGCCCTTGGATGTTTGAACTCCACATTCTCTGGCTTTTAGATGCTGGGACTTGTGCTAGTGGATCACTGGGCTCTTGGGATTTCAGCCTCAGTTTGAACATTACCTCATCAGCTTCCCTGATTCTCAGGCCTTTAGATTTGAATGGAACCATGCTACCAGCCTATCTGGTTCTCCAGCTCCCAGGTAATCCATCACAGGACTCCTCATCCTTCAGAATCCTGTGAGCCCATTTCCCTAACACATTTCCTCTTATCTATCCTGTCTCTCTCTCTCTTCACGGCTCTCTCTTTCTCCCTCTCTCTCTCTTTCACTTTCTCTGACTCTCTTTCATGTTTCTTTCTATCTATCCATTCATCCATCCTATTGGTTCTGTCTTTCCAGAGAGCCATAAGCAGCCTGTAAGTCAGATCATGCAGTATCAGTATATGCCTTTCTGTTTCTGACTTATTTTACTTAGCATAATGCCCTCCAGGTTTGTTCTGAAAAGATGATTCATAATGATTATGAGAAAATGATTTTTTGATGAGATTTGAATCAGTAGGAGTATCTCATTATTTTCATCACATTATTCATTCTTTGGTGCATGACATTTTGTTTTTCTAAATTAATGCTTGGCAGTATTAATCAAAGACCCAATAAGTTAAAGTCCAATGTTTGTATATTTGCCTTTAATACATAAAGGTTACGTCTACGTAATAAAGACAGGTAATTGGGATTGATATTAAGAGGTGGCAACACGCAAAACCATGTCTTACTTTACTATCTAAGTATTTTTCACTAAATTACCTATTCCACTTTATAATAAGATCTGTCATTTTATTCAAAAACATGTTATTAATAGCAGCTGTAGGTTTATTAATTGAATTAAGCTTGCCTATCCATATAGGAAATAAAATATTTACTTTATAGATGAAAACACATGCTCCACAAAATATCTCTCCTAAAGCAATAGAATCACAAGTGGCAAAGGCATTAAGATTATTATTCACACTCAAAAGTCTATGCATTTAAATATTATTACATATAGTTATCCATCTAACTAGTTATTCTTGGAATATAGATGCATTTCAATAACCTTTAACAATTATTAATAATATTATAAACATGTTAAAAACTCTAGTCATATATTGAAGAGTGATATGCACTCTAACTGGGAGGTTATATCTTGGTTCCTACTGATAAAAATCCACTCATAATTTTTATAATGTTTTGTTTGACATGTAAGAAGCTCTTACTATAAAATTGGTATCTAAAACAGCCAGTTATGTTAAACCTTTCAGTTATGGAAATAGTTAATATATTAATCATGACAGAGCTTTTTTATGTAGCTTGTATCACTGTGCTAAAATCTATATCTTCCCTATTTAGATTCCTGATTGTTGATTATTCACATGTGGTATTTCTATAAGAGTCTTTTCTGCTTCACTGTTCTTTTTTTCTCCAAACTTTATTCTTTCTTCAAAGTTCTCTGATGTTCTTTTTCATGAAAGAGTTTTATTTCATTCTAGAAGTAAATTTTACCTCTCCATTGTATCTTTATATTTAATTAAAAGAAAATCATTTAAAAATTTGGAAAATATTTTATTAAATATATATTAATTTAGTATCTTTCATCAAGTAAATAAATGAACTGTATGATAAATAATTCCTTAAAAATAATGAAATGAAGGCAGAAATAAAGATGTTATTCGAAACCAACGAGAACGAGGACACAATGGACCAGCATCTCTGGGACACATTCAAAGAAGTGTCTAGAGGGAAATTTATAGCAATAAATGCCCACATGAGAAGCAAGGAAAGATCTAAAATCAACAATCTATCATCAAAATTGAAAAAGCCAGGGGATCAAGGTCAGAAAAACTCAAAAGCTAGCAGAAGACAAGAAATAACTAAGATCAGAGTGGAACTGAAGGAGATAGAGACACAAAAAAGCCTTCAAAAATCAGTAAATACAGGAGTTTGTTTTTTGAAAAGATTAACAAAATAGATGGACTGCTAGCCAGAGTTAATAAAAAAGAAAAGGCAGAAGAATCAAATAGATGCAATAAAAAACGATAAAGGGTCTATCACCACCGATTCCACAGAAATACAAACTACCATCAGAGATTACTACAAACAACTCTATGCACATAAACCAGTAAACCTGGAAGAAATGGATAAATTCCTGGACACTTGCACCCTCCCAATACTAAACCAAGAAGAAGTTGAAATCCTGAATAGACCAATAACAAGGGCTGAAGTTGAGGCAGCAATTAATAGACAACCAAAAAATGTCCAGGTCCAGACGGCTTCACAGCCAAATTCTATCAGACGTTCAAAGAGGAGCTGGTACCATTCCTTCTGAAACTGTTCCAAATAATATAAAAAGAGGGAATCCTCCCCAACTCATTTTATGAGACCAACATCATCATGATACCAAAATCCAGCCGAGACTCAACAAAAAAAGAAAACTTCAGGCCAATATCCATGATGAACATAGATGCAAAAATCTTCAATAAAGTACTGGCAAACTGATTGCAACAGCACATCAAAAAGCTTATCCACCGTGATCAAGTAGGCTTCATCCCGGGAATGCAAGGCTGGTTCAACATATGCAAGTTTATAAATGTATCCATCACATAAATAGAACCAAAGACAAAAATCACATGATTATCTCAATAGAAGCAGAGAAGGCCTTCAACAAAATTCAGCAGCCATTTATGCTAAAAACTCTCAATAAACTAGGTATCGATGGAAAATATCACAAAATAATAAAAGCTATTTACGACAAACCCACTGCCAATATCATCCTGAATGGGCAAAAACTGGAAGCATTCCCTTTGAAATCAGGCATTAGACAAGGATGCCCTCTCTCACCACTCTTACTCAATATAGTATTGGAAGTTTTAGCTAGAGCAATCAGGCAAGAAAAAGAAATAAAGTGTTTTTCAATTATGAAAAGAGGAACTCAAATTGTCTCTATTTGCAGACAACATGATCATGTATTTAGAAGACCTCATCATCTCAGCCCAAACTCTGCTTAAGATGATAAGCAACTTCAGCAATGTCTCAGGATACTTAATCAATGTGCAAAAATCACAAACATTCCTATACATCAATAACAGACAAACAGAGAGCCAAATCAAGAGTGAACTCCCATTCGCAATTGCTACAAGGAGAATAAAATACCTAGGAATACAACTAACAAAGGAGGTAAATGACCTCTTCAAGGGGAACTACAAACCACTACTCAAGGCAATAAGAGAACACAGTTAACAGATGGAAAATTATTACATGTTCATGGTTAGGAAGGATCAATATTGTAAAAATGGCCATACTGCCAAAAGTAATTTATAGATTTAACACTATCTCCATCAAACTACCAATGACCTACTTCACAACTGGAAAAAAACACTCAAACTTCATATGGAAGCAAAAAGGGGCCTGCAAAGCCAAGACAATCCTAAGCAAAAAGGACAAAACTGAAGGCATCATGCTGCCAGATTTCAAGCTATACTGCAAGGCAGCAGTAATCAAAACAGCATGGTACTAGTATCAAAACAGAGACACAGACCAATGGAACAGAACAGAGTCCTCCGGAGCAACATCACATATCTACACCCATCTAATATTTGACAAATCTAACAAAAACAAGCAATGGGGAAAGGATCCCCTGTATAATAAATGGTGTTGGGAAAATTGGCTAGCAATGTGCAGAAAGCAGAAACTGGACCCTTTCCTGACACCTTACACTGAAATTAACTCCATATGGATTAAAGACTTAAATATAAGACCTAAACCTTAGAAGAAAACCTAGGCAAATCCATTCAGGACATAGGCATAGCTAAGGACTTCATGATTAAAACACCAAAAGCAATGGCAGCAGAAGACAAAATAGACAAATGGATCTAATTAAACTCCAGAGCTTCTGTGCAGCAAAAGAAACAATGATTAGAGTGAATTGGCACCAACAGAATGGAAAAAAAATTTTGCAATCTACCCATCTGACAAAGGGCTAATATTCAGAATCCACGAAGAACTAAAACAGATTCACAAGAAAAAAACAAACACACCCATCCAAAAGTGGGAGAAGGATATGAA
>CM052655.1:64094468-64124253 GCA_028533165.1 Leontopithecus rosalia
GTTTACAATAGCAAAGACCTGGAACCCACCCAAATGCCCATCAATATAGACTGGACAAAGAAAATGTGGCACATACACACCATCGAATACTATGCAGCCATAAAAAACAATGGGTTCGTGTCCTTTGTAATGACATGGATGAACCTGGAAACCATCATTCTCAGCAATCTAACACAAGAACAGAAAATCAAACACATGTTCTCACTCATAGGCAGGTGTTGAACAATGAGAACATGTGGACACAGAGAGGGGAGCAACACACACTGGGGTCCTTTGGGAGGGGCTAGAAAAGGGAAGTGGGAAAGAGGGTGGGGAGGGATAATGTGGGGAGAAATGTCAGGTATAGTTGATGGGGTGATCGAGGCCGCAAATCGCCTTACCATTAATGTACCTATGACACAATCTTGCATGATCTGCACATGTACACCAGAATCTAAAGAACAATAAAATAATAATAATAATAATAATGCCTACCCTTAAGCTGCCAAAATGTTTACTAAATAATGGTGCTTCTTTTGGTGATAAATAGATCCCTATATGTTTATTTCCCAGAGATCACAGTTTACATGGAAATATTGTTCTTATTCTGCAGTTCAAGTTGTGAATATTTGGCAGACACCACTGTAGTTTGTCTGAATAAAATCAAGACCATATGTTTAACAAGGAATTAAGATTTAATGGTGTATGAAACATACTGTCTAAATTCTAATGCTACTATTAAGTAATCTAATAATACAATGTCACTACTTTTCACTCTGATGTCAAACTCAACTTTTTATTCTAAAGGCTTCTGAAATGCCCACTCTTCACTCATTGAAATACGGAGAAAAAGATTTTAATTAATTTAGTTGAAAAATGTAAAACATATACATTTAGGTTTAGAGATTTAGATACTCCTTCAGCTTTAGTCAATGTAAATACAATTAGTTTCACTTATTATCAATAGTATGCCCATTTTCTTAAAAACTTGAATGTCAGAGGCAAAATTTTATTGGATAAATGGGATTATATTCATTGCAGATTTTGGAATTCTCATATATCACAGACTAATTGATAATAAGATTGTATAATGACAGATCCTCTGTATTCCCATAGAAAATGCAGGACTATTCACACAATCAGACTGTGAAAAGCATGTTTCTGCTTGACATTTATGAAATTGTAGCATGACATACTCTTTGTTTCAACAGAGAAAGTTGAAATAAATATAAATCCAAAAGGCATTTTGGCAGCAATATTCTATTATTTCCTACTCAACTGAGTTGAATGAATGAATTATAAAAATTGACATTCTTTGATGCTCCCTCTAGAAAATGGCAATTTAGTTTATATTGAAAAGAACATAGTAATAGCAACATTTGTAGTAACTAAAAATCTCATATTTGTTATGAATTTACCAAAGTAATGGAGGACATTGATGGTGTCTCCATCAATTTAAGAGGTTAGTATTTTTCACATATATATCACAAGAAACAAAGCTGGATCTCCAGTCAGATTGCAATTGTTTTTTATACTCAGAAATCCAGTTCTACTTTCTAGTGCATGTCTTCCTTCCAATGACCCATTAATGAGCTCCAGGGTGTCTTTCTGTGGAAGGCAGAGGTTGTTGATACAGCTTACAGTTATGCCTTATCCAGTCACTATTTTTGAGAGACAAAGTTCAATATTTCTCAGTGTTACAATAACTATGTAAACATAACAAAATATGTTAAAAATTTCCTCAAATGATAATTACCCATGTTAAAATGTGATAAATGGATATTTTCCCATTACCAATGTGAAAAACATTATGTGGTCAAAGTCATTCAAAATTTTTATTCAATCGTACAAATTAATAAAGCAAGTCTTACTGATTATTTCCTATTTGAAGATACTTTTCTAAACATTTTATATGCACTGACTCATAGAAACCTCATTATACATTAAGCAACAGGTAAAATTATTATCCTTATCTATATGGAGAAATTTAGTCATGGAACAGCTTAGGTTATTGCTCAGAATCACACAGCTGGTGGGTCTGGAACGCAGCTCAGGCATTCTGGTGGCTGAACAAGGGCACTTAGCTTCTGTGATAAATTTCCTTTCCTTACCAATTCATTGCAAAGTATTGTTCTGTGTGAAGCTCCTCTGACTTATTCACAATGTACAAACTAAGGAAAGAGTAGTTTCATTTCTCTTATTCTTATTTTTTATTGTCCATATAGTAATTGGATATTTTTATTCTAGCTGTCCTTTTATATATGAAGATGATGCCATTTTGGATCATAATAAGGCTGGAGAGGTAGATTTTAACTAGTTATTATAAGGGATATACAAAATCATTCTATCTTATGTATGCATGATTGAATGTAACAGTAAAGTAATCTTGCAAATTCTATTACTTGAATTTACATAACTGCCCTTGTCCTTTTTCTTTACAGTTTTCTGTCAGTGAATCACAAAGATATGGTGATTGAATTTTTCTTTAGTTAATATTTCTAGTTGAAAACATTATTTTACTCTATAAAAATTAAGTGAAATAATGAATGGAGAAAGAAGTTCCTTAAAGAAGTTTTACACATCATTATGAACGTTTTCAGTGATGTTATTTGTGACTCTTGGTTTTCATAATCAAGGTAAATACAAAGCTATGAATTGATAATTCTTCATCTCCCACAAGGTGAGAAAAGCATGCTGCTTAAATTTTCAAAACTAATTTGTATGGCGTTCTTTCCAGTAAGCAATAATTTATTAGCTAGAATCAAATTAACTTGTATTTTCTTAATGAAGACAGGCATAGGTAATTTAAAGGATTCTTCAATAAGCCTTCAAGTTAGATATAATTATCTCTTCCCCTTTTCAGAACTGCATGAAATAAGATTCACTTTGAAGACAACAAAGAACAGATTTAACTGCAGTAAAATATGCCAGCCTGTAGAATCTACTGATGAGAATGTGATCTCTCTGAGAACAGAGAGTAGCTTTAAGTTCAGATACTATAAAAAGATAGAGCTATCATAAGACCACTTTCTAGGTTCAAACTAAAGATTTTAATTTGAATGGATATGAAAATTCTTAACTATAATGTAAAAATGCTTGCATTTAAAAATAACAATGTAAAATGCTTGTACATGTAAAAATGCTTGTACATGTAAAAATGCTTTACACGTAGCAGCAGTCTTATATAGTGTGCATTAAATAATTTTAATAAATTATCTTTTTTATTGTACTTTAAGTTCTGGGATACATGTGCAGAACATGTAGGTTACATAGGTATACATGTGCCATGGTGGTTTGCTGCATCCATCACCCCGTCATCTACATTAGGTATTTCTCCTAATGCTATCCCTGCCCTAACTCCACCACACTTGGACAGGCCCCAGATAGAGGCTGAGTTCAGAACATTTATATTAGATTTTAAACTCAATTATTTTTTTCCCAAATTGCAGGGGTTTGGTCTAGGTCCTGCTGTATGTAAAAATGCTGAACTATATGAAAGATAAATAAAAAATTGAGAGATACTTGACTATTTTTAGTAATAAATTCAGTATTATGCTGATGAAGCTTTTTATTACATGATCTTTAATTAAACTGATTATATTAAAACTTATAACCTGTTTCTTATTTAGTTGAATTATGCTACCTATGGATTACTTTAACAAGCTTATTTTCATGGTCAAATTAAATTGCCAAATTTTAATTTGCTTAACCATTTAATATAATATCAAAAAACTTTAAAAAGTCTCAAATGGATTTTACAATTAAACTTAATTAGAGTCGTCATTTACAGTGTCACAAAACTTGCATAATAATGTAAAGGGACTCTATAAAATGTGTATCCAGTTATTTAATTTATTTATTTACTCTAAAATAATTTTTCAGTGATTTAGTATTTATCAGGTTTCTAAATAAGTCATCTGAGTTTTATCAAAGCTTACTAAATGAAGAATATATATTTTATATAATTTTATGCTATATATGTATTTGTATGTGCAACTGTGAATTATATATGAAATAAAATTAATGCAGTTATCTTTTAGGTTTTAGTCTTAGAAGAGAAATTACAAGTGCACATTTGGGTACATAGGTCATGGCTTCTGTGAAAGTAGTGTTGCAGTCTCCTTACTCCTTAGCTTAGTGAGGTCTGGGATCTTGTCCAAAAGCCAAGAAGAATAAGGTACACAGACAATGAAGAGTAAGAAGCAATAGAGCTCTAATTTATTAAGTGACAGAAAAGCTCTCATCAGTGAGAGGGGACCCAAAGACAGTTGCCCAAAATGGGGCTGAGTTCTGGGTTTTTTATGTGGCTGAAATAATTAAGTCTTCTGTTTTCTGCCTTAATGGAAGGGATAAAGTTTCCCCTGGGGTGTTGCATCTGTGCATGCCTGGGGTTGTTTAGTAACTCTATCTTGGTTATTACCCATGAGTGCCTAGGTGAAATCCATGAGTGGGGCACTAAAACCACAATGCTAATGGTGTTATAACGAGTTCAGGGTCATTTTAGGATGCCCTCAGTACTTGTCTGTGCCTGTGTGGGTAACTAAGAAGTTCCTTCTGAGCATGCATCTTGGTATAAGAGTAAATTCTTGGCCGGGCGCGGTTGCTCAAGCCTGTAATCCCAGCACTTTGGGAGGCCAAGGCGGGTGAATCACGAGGTCAAGAGATCGAGACCATCCTGGTCAACATGGTGAAACCCCGTCTCTACTAAAAATACAAAAAAAAATTAGCTGGACATGGTGGTGCGTGCCTGTAATCCCAGCTACTCAGGAGGCTGAGGCAGGAGAATTGCCTGAACCCAGGAGGCGGAGGTTGCGGTGAGCCGAGATCGCGCCATTGCACTCCAGCCTGGGTAATGAGCGAAACTCCGTCTCAAAAAAAAAAAAAAAAAGAGTAAATTCTTAAACATATTTCTTCCTGCGAGCTACATAACAGAGGTGGTGCAAGTATGTTCACATAGGCATTGTCCCTCTTCCAAGACACTCTTCACTATCTTCCTAACCAGTACCTCCCTGCCTCCTCTCTCAGGTTTTGTTTCTTTCTAGAGAAGTTATGAAGATAAAACTGCCCCAGGTGTCTCATAGAACTGATGTTTATGGTTTCTTTAAGATATAAATTGGCCCTCCCAGTCTTTTTTCCTGAGAAAGCCACATTTGTATCATCTGAATTTATTTCTCAGGAAACCAACCATCAGGCCTCTTGGATAATATAAAGGGGCTGAACCTTACCAGATTACCACATCTGGACAATGAGATGCCAGTTAACTCCCCCATAATAATTGCCTAATTGGCCACCTGCTTCCTGTTGACAAACTCCTCTTCGTAACCTCTCCCTAATTCCTGTTTCCCCCCACATAGTAATGTTTCTTACTTACTATATAAAACCAATCATTTTAATGTGTCAGAGAGAAGAATTTGGGAATGATTTCACATCTCCTTGGCTGCAGCACCAGATTAAAGCATCATTCCCTGACAATACCCTTGTCTCAGTGTTGGGCTTTCTGTGCAGCAAGCAGGACCTAGAGAGAATTCCTCATGTTTCAGTAGCAAAGATATGAGCTATAAATTTAATTTAAAGTTTTTTAAAATTCAGACATATTAAGATAATATGTTAAAAATTATTTTATATGTATTATGCAAACCTGCTGCCATTATCAATTACATTTTTGTTATGTAAACTAATAATTGGTGATTTTCAAATTTGTGACATAGAAATAGCTAATGGAATATATCCTTTTCCTTAAAAATATGGTTCAAACCAATAAATGAAAATTGATGTAATAAAAAGAAGAAACACAACCAATGAAGGATGTAATGGCTTATTGTAACTCACATAGAAAATGATTATCAGAAAATGGTCTCTTGATTCTAAGAATAATCCTCTTACATAGCAAAACAATCTAGAATTCACAAGATGTTAAGGCTGGCTTGTAAATATTTGCTGGACCAATTAGAAGCATATCGGATAAATTTGTTATTCAACAAATATTTCATTATTTGGAAATGAGTATCTCAAGTCACACACATACACTACCTAGTGGAAAATCCTGTATAAATACTTGCACAGTTATACATGTATAAAAGCCTCACTCTTCATTCAAAAGGTAAGTAGTTTTATACATTGGGGTATTTTGTCTGTCTGGGGTCAGATAATCTGAGATTAGATTGTTAATTTGATATTTCCTAATGTATGTATGATAGAAAACAATAATATGTCAATATAAAGGACTATAGGAAAGACTCATGATTTTGCATAAAGATCTAATTGTACACTGCCTTTTATATGATTAGAATTCAGTTCATTTATGCTGTTATTTTTAATAATGCTATTATTTGTATCTAAGGCTGTCCTAGCTATGGCCACCATGGAGTGCCCAGTTTGCCAGCAGTAGAGACCAATACTGAGCCCTCAATATGGCACTGTTATTTGCGTTGATCAGCCAGCTACTTGGTGGCAGGTTGTTTATACTAGGCCTCTTTCATCATGAAAAGGGCAGTAGTTTGTCCTCACTGTAATAGACGCTTATTCTGGATATGGGTGACTATCCTACATGCAATGCTTCTGCCTATCCTATATGCTTTTGCCTATCCTACATGCAATGCCTCTGCCAAGTCTACCATCCATGGACTCACAGAATGCCTAATTCATCATCATGGTATTCTACACAGCATTGCCTCTAATCAAGGCACTCATTTTATGGCTAAAGAAGTGTGACAGTGTACTCTTGCTCATTAAATTTACTGATCTTACTATGTTCACCATTATCCTGAAGCAGCTGGATTGATAGAATGGTGAAATGGTCTTTTGAAGTCACAATTACAACCACAACTAGGTGACAATACTTTGCAAGTCTGGGACAAAGTTCTTTAGAAGGTCCTGTATTTCCTGAATCAGCATCAATATATGGTACTGTTACTCCCATAGCCAGGAATTCAAGTGGTGGACGTGGAAGTAGCACTACTCAACACCTCTATTTGACCCACTAGCACAATTGTTGCTTCCTGTTCAGACATTGTGTTCTGTTGGGTTATAGGTCTTAGTTCCTGAGGGAAGAATTTTGCCACCAAGAAACACAACAATGATTCCATTAAACTGGAGGCTGAGATTGCCACGTGGCCACCTTTGGCTCCTCCTACTTCTAAGTCAATAGGCTAAGGAAGGAGTTACAGTTTCTACTGGGATGATTGACCCAAACTATGAAGATGAAATCAGTCTTCTATTCCACAGTCCAGGTAAGGAAGAGTATGCATGGAATACAAGAGATGCCTTAGGGCGTCTTTTAGTATTATCATGTCCTGTGATTAAGGTCAATGGGAAACTGCAGCAACCCAATCCAGGCAGGCCTACAAATGGCCCAGATCCTTCAGGAATAAGGGTTTAGGTCACCGCACCAGAGGGAAAAACAGGACCTGCTGAGGTGCTTTCTGAGGGAAAAGGGAATACAGAATGGGTAATAGATGAAGGTAGTCATCAATACCAGCTAGAACCACGTGACGAGTTGCAGAACTGAGGACTGTAAATGTCATGAGTATTTCCTTCTTACATTGTTAAAAATGTGTTTGTGCATGTATATACTTGTACTAAAAAATATATTTTTTCTCTCCTTTCTTTTTTCTTTATTACATGACGTGAGATTTATTGATGTTGTATCAATGATACAGGAGTTAAGAAGAAATTACTTAGGCAGATAGTGAGGTTACAGGAGTCCTTTGTAAAGTTTTCCTTTCAATGAAAAGCAGCCCCCAAATAATTTTCTTTTCTAACAAAGAGCAGACTGTAAAATTGAACTGCAAACATATTCAAACAAGCTGGAAGATTTCACAGCACTAGGCATGCTCAAAATGGCGGCTCCATATTCCCTTCTCCTTGCCAGCCGTATGTCCAGTAAGGAGCAGATAACATGGAACTGGCCAAGTGGAAAGCCCATTTGCATAATAAGATTAGGGTGGAGTGGCCAGCCTTCCCTGCAAGCTGAATAAAGTTATAAATTTAGTCCGTTACAATTGCAACATTTTAAACCTTTAAAACGCACAATGTATCTAGTGGCTATGAAATTAAACAGCGCAGATAAAGCATATATTTATCATTCCAGAAGTTTCCATTAGCTAGTATTGGTGTAGCACCAATATCAAAATTACTCTTTCATAGAAAAGAAAATATTGATTATAGTGCTCTCACAGTAATTCATCTTGATAAAATAGGGAACTCAGAACATTCCTCCTTTCTGATGAAAATCATCATGAGAGAGTATGTGTTCATGTGCAGTGGATTTAATTCCTTTTGCATAGTCTGTTTTCAAAAGTTTTTTAAAACTTAAAACATATGAGTCAGAATGCTTTATAATACACTTGCTAAAAGAAGCAGATTCTGCCCACAGCACTTTGATATTTTACCAGAAAATATAAGACAAGAACAAATAGTGATAGGAAAAATAAGGAAGAAAAAGACAAAGTTCAATGGTGTTTAAATGAGAGAAAAATGATTTACATTTGAAGATAATAACAGCCTTCTTGGAAGAAGAGATAAGTCTAGAGATTAGATTGAGTTTCTATGTATGCAGATTGAAATCATTCAGGGTTGAGCCAATAACATGAATGCAAAGATACAGAGGCATGAAAATGTAGGGAATGTATGAAGTAATTTGAGTTCTGTTGAGATCTGTAGAGCCAATTTTGCTATAATGTGATATATACATTCCTAAAACATACCACGCTTTGCAAAAATCACACTGTAAATCCAGAGAATTTATGGGAAAATGCCTTTAGGGCCTTTTCACTCAAAAACTTTGTCACTGACACTAAAAGAAAAGAGTCAATTTGAAAGGTTAGCACAGTTTTATGCATGTTAAAAGGCCAAGAAACATAAATACTACAATACCTTTGGCATTTTACTTTGAAGAAAGATGTGAAATTTTCTTGCAAAAGTGAGCGTTCTGTTCCTTCTGACATGCCCACCCGGCTCCTGATGTAAAAGAGAGAGAAAACCAAACAAAAGTGAGAGAGAGAGAGGTGAAGGAAGAAAAATATCAGAGAAGAAAAAGGAGAGTGCAGAAAAGCCTGAGAGGAGGCTGGAGCCCATATGGCCAGGGTGGCTATTGAAAACAGTACAGCTAGTCATTGTGAAGCGGGAAAAGGACAAGTACTTAAAATAAGATAAAAACCTACTAAATATTTTTATAATAGCTGTGGTTTGGCAAGGCTCGTTGTCATCATGAGATGAGTTTGTATGCATTATAAAATATTTCTGTGTAACTGAATTTAGTTGGCTGTGCTTTTCTATATCTAGTATTTTTTTGCAAATGAAATTAGAGATGCACAAACAAAAAATTCATTTTATACTCAAATTGTTCAATAATAAATCAGTCAGGACTGAAGAAATTTTTGGTTTCAACACAGTAGTATAGCAGGACTGACTGTATTCATTTTCCTAAATTTAGGTAATGGGCAATATTGAGCAATGTATTTGGTAAGATAAATCACTATCAAATTGTCAAGCATTTTTGAACGTTTGGTGTATTGTATATTGTTTCATAACATCACCTCACATTTGGCATACTAAGCAGCTTTAAAAAACACACATTTATTATCTCGTAGTTTTTCAATTTGTGGAGTCTAAGCACCACTTAGGTGGCTCCTTTACAAAGCTACAGTCGTGTCAGCCAGGTGTTGGTTCTCATGTGAAGGCTGAACTGGAGATGGATCCACTTCCAAGATGATGTGGTTGTTGGCAGCATTAAATTCCTTATCAGCTGTCAGACTGTGGCCTCAGTTTCTTCCTGGCTATTAGCTAAAGGTCACCTTTAGTTCTGCTTCTTAGTTGGCTGGAGAGTACTCTCAATTCTTCACTATGTAACCTTCCCCAACATGACCACTTACTTCATCAAAGCCAGTAAAGGAGATAGTCTTCTGGAAAGACACATGACAGTCTTATGTAGCATAACTACAGGAGTGACACCTCATAGTTTTCTCATATGTTTTGATTAGAATCAAGTCATAGGTCCAGGGGAGGAAATTAGGCTAGAAATTAATGCAAGGAGTTTGGAATAATTAGGAAAAGTGTAGAGTCTGGTTATAGAAAAGATTTCTAGTTTTCACGTATGAAATACTAATTGTGTCATTGTAAAATAGAATGATTGTCTATAGTTAACAAGAGCATCCATCAGGGCAGTGCCACAAATTTATGAGCTTTGGGATTATCCACAGACTACAGAATATTTTGGTAGGGAGCGACAGCCTTCACATTTAGGCTTTCATCCACAAAACTGAAACATGGCTCTATTTGATTAATTTTAGATTGACTTTGCTTATTTAGTTGTTTAGTCACACCCACGATAAATGAACTGACTGATCTATTTAATCCATTATTTCAGCTAAACATACACATACATATTCTGGAATACACAGGCAACTTTGCTTGAGTTGATATTTTGAGGTAATAATTTCAACTTCCAGACTTATCAACCAACAGATGAGGTAGTTACATTGTGAATTAATTAAAGAAAGAGTGATTCTACTCTCCAATAAGTAAAGGAATAAAGGAGAGGCTCAGAGTCTGTCTCTGAAACATGTATTTACAGGTAACCAAAGGATAATAATCACAAATACTTTTCCTCTTTTGACAGAGAAGCTCATTAATTTTATGTATATAATTTTCTATTAATGTATACATGACTCTATAAACTTAAAATTATTAATGTGTAAGGATACTTTTTAGCACCCCCTTGACATACTTTTCCTTCTTTAAGGCAGAAGTACTTCGAGTTTCAAGACAGAAAGGCAGTTAGAATACTTTTATATTTGTTTTTAATTCTATATAAGTGTAAAAGGCATTCAATTTGTACATAAAATAGATTCAGAGCCTAGTCTGAATATTCCATCTGTGAAAATATTATCAAGTACCAAACATATTTCCCAAGGAATTAAATGTTATTGTTTCTTTTATATCACAATATTTGCATGTCTTGAAAAAAGCAGAAAGTCTTTCATTTTAGAGAAAACTTCACATTTTAAAGTAATGTTTTTTCTTCTTCTTTAAGAGATGAGAGTCTTGCTTTACTGCCCAGCTGGAGTCCAGTGGCAACTTTTAGGCACCATCATAGCATGCTATAGCCTTAAATTCCTGGGGTCAAGGGATACTCCTGTCTCAGTCTCCTGAATAACTGGAACTACAGGTGCCTACCACTGACCCTGGTTTGAAATAAATTTTTTAAATTAAATAATCTCATTCTTTTTTTTCACCTTGTATGATTCTAATTCCCTGATTCCAACATTATATCTTACATATCAAATTGTCCCTCAGATATGAAGCTAAAAGAGTAAGACTATGAATAAATATTTATTTTCAAATCTATTTATATACGTTTAAAGAGGTTATTTTTATGTGAGACAACTAGGGGCAACATCAATATAAGTTTTATGCATATTAATTTGTATAAAGATTAACTGGGGTGGAAAAGTCTTCTCCCACCTCTAGAATTCCAAAATATGGCTCACTGGGAAATAAGACACTTCAAGTAGAATACCATCTTTTAAATTTTTTCTATATAGTTATAATTCTGGAAATATTATCTTGCAACAACTTAAAAATTTAAATTCACTAATGCCACTAAATAAGAAATAACTTGTTGAGAATAAGCTCTCCTACCACAAACAAATATAAAATTGAAAAAGAATATAGGAGATGACTGATTTTTAAGCAAATTGCACAAAAGGCAGCATAAGAATAAAAACATGCAGAAAGGGAAAGTCTAAAGGTGAGTCCTATGATCTCTCAGGCTCTCTCACTGGGCTAATTTCCAGACCTTGGAACAGGGAACTAGGGGTCAGAGCACAGTGGTTCTGCTGAGATGAAGAGTCAGAAATTGGAGAACTCCAGGGCTGCTGAAGTGACTGGTAATTAAGATGCAAGGCCATGGAAGGCATGGAGCTGTGCAGAAGGAAAAAGAAGAAGTCACTTGAGCCATTCCCCACAAGTACTTTTCCTAGTCATGCACATGCAAAGGATGAAACTAAATGACGCTTCTCAAACAATTTCTGCTGATGGCTTTGAGAAAAAGGCAGATCGACTAGAATTTCAGCAATGCTTGGAGGTTTTGGTGGTCTATCTGGTTAGAGTGGAGAGATCTTGTTTACACTGACATTCAGATAAAATATCACAGAGACCACACCGCAGGAGTAAGTGACATGCTCTAGACAGTAAGGCCGTCCCTGGACTTGCCTTTACAAAGCCCAAACCATTCTCTGACCAGATCCACAGAGGAGAAATTGCAGGTTATGTGTCACCAAGTTAGAGAGTTTGTTAGCAGATTTTGTTTATACCATGGGCTTATTAATCAAGAAAAACAATCTTTGAACAGCAAAATACCCTAGGTCTGAATACATCAACACAGTTGGATAAGTGAAGTGTGGAAAGGAGGTAAGAGGTACAATCTTGGAAAACTGAGCTATCTTCTGAGTGGTAAAGGTATTTCTTTGCAATCATTAGATATTAAACTTTCCTAAGAGAAGACAACAATTTATCATATAAACTTGTATGCTATCTACTGTGAAGAATTAAATTCTACACAAATTAAAGACAGGTCTATAAAATAAAGGAAAATGATATAAACAACTAAGCACTTTTTAATATTTTTATATGCACATTTGAGCCTAGACACATTGTCATTCAAAAGTCTGAAGATTATTAGTGAATAATTGAATTTAAAGCTTTGTTCATTAATGAATGTGTCTCCAAAAATAATTCTCCCACACTTTTTTGGTTATTTATTTATTTATTTGAAGATAGAGTCTCACTCTGTCACTCAGGCTGGAATACAGTGGCGCAATCATTGCTCACTGCAGCCTCAACCTCCCAGGCTCAAGTGATCATCCACCCTCAGTTTCCTGGGTAGCTGGAACTGCAAGAATATGCCACCATACCCTGCTAAGTTTTGTATTTTCTACAGAGACAGAGTTTCTCTGTGGTTCCCAGGCTGGTCTTGAACTCCTGGGCTCAAGTGATTCACATGCCTCACTCTCCCAAAGTGCTGGGTTTACAGAAGTAAGCCATTGTGCCCAGCTAGTTGTCATATTACAAATTTTTATCTAGAAACACATTCCCATAATAATGTAACCAGATGGTATACATAAATTCCCATTTCTGAAAACAGATTTCTATCTAGGTATATATATTTCTGCATTTGTTATTTTTGTTGAATTCAATAATGAAACAGATGAATAAAAAAACCTGTTAACTTTACAAAGATTCTCTGCCCTACAGATGTTTTAGTGGCTTTAATAATTGTCTTAGTTCAGCTGGGCATGGTGGCTCATGCCTGTAATCCTAGCACTTTGGAAGGCTTAGGCTGCTGGTAGATTACCTGAGGTCAGGAGTTCGAAACCAACCTGACCAACATGGTGAAACCCCATCTCTATGAAAAATATGAAAAAAAATTAGTAGGGCATGGTGGCACATGCCTGTAATCCTAGCTACTTGGGAGGCTGAGACAGAAGAATCACTTGAACCTGGGAGGCAAAGGTTGCAGTGATCTGAGAATGTGCCACTGTACTCCAGCCTGGGTGACAGAACAAGATTGTCACAATAACAATAATAATATTAATAATAATAGTTTTAGTTCCAGCTGTTATGAAAAATTACTGTAACTTGTTGGCTTAAGCAACAAACATTTATTTCTCATAGTTTTGGAAGCTGGGAAGTCCAAAATCTAGATGCTGGCAGATTTGATGCCTGGGTAAAGGCCTACCTCCTGATTTGCAGATGGTGGTAGTCTTCTTATATTCTCCCATGGCAGAAAGCAGAGAGAGAGGAAACAAACTCTCTTGTGCCTCTGATATGAGAACACAAGTTCAACCATGAGGGCTCTATCTTTAATACATAATTACCACTCAAAGACTCTCTCTCCTAAAAGCATCCTATTGAGATTTAGAATTTTAACATGTGAATTTTGGGGTAACATAAATTTATATTCCATAACAATAATGAATTATAAAAATAAAATTGTCCAGTAATGACAAAGCGAATGGCACTGTGCTAGGTACATTCTTAGAAAGCCAAGAAAGAAAAACAGAAGAAAGTAAGTAGAGTAAAATAGTAACCATGATTATCTCTTGGTGATGGGATTACTAATAATTTTTGCTTTGACTAAGATTTTTAAATGATTCATAAAAAATGTCATTTTAATATAAACCTCATGGTAGACTGTAATATGCACCAGGTTCATTCATAAGTTCCCTAAAATCATTTCCTAGATGTTTTCCATATTGTTCTCACTATCCTCATTCTGAGAGTTTTGTTTCATGCCATTTATGAAATAAATATTTAGGATGTTCTACTGTATTAGGAACTGGATTAGGAAATTCGTAGGATAGTTGTTGCTCTGTCTTCTTCTATTTCTGTCTCTGGCAGTTGCTCTCTCTCTCTCTCTCTCTCTATATATATATATATATATATTTTATATATATATATATTTTATATATGTATATGTAAATGTACATATATTTTACATATAAATATATATACACATACATATTTTACATATAAATATATATACACATATATATTTTACATATAAATATATATACACATATATATTTTACATATAAATATATATACACATATATATTTTACATATACATATATATACACATATATTTTACATATACATATATAAATATATATATATATACACTCACACACACACACTTATTTGCTTCAATAAAATATATGATCACTTCTCTTTACTCCCCACTTTTCCTTATTTTCCCAGGTAGGTTGAAAAAAAATTAAACTCCAGAAATAAAAAGATAAATAACTAAGAAATTATAAAATTATACAAACAAGAATAAATCAAAGTTATTAAATTAAATATAGAGATAATAATATTAGTGAAATCTATAGCACATAAGTAAGCGTCAAACATTGAATTCCCACAATAGAACAGAACTCATGTTAGAAGCATACATCATTCCTTCTCTTATTTCTTTCTGGCTTCTTCTCAAATGTTTTACAATTGTAGATATACTGCCTGACCAACATTACAAAATAGCATACTGTCATCTCTTAGACATCCTCTTTATCCTTCCTTCTAGTTTATTATATCCCAAAGCACTGCCTGACACACACACACACACACACACATCACACACACACACACACATATATATATATATATATGTATATACAGTAAATGTATTTATGGCTCTGTATACACTTTGTACTATCCATACCCACATTGCAAGGATAAGAAATTTTATCCATGAGAAAACTAAGGCTCAGAAAATCTATATGTCAAAATCTGTAATCTATTTTGACTTTACTTTTGTGTATAATGTAATATAAGGGTCTAATTTCATTCTTTTGCATGAGGAGATTTAGTTTTCTCAAGGGCACTTATTGAAAAGACTATCTCTTCCCCATTTTGTGTCCTTGGCACCCTAACTGAAGATCAATTTACTGTATATGTATGGGCTTCTTTCAGGGATCTCTATTCTATTATATTGCCATGCTATTATAATTGCGGTAGCTTTGTAATGTATTTTGAAATCCAGCAGTGTGATACCTCAAACTTTGCTGTTCTTTCTTAAGACTGCTTTGGGTGTTCAGGTACTTTTTAGTTCCATGTAATATTTAGTATTTATTTTTCTGTTTCTGTGAAAATGACATTGGGTTTTGATAGAGATTTTATTGAGTCTGAAGATTGCTTTGGGTAATATAGGTGTTTTCACTGTGTCAAGTCTATGAACACTGTGTGTCTCTCCATTTACTTGTCTCTTCTTTAATTTATTTCATCAATGCCCTATGGTTTTCTGAGTTTGTATTAGTAAAACCTAAAAATATAAAGCTCCTAGGAAAAAAACATAGGGAAAAACTTCATGATATTGGTCTTGGCATAGTTTCTTTGATATGTCACCAAAAGTACAAAAAGCAAAATTAAAAATAAACAAGTGAGTCAACATCAAAATAAAAAGCTTGTGTACAGCAAAAGAAGCAATAAAAAGAGTGAAAAGGCAACCTAATAAGTGTGACAAAATATTTGCAAACCATATATTTAATAAGTCATTAATATGCAAAACTCTTACAGCTCAACAGAAAAAACTCTTACAACTCAACAGAAAAAGAAAATCAAATCATTAAAAGTAGACAAATGATCTGAATAGTTATTTCTCCAAAGAAGATAAATGGTTAACAAGTATATGAAAAGTTCCTCCTCATCAGTAGTTACAAGGGAAATGATAATCAAACCACAATGATATATCACCTCACAGCTGTTAGAATGGCTATTTTTTTTAAGATAGGGGTTGGCAAGGGTTGTGAAGAAGTTAGAATCCTTTGAATACTATTGGTGAGAATGTGAGATGATACAGCTGCTATAGAAAATAAGTATGGAGGTTCTTCAAGAAATCTAAATAGAGCTATTATTTATCCAGCCATCACACTTCTACATATATTTTCAGAAGAATTGAAATCATCTCAAAACATGCTCTCCCATGTTCATTGCAGTATTATTCATAATGGACAAGATACGGAAACAACCTAGATGTCCATCAATCTGTGAATGGATAAGAACCACATTTTCTTTATCCATTCTTCACTGAGTTTGAATAATATTCCAGATATATGTGTGTGTGTGTGTGTGTGTATACACACATATATAAATTATACAAATAACCTGAATTATATATAATATATATATATAATATATATATTATATATATATATATTATATATATATTATATATATAATATATATATTATATAATATATATATATAATTTTATTTAACCTGAATAAAGAAGGAAATCCTTCTATATACCACAACATGTAAACACCTGGAGGACATTATTCTAAGTGAAATAAGTATTTACAGAATGACACATACAGCCTGATTCCACTTATATGAGCTATCCAAAGTAGACAAACTCACACAGAGGCAAAGAGTATACTGTGGAATGGTGATTGCCAGGGGCTGAAGGGAGGAGGATGTGTGGCGTTGATACTCAAAGGCTATAAAATTTAAGTTATCCAAGATGAATAATTTCTAGAGCTCTGCTGCATGACATTGTTTTAGTTAAAAATATTGTATTGTGTATCTCAAAATTTAAGAAGATAGGTCTCATGTTAGATATTATTACCAAAATAAAAAAAATTGTACAAAAAAGTTAATTGCATATTGATATAAGGTAGAACCATAAGAGTTGTGAAACACTACACATAGAATTATATAGCATTATTCCATAAAAAGAAAGCATTGTCAGAAATACAGGAAAACACATGAGTAGTATTAAAATGTCATGCATTACCATAATACTGTGATAGGTCAAGGAGACAAAAGTAAATCATTAAGAACTTAAAGAACTTGAATTATTAAATGTTTTCATAAATAGCTGTGCACTATTATAACCTTGTACCTTAACAATGAGAAATGTATTTTCTAAAGCATAATGCACCACCTAAAAATATTGCTCATAATCTGTAACAAAATATTTTAGTGAATTTCTAAAATAACACTTGTATAAGTTTCTTATATCATGAATAAAGTATTGATAGAAACTAATACTGAAACTTTAAGGAAAGAAGAAAATTACTTAGCTATTTAGGCAGCATGAATAAGGACTGCCTTATGTAAACAAGAAAATAGCAAATGTCAGGTCAAGATGGCTGACTAGAAGCAGCTTGTGTGCTTGGTTCTCACAGAGAAAAGAAGGTAATGAGTGGACACTAGCTCTTCAACCGTAACAGACATGTGGAGACATTATGATTCACCAGGGAAACAGCGTGACCTATGGTGAACAGAGAAGAGGACAACTGTCACCTAGAAGAGGCGTGGAGCAGGGGATATCTGCCCACATCACGTTAACAGTGAGTGAGACTCTTCAGGGAATCAAACTGCTGCCACAGACCTCTGCATCCCTGGGGTCAGGAGGGATGCATCCATGGGCTCCACCACAAAGGCCTCCAGACTGACACAGAGAGCTACAAGGAGTACAGGAAGAGCTACTGCTCAGGCATACATGGCTCCTGAGAGCCTCCAGGCACCCTGGCACCAGACACTGCAACTCAAGTGACATGGAAGACCAGACTCCCTCCTTCCCTAGGATAGGAGCCAAATCCATGGGGCTGAGCAGCGATGGTCTGCAGGCCTCTGCAGCACTTTCTAGGATAAGGTTCTCTGGCCTGGGATGCTAGCGAGGTCTCCTCAACCATGCCTGAGTTCTTGGCCCAGGAACAGCTCTGTACTTCCCTGGGGTGGAACTCTCAGAGGGAGAGAGGCAGGCCACCATTTTGCCGCTCTGCAAGTCTCCCTCTAGTTACCCTCAGGTTCAGGAGGGTGCTCAGCGATTAGGAACTATTCTAGACCCCCTACCCAATGCAGCCACCTTAAAAAAAAAAAGCAGCCAAACTGTTTTCCACACAAGATCCTGACTCCTACTACTTCTTACTGGGCAGGGCCTCCTGACCTGGGATCTTAGCCATCCACTGCTTGGGCTCTCAGGCTGACAGCAACTCTTTGCTTCCCTGGGACAGAGCTCACAGAGGCAGAGGCAGCCACCATTTTCTGCTGCTTTGCAAGCCCCTTCCTGTTGTCTTCAGGCTCTGGAGTGTAGGAAGTAATTAGGAACTATCATGGCACCCCAGCACAGCGCAGCTACCTTACAGAAAAGCAACTGAGGGACTGTGTTAAAGGAAAAAACCTGTCTTCTGGGATCCACAAGGGGTGTGGTTTCAAAGGCAAGGACTCCATGCACCATGCCTCCATCCAACTCTCCATCTGGAAACCTAAAGTTCTTTGTCTAACTTTCCTGCTTGCAGGCTAAGTAAAACTTCCGGTGGGCTCCTTTGCTTAAAAAAGCCCACGAGAAGCTCTGGAAGGAAGGACCTCTGTTCTGCGCCAGACAGCCAATCCAGCATGGGTTGAAGATCAATCACTGCAGAGGAAGTTTGAAAGCACTCCTCTCATTGGACAAGAACATGAATGGGGAGGGAATACCTTCAACATTAAAAGTCCACTGCCCCTTACCTGCGAGGATTTCCCTTTGTGAGATACTTTCCCACAACAACTGGGAGCTGTTTTTTCCTCTAACTGTGCAGATATCCCCTTTGAATTTCCCTCCTACAATAGCGTGGGAGGTTTCTCTCTCTCTCTCTCTGCCTAATAAATCGCTTTCTGCTAAACTCTTTGGGTCCAATATTTACTTGAACTGTAAGCTCACTGTGCCACCAGGCCCCTTCCCAACATTTTGGGGGCAAAGAGAGGCCAAGAACTCAGGCACATCAAATAGGGAAGGGTGCTAAGCCACATGCGGTCCCGTGACCCCAGTACACAACCAGACTCTTTCCCATGCAGTTTCCCATCCTTATTACTCCTCGCTAAGCAGGGATTACTAACCGGGAACCTCAGCAACTCCTTGCCTTGGCTCTCAGGCTGGTAGCAACTCCATGCTTTTCTGCAAAAAAAGATCTTGGAGCAAGTAGGTCACCATTTTTGCTGCCCCATAGTGCTCCCTCTCATTGCCCTCTCTGGAGGCTCAGGAGGCAGCAAGTAGAAGGGGACCTAATGCAGACCCCCCAGCACAACACAGCCACCTATGGAAAAGCAGACAAGCATCCCTACATCCTCTACTCTTGACCTGGGCCCTTGTACAATCACCTTATCCCCTCCTGAACATTTTAGTTGGTGGTGGCTCTGCATTGCACTGAAGATGAAATCCTAGGGACAACCCTCAGCACCATTGTCATTGCAGCTGGAGTGGTACCTCTCTACTGCCCTTGTGCTGTGGGAAAAAAACGTAGGCCTGGTCCAGTCTCCATTAGAACCTCCAGCATGCTGCAGGCACCATATGAAGAGGAGCACCATCTCTCTTCCTTACAAGCCTCCCGCCCCCTCGGGCCCCAAGCAGGGCCCGTGGCTTGGGACAGCAGAACAGTTCTTCTATCCTAGCTGAATATTTTCACTGCTAATGTTTCTGTGTTTCCTGGGGGGAGGGGCTCCCAGAGGCAACTGATCACCCCTCTGGAACTGCCATGGTGGTGGTTCTGCCCTGCTGCTCTTGACCTGGAGAAGAAACAAAGGGCCTGTGCGCTTTACTTGCACCACTAACATGGCACAGTCACCACACAGAGTAGCCCAGTCTCTCCTTCCTGTGATCCAGAACCCAATTCTTTTCAGCAACAGGGGTCCCAACTCAGATCACCAGTGCCAGCAACCCAGCTGTCCCACCCTCTAGCTGAACATTTCTAGTAACAGCGGCTCTACATTTCTTGGAAGTGGAGCCCTCAAAGGCAACTAGTAGCCTTTCTGCCCCTGCTGCTGCAGTGGTACTGCCCTTGCTACCCTCAGACCGGGAAAGAAGCAAAGCCCCTGAGTGCTTTAACCACATATCCAGCAAGTCACAGCTACCCTAAAGAGAAGAGGCCAGTCAGTCCCCCAGCCTCACTCATCACCAAACAATTCTCCCCAACTTGAGCCAACAATGCAGTCACTCCCTCCCAGTCCAAATGCACTGACTGGCAGTGGCTCTGTATTTCTCTGGGATGGAGCCCTAAGAGACAAGTGAAACACCATCTGAAACAGCCACTGCCAAGTTTCCTTTCCCTGCTGCCTCCACGCTGGGAAGGAACATAAGGCCTGAGTTTGCCCCAGGGTAGTGATGTGCAGCCCAGGAGTGCCAAGCTGAGATCTGAAGCCAGTTCTTGAGTGGAAAAGGAGCCCCCACTTTCATAGAATTGAGAGGAAGCATGGCTGCAATCAAGAAGAAATACAGAGGAGCCACATGGGTGAGCTAGAGCCTACCTTCTGGCCATTATGCTGAAGCACCATGTACTGGATTCCAGCCCAAGCTTCAACATCAAAAATACTTTGCTAATATACTCCACTGAGAAACCAAGGACAAGAACTCTGCTACAGAAAAAGATCTTTCTCAAAGCCTCAATATTCTTAAAACATGCATAAAGAATGCCAACTGACTTCACTCAAATTATGACACCATTGAAGCTATATCAGCCTACAGAGATGAGAAAGATCCAGCACATGAACCCTGGAAACTCAGAAAAGTGTAGTGTTTTTTTTTCCTTCAAATGACTGTACCAGTTCCCCAGCATGGATACTTAATCAGGTTTAAATAACAGAAATGACAGGAGTAGAATTCCAAATATGGATAGGAATAAATGTCACAGAGATTTAAGAGAAAGTTGACATGGAATCCAAAGATTACAATAGAAAGGTATATGGGCTGATAGACAAAAATGGCCATGATAAGAAATAACCACCTCATCCGATAGAGTATAGAAACCACATTACAAGAATTTCATAATATAATTTCAACTATTGTAGCAGAATACCTCAAGCAGAGGAAAGACTCCCAGAGCTACAATATTGGCTCTCTGAACTAATTCATTCAGACAAGAAAAAAAAAGAATGAACAAAACATCTGAGAAATATGGAATTATATAAGGAGACCAAATCTATGACTCACTGGCTTCCCTAAAAGAGATGTGGAGAAAATAAGTTACTTGGAAAATGTATTTCAGGATATCATCCATGAAAATTTCTTCAAATTTGCTAGAAAGGCCAACATTCAAATTCAGGAAATGCAGAGAAGCCCTGAGGGACACTAAACAGAAAAAATCAAAAACGTTCTCAAGATCATCAGACTCTCCAAGGTCAAAATAAATGAAAAAATGTTAAAGCCTGCTAAAGAGAAGGGGCAGGTAAACTTCAAAGGGAACCTCTTCAGGCTAACAGCAAAATGTTCAGCAAAAATGCAAGAAGCCAGAAGAGATTGGGAGACTATACTCAATATTCTTACAAAAAAGAATTTTCAACCGATAATTTCATATGAAGCTAAATTTTAAGCTTCAAAAGTGAAGGAGAAACAAAATTCATTTTAGACAAGCAAATACTAAAGGAGTCCACTATGACCAGACATGCCTTACAAGGGGCCTTAAAACGAGTGCCAAATATGGAAAAGGAAGGTGGTTGCCAGCCACCACAAAACACACTTCAGTATATAGACTATTGACTCTATAAAGCAACCACACAAAAAGTCTACATTATAACCAGCTAACAACACAAGAACAGGATCAAATTCAGTTATAACAATATTAACCTTGAAAGTAGGTGGCCTAAATGCCACAATTAAAAGGCAGAGAGCAGCATGCTGGATAAAGGGCCAAAGCCAATGACAGATTCTTTTCAAGAAACCTACAGCCCAAACAATGACACTCATAAGCTCAAAGTAAAGGGATGGAGAAAAATCTACCAAGCAGATAAAGAAAAAGCAAACAACAAAAACAGAAAAAAAATCAAGGTTCACTATTTTTATCTCGGACAAAACAGACTTAAAACCAACCAGGTTCAAAAAAGACAAGAGCATAATATGGTAAAGGATTCAATTCAAAAAGAAGCCTCAACACAGGAGCACCCAGCTTTATAAAGCAAGTTCTTAGAAACTGTGATGGTTAATACTGAATGTCAACTTGATTGGATTGAAGGATGCAAATAATTGTTCCTGGGTGTGTTTGTGAGGGTGTTGGCAAAGGAGATTAACATTTGAGTCAGTGGACAGGGAGAGGCAGACCCAACCTCAATCAGGTTGGGCACCATCTAATCAACTGCCAGCATAAAAGCAGGAATGAAAAGAGCAGACTTGCTGAATTAGACTTCTGACCTCCATCTTTCTCCAGTGCTGGATGTTTTCTGAGGTTGAACATCGGACTCCAAGTTCTTCACTTTGGGACTCTTGGACCTTCCACAACAGACAGAAGGCGGCACTGCTGGCTTCCCTACTTACGAAGTTTTGGGACTCAGGCTGGCTTCCTTATTCCTCAGCTGTCTGACGGCCTATTGTGGGACCTCTCTTTGTGATTATGTGAGTCAATACTCCTTAATAAACTCCCCTTTATATGTGAATCTGTCCTGTTAGTTCTGTCCCTCTAGAAAACCCTGACTAATGCAAAGACCTACAAAGAGATTTAGATTTTCACACAGTAACAGTGGGAGACTTCAAAGTTTTACTTACATTATTAGATAGATTGTTGAGGCAGAAAACACTTGGGCACAGGGAAAGGAACAACACTCAATGGGCTAGGTGGGGCAGTGGAGGGAAGGGGAGAGGAGAGAGAGTTGGGAATGGGGAGGATCAGGAGGGATAACACTGGGAGAAATGCCTGTTGTAGGCGACAGGGGGAGTGGGAGCGGATGGAGACAGCAAACCACCATGGCATGTATGTACCTATGCAACAATCCTGCAGGTTGCAGGATGTGTATATGTACCCCAAAGGCCAAAGTACAATAAAAATAAAAGATAGTCAGAACCTGAACTCAACACTTGACCAAATGGATATAATAGACATCTATAGAGCTTTCCAACAAAATACAACATATTATAAATCCTTTTCATCACCACATGGCGAATATTCTGAAATCACCCAGACAATTGGACATAAAAGAATCCTCAGAAAAAAAAGAAAACCCTAAACCATTTCAATCACATTCTCACAGCATAATAAAAATAAAAATAAACACTAAGAAAATCGTTCAAAATCATACAATTGCATGGAAGTTAAGCAACTTGATTCTAAATGACCTTAGAGTAAACAATGAATTTAAGGCAGAAATCAACATATTCTTTGAAACAAATGAGAACAAAGACATAAGATATCAGACTCTCTAGGACACAATTAAAATTGTCTTAAGAGGACACTTTTGATGTGTTGCTGCTGGATTCAGTGCCAAATACCAACATCAAAACATTAGAAAGATCTAAAACTAACAACCTAACATCACATCTAGACAAACTAGAGAAACAGGAACAAATAAACCCTAAAGCTAGAACACACACAAAAAAACATAATAAAAGTTCAATGAATCCACAAATTGTTTTGTGAATGAATAAATAAGATAAACCTTTAGCTAGAAAAAGAGAGAAGATCCAAATAAGTACAATCAGAAATAGCAAAGGGAACACTGACATTGATCCCATAGAAATAATAATTTAAAAAAAAACAGAAACTATTATCAACACTTCTATGCACCCAAAGAAGAAGTCTCAGAAGAAATGGATAAAGTTCAGGAAAAACATAAACTCCCAATAATGAACCAAAAAGAAACTGAATCCCTGAACAGACTAATAGTGATTTGCAAAATTGAATTAGTAATAAAAAGTCTACCAACCAGAATAAATCTAGGACAGAGGGATTTACAGCTGAGTTCTACCAAATGTATAAAGAAGATCCGGTGCCATTCCTACTGAAACTATTTCAAAAAAATTGAGAATTCCTTGAAACCCAACTCATTCTATGAGGCCAGCATCATCACGATACCAAAACAGTCAGAGACATAACAACAACAACAATCTTCAGGCCAACATCCTTGATAAACATAGATGCAGAAATACAACTAATTCAACCAAATACTAGCAAATTGAATCCAGCAGCACATCAGAAAATTAATACACCAGGAAAAAGTAGGCTTTGTCCCTGGTATGAAAAATTGGTTCAGTATACACAAATTAATAAATGTGATTCATCACATAAACAGAGCTAAAGACAAAAAAATGATCATCTCAATAGATGTGGAAAAAACTTTTAATATAATTAAACATCCCTTCTTATTAAAAACCCCTAACAAACTAGGCATTAAAGGCACATACTTCAAAATAATAAGAGCCATCTAAGACAAACCCATAGCCAAAATTATACTGAATGAGCAAAAGCTGAAAGCATTTTCCTTGAAAACCAGAACAAGACAAATATGCCCTTTCTCATTACTCTTAACCAACATAATACTGGAAGTCCTGGCCAGAACTACAGGCAAGAGAAATTTATTTATTCAAATAGGAAGAAAGGAAGTCACACTATCCCTTTTTGCAGATACCTCATAACCTTTGCCCCAAAGCTCTTTGATTGATAAACAATTTCAGCAAAACTTCAGGATAAAAAGTCAATGTGCAGAAATCAGTAGCATTTCTACGTATCAGCAACTACCAAGCTGAGAGTTAAATCAAGAATACAATCCCATTCTGGATAACCACAAACAGAATAAAATACCTAAGAATACAGCTACCAGAGAGATGAAAGATCTCTACAATGGTAATTACAAAACACTGCTGTAAGAAATTAAAGTTTACAAAAACAAATTGAAAATCATTTCATGCTCATAACTATAAAGAATCAATGTTATATTTAAATGACATATAAATCAATGTTATATTTAAATGACATTTAAATCAATGTTATATTTAACTGCTCAAAGCAATTTTCAGATTCAATGCTATATTCTCAAACTACCAATGATATTCTTCACATAATCAGAAAAGGAATTTCTAAAGTTCATATATAACCAAAAATAGTTTGAATTGCTAAGGGAATCCTAAGCAAAAAGAACAAAGCTGGAGGCATTATGTTACTCAACTTCTAACTATACTACAAGACAATAATAACCAAAACAGCATGGTAGTGGTACAAAAACCACTACCAATGGAACAGAATGGAGAGCTTAGAAACAATGCTGCTGCAAACCTCCAATTATTTGATCTTTGACAACATTGAAATAAAAGTAAATAGGCAGATGACTCCCTACTCAATCAATGGAGCTGAGCTAACTGGCTAGCCATATGCAGACAATGGAAACTGGACCCCTTCCTTACACTACATACAGTAATCAACTCAAAATGGGTCAAAAACTTAAATGTACACCCTAAGGTTATTAAAAACTTGAAAGATAATCTAGGAAATACCATTCTAAATATAGGATTTGGCAAATATTTGATAACAAAGACACTAAAAGCAAACACAACAAAAATAGAAACTGACAAAGGGGGCTTAATTAAAGAGCTTCTGCACAGAAAATGAAACTATCAATAGAGTAAACAGTAATCCTACAGCGTGGAAGAAAATATTAACAAACTGCACCTCTAGCAAAGATCTAGTATCCAGAATCTCTCTATATATAAAAACCTTAACATATTTACAAGATTAAAACAAATAATCCCATTAAAAAGTGGACAAAGTGTATTAACAGACACTTTTCTAAAGAAGACATACATGTAGCAAACAAGCATATTAAAAATGCTAAACATCACTAATCATTAGAGAAATGCAAATCAAAACCAGAGTGAGACACTATCTCAAACAAGTCAGACTGGCCATTATTAAAAAATCAAACCAAAGCAGATGCTGGCAAGGTTGCAGAGACAAGGGAATGTTTTTACACTACTGGTTGGAATATAAATTGGTTCACCCATTGTGGAAAGCAGTTTGGTAATTTCTCAAAGAACTCAAAGCAGGAAATGCTTTTGACCTACCAATTCCATTATTGGGTATATATCTAAAGGATTATAAATCATTCTAGCATAAAGAAAAATCTATATGTTCATTGCAGCACTATGCACAATAGCAAAGAAATGGAATCAACCTAAATTCCCATAAACGGTAGACTGGATAAAGAAAATGTGGTACATATATACCATGGAATAACATTACAGGATTCTTGCAGTGTCACTCTTCTGACTAGAAACTTCTGTGGCTGGTGGCATCTTTGTCCAAATTTTACTCAGGCTTGCTGGGCTTGTTTTGCCTACTCAACTTGGCAGGCTGCACTTGGCTCATGCTACTGACCCGAATACCATGCCTGCCAAAGGCTAGCTAGGCATAGAGAAGTGAGTGATGTGTGAACAAGTGAGCATGGGGTCCAGCCACTTCACACAGCCAGGCACACCAGCTGCAGCAGGGTAGGCATCTCCAGGTACCAACAGAGGTCCCAGATCCCTGTAAGGCTGCAGAGGGACCAGGGGTTCTGCAAGCAGCTTTCATGGGTGGCACCAGGAAACACAGTGGCACCCAGAAGTTTGGAAATGCCAGGAACTGCAAAGCCCCAAACAGGGTTTCACAGCCCTGGCTTGTGGAGCTCCTAGGTCTGGTCTCCCTAAAAGGCTGCGGAACTTCTCTCTCTCGCTCTCTCTCTCTTTTTCTTGTTGTTACCTGCAAAATGGCAGGCAAGGGGCACGTTTTAGCCCTGCTTTTGTTACTGCTTTTCCAGCCCTGCTATTAAGTGGGTCTTGACTTCTTGTCCCATGTTTAAGAAGAATGATGTATATGGACAAGTGGAGGGTGAGCAAGGCAAAGAGATGCTTTATTGAACAACAGAACAGCTCCCAGGAGACCCATGGTCAATAGCTCCTCTTGCTGTTAGGTCATCCAATCATCTACACAGCTCTCAGCAGAGAAGACACTCAAAGTAGGGAGCTTCTCTCTGCATTCAGGTCTTTCTGTTGTCTACTGGAGTGCGGCTGAGTCCAGGATTTTTATGGGCTTCAGTGGAGAGGAAGCGCATGCTGATTTGTCTATGGGTAGCCATGGGCAGATCTGGAAAAAGTACCATAAGTTCTCATAATGGTGTGCAGAACTGGCAGCCTGGCCCCAAGGCCTCAAGTCATCCCTGGCCTGAAGGTGGGGTTTCATCAGGCACCTGTCTCTTTCTTCCCAGGAGCTTGTCTGCCTCCTGCCACAATTAACTTGCCATCTATGGTGCCCCATGGTGCCTAGGCTGTTTGTGTGGAGGGCTGCCTGGAGGCTCACACCTAACCACCTTTAGTCCCACTTCAGCCTCCCTCCTGTGCTCCGTGGTGCCCCAAGTCAGGAGGGGGCTCAAGAAGCAGGGGCATAGTGTGTCAGCACTGTCCTGAACACATGCACACCCACTAGGAGTGGGAAGTTGGTGGCTTAGTGGTGAGCATAGCTGCCTTCCAAAATTGGAGTGTGTGTAGGGAGTGGAGAGAGGCCAGGAAGTGAGAGTGGCACTTCTGAGCCTGCCATCTTAGCCTCTGAGAATGCAGAGGTGGCTGGGTCCACAGCAATGACTGAGAGTCTGCAGCTGCCCAGAAGGGTGGGAATCCTACCCCTCTAACTTGAAAGGGGGTGGGACTTCACCTGTTCCCAGCTCCTGCCAACTGCAGTGAGTAGCATGTGAGTGGCATTTCCAGATGGACTGCCACTGCTATTAATACTATGCAGCCACTAAAATAGAATAATATTTTGTCATTTGCAGCAACATGAATGAAACTAGAAAGCATTATTCTAAGTGAAGTAACACAGGGGCAGAAAACAAAACATCTCATGTTCTCTTAGAGAACATTGAGTACATATGGACACAAAGAAACCAAATAGAAGACACTAGGGCCTTACTTGGGTGTGAAGCGAGAAAGTTGAGGATTTAAAAATTATCTTATTGAGTATTATGCTTACTACCTGGGTGGAGATGTGAAAAGATAAAGAAAATTTACAATGAGAAAATTAAACCTAAATTTTTGGAGAACTGATAGCTAAGACCAAGAACAGGTTCTTCAAATAAAAGACAAATGTAATCAAAGAAAACCAGAAGAAAGACAAGTTAATTATAAAATATATTTTTAAATTTGAAGAGAACCATGAGTTTGAAGTATACAGATGAATGTGCAACTGATGTATTTATTTGCCATCATGGAAAAGTTGGCAAAAGGATAAAGCTGACGTCACAGAGAAATGAAGCCAGTGCCATCATTGAACCACATCTGATGTGTTTTATTATTTCAATCAGTTTAAAAGTCATTTATTACTTCCAGAAAAGTATCTGCCTTTTGGATGGCTATATTAGCATAGATCCTCAGAAATTTAAGAAATTTTAGAAACTTCTAATGGAGTATATATTCCAAAAATAAATTTTCAGTCAAATGGATTGTTATGAAAATATTCTGTACCTAAATAAATTTATATTTCATCATACCTGTCAACAATATTCTCCAATATACTAAATTTGCCCATGTTGTTGGAAAGAGCAAATAACTCAGTGAAGACTCAATGTTTTTCTCCACTATTTTTTTCATTAATATACTTTATATTTTGTGCAGTTTTAGGTTTATAGGAAAATTAAGTGGAAAATATAGAGTTGCCATACTCCATCTCATACTCCCCAAGGTTTTTTCTATGATTATCATCTTTCATTAGTGTTGTGCTTTTTTTTTTTTTATTCAGGGTCAGGTGAAGCCCTGTAGGGTGTGCGACATAGAAAAGACATTTTTTTCTCTCTGTGAATACTACTTTATTTATTATTTTTTAATTATTGTTTGCTTGAATCATAAAGCAGAGCTCTTTCTGGGTGTTTGGTTCTGATTAGTTTCAGTTAGTTTTCAATTTCTTATTACTACAACTCTAATTTTCTTACTCAATTATCTACTTCTAGTAGGTTTCATTAATTTTTTTTTAACTGCAGGGCATACTTTGTTTTTGTTTTTGTTTTTGTTTTTGTTATTTTTTTGAGACGGAGTTTCACTCTTGTTACCCAGGCTGGAGTGCAATGGCCCGATCTTGGCTCACTGCAACCTCCGCCTCCTGGGTTCAGGCAATTCTCCTGCCTCAGCCTCCCGAGTAGCTGGGATTACAGGCACGCACCACCAGGCCCAGCTAATTTTTTGTATCTTTAGTAGAGACAGGGTTTCACCATGTTGACCAGGATGGTCTCGATCTGTTGACCTCGTGATCCACCCGCCTCGGCCTCCCAAAGTGCTGGGATTACAGGCTTGAGCCACTGCGCCCGGCCCCATACTTTGTTTTTTTAAGAAAAAAAAGGAGAGAAGGAGAGGAAGAAAGAGGAAGAAAAAGAGGGAGAGAGAACAGGAATATTGCTTAATTCTAAGAATGGTTATTAATAATGGCTGATCAATATTTTGTGTATTGAAAGTGGAGAATGTATATTTTGCGTATTTAAAGTGGAGAACACTATACATATTTATTAAGTTTACTCGTTCTGGATCTGAATTCAAGTCCTGGATATCCTTAT
>CM052655.1:64124753-64147589 GCA_028533165.1 Leontopithecus rosalia
TATACCTAGTAATGGGATTGCTGGGTCAAATGGAATTTCTATATCTAGGTCCTTGAGGAATCACCACACTGTCCTCCACAATGGTTGAACTAATTTACACTCCCACCAGCAGTGTAAGAGTGTTCCTATTTCTCCGCATCCTCTCCAGCATCTGTTGTCTCCAGATTTTTTAATGAACGCCATTCTAACTGGCGTGAGATGGTATCTCAATGTGATTTTGATTTGCATCTCTCTAATGACCAGTGATCTCTTTATGGGTCTTATGTATCTGGGTGTTAGGATCGTTAGCTCTTATTGTTGCATTGATCCTTTTACCACTGTGTCTTTGTTGCTTTGAAATCTATTTTATAAAATGTGTTGTGCTTTTTGATTTGTTATATTTTGATTGTTAAATTATGACTGGTTACCAATGATGAACTATTATTATTCATTATTATGAATAATATTATGATACATTATTATTATGAACTAAAACTTATAATTTACCTGAAGGTTCACTCAGTGTTGCACATTCTCTGGGTTTTGACAAATGTGTAATAACATGTATATACTAATATGGTGTCATTTAGAGTAGTTACAGTACCCTAAGAATCTACTGTGCTTCACCTTCCCGCTCCTCAAACCCATCGTGCCCACCAATGTCTTTACTACTGTCACTATAGTTTTCCCTTTTCCAAAATGCCCTATACTTGGAGTCATAGTAGCCTCCTCGAGTTGCTAAATGACTTTTCTTGCTTAGCAATATGCATTTAAAGTTCTTCCTTGTCTTTTGGGGATTTGATAGTTCATTTCTTTATTGCTAAATAAATATGTCATTCTATGGATGTTCCACATTCACCTATTAAAGGACATCTTGGTTGATTCTGAATTTTGAAAATTACAATCTACCATTATTTTCATTTTAATCTTTAGCAGAAAATAAAACTTTCACTTCAACCCATTTTACTGGAAGCAATTTAAGCTATTAAATAATAGCATATTGCTATATCAAATCATGATATTTGAATAAGAAATAGGCTATAATACAACTGCAAACACTATTACATAGCAAATAATTACCTTTAATAAGTTCAATTAATTTTAAAGGGAAATACCATGATGAAGAATATTATGTAATTATGAAGAATAGGGAATAATTCTTATGATCTTTGCAGGAAATCATTTGTTATGTAACAATAAGTTTCTAGCTAATTAAATCAGCCTGAGAATTGCATCTTATATAACAGCAGTCCCCAACAATTTTGGCACTAGATACCGCTTTCATAGAAGAACATTTTTCTATGGACTAGTGTTTGGGAGGGTGATTAAGGGATGATTCAATCACATTACACTTATTGTGAACTTTATTTCTATTATTACTATTCTGCACTATGTAATGAAATAATTATACAACTCACCATAACGTAGAATTGGGGGGAGCCCAAAGCTTGTTTTCCTGCAATTAGATGGTCCTATCTGGGGGTGATGGGAGACAATGACACATTATCAGGCATTAGATTCTCATAAGGAGCCCAAAACCCAGATTCTTTGTATGTGCATTTTACCATAGGGTTTACACTCCTATGAGAATCTAATTCCAAGGCTGATCTGACAGGAGGCAGAGCTTAGGCAGTAATGGGAGTAACGGGGAGCAGCTGTAAATACATATGAAACTCTCCACTCAACACCAGCTGTGCAGCCCAGTTCCTCACAGGCCATGGACTGGTTCAGTCAGTGCCCTAAGGGTTGGGGACCCCTGTTATATAAGGAGAAAAAGAGTTTGATTTTATCCCAGCTGGAAAATTAGCATGAATATCTGTTGTAAAAGGTAAGATCCAATATTCATTTAATTAGAAACATGCTATTTTAAAAACTAATCTGCACATATATTATTTTACATGAGAAAATAGAATGTCAAAAGTGAAATAAAACAAGTAAATATAACAAATTTTATATTTTGAGAGAGTTTTAGAAAATAAAAATTAGTATTATTGTCACTTTGTATTTGACATGATGTTTGATAGTTTACTTTTTATAATTCACAGCTATTCTTTATCACTTTCTATCAAAGCACAAAATTTGAGGCTGATGTGGGAGCATCAATTGAGCCTGTGAGGTAGAGGCTGCAGGGAACCATGATCATGACACTGCACTCCAGCCTGGATGACAAAATAAGGCACTGTCTCAAAACTCACACACACACACACACACACACACACACACACACACACACACACGCACACACTCCATATAATAAGAAAATGTCATAGACAATTGCTGAAGGTTAAAAAAATATGGAGACTTAGTTTCAGTTGAAATGTAGCTCACAGACCTCACCACTTTCTAAGAGCTTACAATGTCCTTTGTCGGGTGTCAAATTTCAAAGTAGCTATGTTTAATTTAATTTGGTCTAAAAGTATCTATTTTGGCAATGCATTCTGTAAGCTTTTGATTATCTTATTAAACCTTTATTTCTGTTTGGAGAAAAAAATTTCTATGGATTTCTATGTTTCAACACTTTTTACAAGCAGAGGTTGTGGGTGACTTTGTTCTAGACTGTTTATATAGTAGACCGTGTCAAATATATATAAATTTTCTTACCCCAGACAAAAGACAAATTTGCTTACTGTTTAGTATAACAAAGATATATGTCTCTTTCCTCCAGAAAAAAAGTCAGGGATACTTATTTCCTATTAATCCCCAAAGTCAGATTTCCAAAACTTAGAGTTCCTCTTCTGCAATGAATCTCACTAATGTACAGGCATCACCCAACACTCTTTGTATCACTCTGTGGGAACCGGACTTACAAAACAGGGGTAAAAACAGTGATGCTTTAGCTAATAGTTTCTGTGAATAGTAAAATATGGTTTCTGATCTAAGAGGCTCATAGGGCACACACATCCAATTGTGACAGGCTAACTATGTTAGCTTTCAAGTAGAGTAAAATCTCAAACCCTTCACAGTTCTTGGATATTTGGTCAACGGGGATGACATGTTGACAGAAATATGGATTGTTGGATAAAAAGCATGAGTGCCACTTTAGGAGATACAAAAATAATTACTGGGGTCTTGTAGAAAACACTCTTGCCTATGTGATAATATGCAGTGGTAGTAAGGAATCCCCACTCTCTCACCAGTTAATGAATTTTAGAGAATGAACAGAATAAAGTAGGATAGAAGTGTAACCAGCTGACCCAGGTTCTGGGCCTTCCCTTCCAGGAATGGGGAAAGAGGCCTTGGAGGTGCGGTGGGCTTATGATTTGTATAAATGTCATGGACTCAAAAAGTTTTCTAGAGAGCAATTCATTAGCCAGAGAGAGAGAAGTAGAGAGAGCTCCCATCCTGTTGTGAGAGGGGATCCTAGAGAGGGAAATCTGCACAGGTAAAGAAGGAAAGACAGCTCCCACGTTGCAGTGGGAGGGGATCCAGAGAAGGAGTCTGCACAGGTAAAGGACAGTAGAGTTTTAACTTTGAAGTTATTCCTGCCCCATTCATGTTCTTGTCCAATGAGAGAAGTCCTTTCTTCCTCTTGAGTGATTGATCTTTGACTCTGATCCCAGATTGGTTGCTTGGGCCTACAACAGAATCCCTCCTTCCAGGGCTTTTGGTGGGCCTTCTGAACCAAGGAAGCTCACGTGGAATTTTACCTAGCCATGTGCAGGAAAGTCAGACAAAGAACTCTAGTTTCTTGGATGGGGAGGTGGATGGAGTCATGGCACTAAGAAGTTCTTGCCTTTGAAACCACGCCGTTTGTGGACCCAGGAAGAGAAGTTAACTTAATCCCTCAGAAAGAAGCTTCCTGAATGGTACTTTGGTTGTTTTTACTTTTGTGGACAGAAGGAAGAATGGACGTTATGACACAGTGGCATCAATATCTATGGCCCCTGCTGAAAGCAGTATGGTTGTAGTTGTTGGGTCATGGAACTCAAAAGCTGAAATAAACTGTGTATCAATAAAGATGGAGAGTTTTATGAAGACCAAAACCATTACAAGAATAGTTGCTTGAGCTGTGCTGGCAGCCACGCTAAACCCAAAAGCAAACACAAAGCCTCGATTGCTCAGTATGATTTTGTGTTACATGTACTTTAACACAATAAAAACAAATAAACACAAAACCCAAAACAACAACAAAACATTTATGATGAATGGAGTAGGGCTGCTCTATTCCTCTTTCCCATTGATTCTTCCAAACACCTGTACTCTAAACAGAGATACTTTATGATGATAAGTAATTATATCTAGGAATAAGTTATTTCTGTCACCTAAGGGACCAAAGCCCATATGTAACAGCTGAGCAATTTCTGGAAAACCTCACACACAAGAAATGGACACAAACTTTTATGGCATTAACAAATTATAAGCATCCCATCAACCATCCTACCTGATCCCATGGGAGAAAGGTGCCTAAATTTGACAAATGGGATTTGAGTAATAATCATAGTGGAGAAGGGAAGCTAAAGTAGTCTTATGGGTGAGATGCTGTGGATCAATTTAATGTACTATTGCTGTGACTTCCATTGCTACATTCTTATAGGTGTTGATATTTATCATGTCTGTACTCTGAAAGCTCATAATTGCCAGAGGAAAGACTCCAAATGAAGGGACAACAAATATAAGGAAATGCTAGTACTTTTGTGGACCGACATTTCTAATGGCCCCTTTGAGCTACATGTCTCTGTAGCTAATGATTTTTTTCATTGGCCTGTCTATCAAGGGGTGCCTCTGCCAGGGCACCTGGGGATTTGGTTAAGCTGTGCTGGCTGTGCTGTCAGCTACTCTAAATGAAAGAAAATACAAAGTCTCATTACCTCCCAGACACAGTTATTAGTGACATCAGATTTAATAAGATTCCCTTTCTCAGTTACTAGTTACAACAGTTAAAACAATATTCTGTTTGTTGGGTGAGTAAACTCAGGCTTAATGACATGAAAAGGGTCCAAGCAGCCTCACTTTGTAAAACACACATGGTGTATTCAAGAATATAGCTCACTTGGCTCCAGTAACTTGGCATTATATAAAAACAGTAACAGCACTTAATTTAGGAAAAACTATCACTTACTTCTTTGCTTAAGAAAAAGCTGTGGACTCACTGAGGCCCTAGATTCATAGAGGTTTCCTTAAATGCCTGAGACTTTACCGATGGTTTGATTAAGCTGAGGGCCAATGATATCCACTAGACTGCTGGGACTGCTGTTTTTATGCCATACAAACCACAGACAGATGTGTTGCTCCACTCATTGGGCAGAACTCCAGGCCATTCTCACAGATCTGGCCAGTATTTACATAGATGAACCTTGTTATATTTTTCTTTTGATTATTAGGCTGCTTTCAACTGCTTCCCTGTTTGGTGTGCCACCTGGAAAAATAAAATCCAGGCAAATTAAAAACATTTTTGGGACCATGAAATGTGGGGAAAATTTAAGACTGCTTATGAAAATATTAAGGTCACTCATGTAAATGTCCATGGTGAAAGACCATTTGCTAATGAGACTTACCAGAGTGAAGGTGTTAAGCCTGAACTCCTCAGATTGCTACCATTATGGACTAGATTCATCATCAAGCAGATCTCTGAATCATATTCACCATCATAAACTAAGCTACCACTGTATGCCAGAATTGTATCTCCCATCAAAAGTTTATTAGGTTGTTTCCCAGTGGAAGAGGACTCATGGCATTGGGTGGTGCCCATGTCTGCTTCATATTTGAAGACGGACCACATCAGGCTTTGACCATAGCTGAGTTTGTATCAAGTCATACCAGAGTTGATGCTTTTTCAGGTCATTTACTACTTTTCCAGTTCAACTAACTCACCCCAGTTGAACTTTTCCAGTTCAACTAACTCACCTCAAGTGAGGCCCTTGAAATTAATCTGTATCAATTTTTTTCTACTTTGTTAACAGTTTGCTATCAATTTTGTTATTAACAATTCAAGTCCAACAATGGTATTATTTTATTACAGAAGAATTCAACACTAGGCTGATAGTTAAAATATTCAGCCAATCTTCCCAATCATCTACAGGCATTTTCTATTGCTGCACACTGGAATATCCTTCTAAAATTGACTCAAAAAGATTTCTTATTCTACTTACTTCACCTCCTTTTGGCCCAGACACTTTAGTAAGTCAGTCTGGTCATTGAATACAGTGCCTCCAAAAAAAAACCCATCTCTTCTTGGTTGCTCCCTAGGCTATGAGCAGGATGAAAATGTGAGGCATTGTATAGACATAATTTGAAAATTTATCATTTAAGGTTCCTTTTTGTCCAAAGAGAATACCACTCTTAGAATCTTTCTACATATGATTTTAAATACTGTATTGATAAATAAAAATAAATTAAATAATGAGGGACTTTGATGCACAAATTACTGAATAGATTTCTACAAATTAGAGAAAACATAAATTGTTATTTAAGATTTATGGTATTGCCACTGCTGTGTTATTTTGATTTTCCCTTTGAAAATGATCCTCTGAAAAATCTAAAACACATTAAGTAGGGGTTGTAGATATTTCTGAGCCTATGAGATAGTGGAGCAGAAATGCACTAAGTGTTTGACTTTCTGGCACACAAAACCTAAAGTCAACCACAAGCTACGTATTTAACTTCTACAAACATGTATCCTCTAACTTTTGACCTCAAAATTGAATACAATTAAATGAGATTGTCATTCACTAACTTTAACATTACTGTCTTCCCCCCAACTCCCCAAAATAACCTACATATTGAAATGTGGAGGCCAGGTGTGATGGCTCTCACCTGTAATCCCAGTAATTTTGGAGACCAAGGTGGGTGTATCACCTAAGGTTAGCAGTTTAAAACCAGCCTGGCCAACATGGTGAAACCCTGTCTCTACTAAAAATACAAAAATGAGCCAGGTGTGGTGACAGGTACCTGCAATCCCAGCTCCTCGGGAGGCTGAGACAGGAGAATTGCTTGAACCCTGGAAGCAGAAGCTGCAGTAAGCCCAGAAAATGCCATTGCAATCCAGCCTGGGCAACAGAGTGAAACTCCATCTAAAAAAAACAAATTTGGATTATGCTTTATCTGTGCTTATTTCCAATTTTTGTTTCCAAAAATAACTTCCTTTTAGGTAGGTTCTGTTATTTAACTGACTTTCTGTTGGCTTCTTGCCTTAGTTTGGCAGCCAAGAAAATTCTGAACCAAATTGTGTAAATTCTCAACTAGGTATGAGCTTATAACACTGTTTTTTTCTCATTATTTTTTGGCTGTTGTATCTTGGTCTGCACCTGTTTAGACACCTGACATTTTACCCTAACCTTATGGGGATAGATTTAACAGTCTTCAAAGATTTATTTATTTATGTTAATGAAAAATTATCATAAATATTAGACCCCACTTTTTCTTCCTTAACTAATATCACCAAGAGGTGAAAGAAATAAGCTTTATTGTCTTAATAAATAATTGTACTTATAACTGCAAAGAAAGGGGAAAGCAGATTTCAAGGACATTAGTTTTATTAATAAGGCCAAACCTGCCAAAATACTTTTTTATGGCTTGGTATTTTCATGCCTCCTGGCACTTAAACAAAATTATATGATCATAGAGACTGACAAGGCATATTTAGGATCAGTTTCTATGTTTTCTAGTGCTTACAAAAAAACCTGACGTTTTTATTACAGAAAATTTTAATTTTATTATTTTTGTAATGCTTTAACAATATATTTATGCTTTACATAGTTTTAAGTTGAAGTATTAGAAGTTAAAAATATGATTTTATGATGTGTTATATGCAAGGATGTTTTTGATAAAGATTGAAAATTAGTCTTCAATATCTCGGTATCCTTGGGACCCTACGATGTTCAAGTATGTAAATCTCTGATGAGAAACAGAACATAAGGAAAAAACTATAATATGAATTACTATGGAACAGTTCCCATATTTTCTTCTCCTTTTCTCTGTGGTGATTTACCTTAGTTTTAACCCTAAGACCCATTATTTTTCGTAACAGCTATTTAAATAAGTTAATTCATAGAAACATGTTATTTTCTTTCACTGATAATATAATTACTTTGTTTAATGTCCTTCTAGGGATATAGTAGTTTATATCCCTAGATATTTAACAGGGAATTTGTAATTTCTTGTACATTACATTGAATCAAGTAATATTTTTGTTCTTCAAAAAATAAGTCACAAAATGAGCAGTAATATACCTGCAACTGGTTCTTTTCAATCCACAAAGTAAATTTCCCCCTACCATCCAATCATCATTAGTTGAATGGAAGTTGTTTTGTTTTTTACTGCTCTTTATTTGTCTCTCAAGATCTTCTCATAAATTAAGAACTTTTCATACATTCTTAATGCCAGAAGTAAGTAAACACTAATGGCTATTAAATTTATGACAAAGTATTAAATTTTTATATGAAAGAGGTGAAATAAAACAAAACAGTAGTCGATGTATGACACTGAAAATATTTTAAATAAATATAACATTTTCATTGTCACCAAATAGAACTGACATTACTGAATGTCTACTCAAGATACATTTTATTCTTTAGTAAATTTTCTTTCCTAATTTGTATGGATGACAATGCAATAGGTTAAGAGACCTATTTCATCATGGTGGATAAGCTTTTTGATTTGCTGTTGCAATTGGCTTGCCAGTATTTTATTGAAGATTTTTGCATCTATGTTCATCATAGATATTGGCCTGAAGTTTTCTTTTCTTGTTGAGTCTCTACCTGGTTTTGGTATCAGGATGATGTTGGTCTCAGAAAATAATTTGGGAAGGATTCCCTCTTTTTGGATTATTTGGAATAGTTTCAGGAGGTATGGTAACAGTTCCTTTTTGGGTGTCAGGTAGAACTCGGTTGTGAACCCATCTGGACCTGAGCTCTTTTTGTGTGGTAGGCTAATTGCAGCCTCAACTTCAGATCTTGTTATTGGTCTATTCATGGTTTTGACTTCTTCCTGGTTTAGCCTTGGGAGGATGCAAGTGTCCAGAAATTTATCCATTTCTTCCATGTTTACTACTTTATGTACATAGAGTTGTTTGTAATATTCTCTGATGATGATTTGAATTTCTGTGGGATCTGTGGTGATTTCTCCTTTATTGTTTTTTATTGCATCTATTTGGTTATTCTCCCATTTTTTAAATTAATCTAGCTAGTGGCCTATTTTGTTGATCTTTTTGAAAAAGCAGCTCCTGGATTTATTGATTTTTTGAAGAGTTTTTAATGTCTCTATCTCCTTCAGTTCTGCTCTGATCTTAGTTATTTCTTGTCTTCTGCTAGGTTTTGAGTATTTTTGATCCTGCTCCTCTAGCTCTTTCAATTTTGATGATAGGGTGTCAATTTTGTATCTCTCCACTCTTCTCATGTGGGCACTTACTGCTATATATTTTCGTCTAGAGACTGCTTTAAATGGGTCCCAGAGATTCTGGTATGTTGTGTCTTCATTCTCGTTGGTTTTGAAGAACTTCTTTATTTCTGCCTTCATTTCATTGTTTATCCAGTCAACTTTCAAAAGCCAGTTGTACAGTCTCCATGAAGCTGGGCGGTTCTGAGTTAGTTTCTGAATTCTGAGTTCTAACTTTATTACATTGTGGTCTGAGAGACTGTTTGTTATAATTTCTGTTCTTTTGCATTTGCTGAGGAGTGATTTACTTCCAATTATGTGGTCAATTTTAGAGTAGGTGTGATGTGAATTCATCCCGGGGATGCAAGGCTGGTTCAACATATGCAAATCAATAAATGTAATTCACCACATCAACAGAACGAAAAAAATAAAAATAAAAAATAAAACACTGATTATCTCAATTGATGCAGAGAAGGCCTTTGACAAAATTCAACAGCACTTTATGCTAAAACCCCTCAATAAGCTAGGTATTGATGGAATGTATCTTAAAATAATAAAAGCTATTTCTGACAAACCAACAGCCAATATTGTACTGAATGGGCAAAAACTGGAAGCATTCCGTTTGAAATCTAGCACTAGACAAGGATGCCCTCTCTCACTACTCCTATTCAATATAATACTGGAAGTTCTAGCCAGAGCAATCAGGCAAGAAAAAGAAATAAAGTGTATTCAAATAGGAAAGGAGGAAGCCAAATTGTCTCTATTTGCAAATGACATGATAGTATATCTAGAAGATCCTATCATCTCAGCCCAAAAACTCCTGATACTGATAAGCAACTTCAGCAAAGCCTCAGGATATAAAATCAATGTGCAAAAATCACAAGCATTCCTATACACTAATAACAGACTGAAAGAGAGCCAAATCAAGAATGAACTGCCATTCACAATTGCTACTAAGAGAATAAAATACCTAGGAATACAACTAACAAGGAACGTAAGGGACCTCTTCAAGGAGAACTACAAATCACTGCTCATTGAAATAAGAGGGGACACAAACAGATGGAGAGACATTCCATGTTCATGGTTAGGAAGAATCGATATCGTGAAAATGGCCACACTGCCCAAAGTAATTTACAGATTCAATGCTATCCCCATCAAGCTACCAATGACCTTAACAGAGCTGGAAGAAATCACCTTAAACTTCATATGGAACTAAAAGAGAGCCTGCATAGCCAAGTCAATTCTAAGTAAAAAGAACACAGCAGGAGGCATCACAATACCAGACTTCAAACTATACTACAAGGCTACAGTAATCAAGACAGCATGGTACTGGTACCAAAACAGAGATATAGACCAATGAAACAGAACAGAGGCATCGGAGTCAACACAACATATCTACAACCATCTGATCTTTGACAAACCTGACAAAAACAAGCAATGAGGAAAGGATTCCTTGTTTAATAAATGGTGTTGGGAATACTGGCTAGCTATGTGCGGAGAGCAGAAACTGAACCCCTTCCTGACATCTTACGCTAAAATTAACTCCAGATGGATTAAAGACTTAAACATAAGACCTAATAACATAAAAACCCTAGAAGAAAATCTAGGCAAAACCACATAGGACATGGAAGTAGGCAAGGACTTCATGACTAAAACACCAAAAGCATTGGCAACAAAAGCCAAAATAGACAAATGGGACTTAATCATACTCCACAGCTTCTGCACGGCAAAAGAAACAGTCATTAGAGTGAATCGGCAACCAACAGAATGGGAAAAAATTTTTGCAGTTTACCCATCTGACAAAGGGCTGATATCCAGAATTTACAAAGAGCTAAAACAGATTTACAAGAAAAAAACAAAGAAGCCCATTTAAAAGTGGGCAAAGGATATGAACAGACACTTTACAAAAGAAAACACACATGAGGCCAACAAACATGAAAAAATGCTCATCATCACTGGGGATATGCAAATCAAAACTACATTGAGATACCATCTCACACCAATTAGAATGGCGATCATTAAAAATTCTGGAGACAACAGATGCTGGAGAGGATGTGGTGAAATAGGAACACTTTTACACTGTTGGTGGGAGTGTAAATTAGTTCAACCATTGTGGAAGACAGTGTGGTGATTCCTCAAGGACCTAGAAATAGAAATTCCATTTGACCCAGCAATCCCATTACTGGGTATACATCCAAAGGATTATGAATCATTCTACTATAGGGACACATGCACACGAATGTTCATCGCAGTACTGTTTACAATAGCAAAGACCTGGAACCAACCCAAATGCCCATCGATGATAGATTGGACAGGGAAAATGTGGCACATATACACCATGGAATATTATAAACAATGAGTTCCTGTCCTTTATAGGGACATGGATGAACCTGGAGAACATCATTCTCAGCAAACTGACACAAGAACAGAAAATGAAACACCACATGTTCTCACTCATAGGCGGGTGTTGAAAAATGAAAACACATGGACACAGGGAGTGGGCACTACACACTGGGGTCTCTAGGGGGGAATAGGGGAGGGACAGTGGTGGGTGGGGAGTTTGGGATAGATAGCATGGGGAGAAATGCCAGCTATAGGTGCAGGGGAAGAAGGCAGCAAATCACACTGTCACGTGTGTACCTATTCAACTCTCTTGCATGTTCTTCGCATGCACCCCAAAACCTAAAATGCAATAAAAAAAGATACCTATTTCTAATGACACTTTGTAACTAGGTTTGGTCATGTGATAGAGGTTTATCAAATAATGTATGAAAGCAATTGTGATATGAGATTTCAGGTAAGGTTGATAAGTGGCAAAGGTCCCTAGAAAGTGCTTCCTCTTTGTCCTTCCTTCCTTTTTCCTTCCTGTAAAATGTGACACAAGAACAACCTTTTTGTCCTTAAGGACTGAAGTCAGTAAAATAAAAACATGAAAAAAGCAGTAAAGTATAAATAACCTGAGTTTCTGATAATTATGGAGGGTCCACAAAAGCACTGGACTACCTACTTCTGGTCTTCTTTTATATAAAAAATAAACATTATTGGCTATTTGTTCTGGGGAGACAGGTAAAACACTCTTATTGATGGGAGTTCATGTTTCTAAATGTATGGACAATTAATCAAAGGTATTAAAATGCTTAAAATTATGTATCAATATCCACATCTTTATGCAAAAAAATATAGAGTAGTCTTTGATGTCTCTTTTTCCCCCACACCTAAACAATGAAAAGATTGTTTTGGCTTCTCCTTGTAACACATTTAGATACCAGTCCTTTCTTATTATATCTTCTGCCACCACCCTAGTCTAAGCCCAAAGTTACCATCATTTCTTTCCTGGGTCAGTGCAGTAAAATCCTAAGACATGTTTCTTCTTTCAGTCCTAAACACTCTTTCTTTGTCTATAGAGCAATCAGAATGTAAGGCTGGAGACAGTGGGGCTGTTATTTATAACAGCGCCTCATTCTCCTCCCACCAAATATATACCTACTTTTATTTTTACTTGCTTGCCTTTTCTTCACTTAATTTTTTTTGCCTGTGTCCCTCTCGAATTGCAAGCATGCTATTGTATGGCTTATATGGGGGCTTATTTCTACCTGTTTATTTATAGGGTCTCAAATTTTATTATAGCTTAGTACATATTTTTCAAATGGATGAATTAATGACAAACGCTAGAATAAACCCACATGTTTAGTATAAGCCATGTTTGAATAAATTATAGGAAATAGATTTGATGAACACTTACTGCTGTAGAAATAATTGTGTAGAATATTTTCGTTTTATTAAATAAAGGGTACTTTTTAGAAGAGTTTTTATTTCTAAAAGAATTGTAAAGATAATATGTCTTACATTTATATGGTTCTTTTGTTTCCCATGATCGAGTATTAACATATTATTAATTATTAATACTCAATAATGGGTAACAAATGTACCATATAAATGTAAGATTTATATTCCATATTTTATTCAGTTTTCTTAGATTTTACCCAATGTCTTTTCCTTTTCCTTCTAGGATTCTGGAGATAATACCATTTTATATTTTGCAATCATTTTTTCTTTGGTGCCTCTTGGCTGTGATAGTTTTTCATACTTTTCTTGTTTTTGATGACCATCACAATTTTTAGTTGTAATGGTCAAATATATTGCAGAATGCCCTTCTACTGGGATTTGTCTGATGTTTTTCTCATGATGAGTCTGAGGTTATTAATTTGGGGAGGAAGAACACAGAGAAAAAGTGCTCTTTTGATAAGCTGGTATCAAAGGCACCTACCATCATGTATTAGTCAGGGTTCTCTGAAGGGACAAAATAGCATAGCTGTAAATATGAAGAGGAGTTTATTAAGGAGTATTGACTCACAGGATCACATGGTGCGGTCCCACAATAGGCTTTCTGCAAGTTGAGGAGCAAGGAAGCCAGTTAGAGTCCCAGAACTTCAAATGTTGGGAAGCCAACAGTGCAGCCTTCAGTCTGTGGCCAAAGGCCCAAGAGCCCCTGGCAAACCACTGGTGTATGTCCAAGAGTCCGAAAGCCGAAGAACTTGGAGTCTGAGGTTTGAAGGCAGCAAGCATCTAGCACAGGAGAAAGAAGACTGAAAAATTCAGCAAATCAAGTCCCTCTATGTTCTTCTGCCTGCCTTATCTAGCTGTGCTGGCAGCTAATTAGATGGTGGCAATGCAGACTGAGGGTGTATCTGCCTCTCCCAGTGCACTGACTCAAGTGTTAATTTTCTTTGGCATCATCCTCACAGACACACCCAGGAACAATACTTTATAAGCTTCAAACTAATCAAGTTAACAATATTAACCACCACAGTTGGTGTGACATCACCACTAATAACGAATGTGAGTATTTGGCTCAGATAGTGTTTGTCAAGATTCTCTATTGTACAGGGAATCTTCTCCTTACTTTCCATATTGTAGTCTTTGTGAAAAGAAGCTTTTAAGCTTAGTCTACATGCAAGGAGTCTGAGTTATACTCTGCCTCCTTGAACAGATAATTTTCATAAATTATTTAATATTCTGCCTTGGGGATTTGTCTCTTCTTTGTCATTTATTTTTTTATGTAAGCATTTAATGGTATCAGTGTGGATTTATGAGTCCTCATTTTATACTTAGGATTATAATCCCATGTTTTTGTTTTTGTTTTTGACAGAGTCTCACTCTATTGTTCAGGGTGGAGTAGTGGCACTATCTTGGCTCACTGAAATCTCTGCCTCCCAGGATCAAGGGATTCTCCTGCCTCAGCCTCTAGAGTAGCTCGACCTACAGGTGCGTGCCACCAAGACTAGCAAATTTTTTGTATTCTTAGTAGAGACAGGATTTCACTGTGTTAGCCGGGATTATCTCCATCTCCTGACTTAGTGATCTGCCTGCCTCGGCTTCCCAAAATGCTGGGATTAGAAGCATGAACCACCATGCCCGACCACCAATGCAATTTTATTCGTGTTGCTACTCAAATGATTTCAGTTTTGGCCATGAGAGACTTTCTGATTGTTTCTTATGTCCTTTGGCATACTATCTGATTGCAATTTTTTTTTAAATTGTGTTATTTGACACGAAAAGGTTCTCAGTCTCATGTTGTATATTTTCTGCCTTCATCCTAGACTCAATGATTTCTCCAAGGAGTATTTTTTATTGGAGTGTTAAGAAAGAAACAATAAACTATATCTCATTTTTGGTTGCAGTTGATCTGCAGATACAGATACACATTGAAGTGTTAGTAGTAGTTACCTTTGTGTAAGAATTGTCATTGCATATTTTTGATATAATTTTTTTTCTAAATGTTCTGTAAAAGTATATATAGTTCTTCTCATAAGAAACAGTGAATGTTACTGCATAACATGATTAAGACACTTTTTTTTTGTTTGGACTATTTAAAAACTAAAATTAAATTCGAGTTTTAATAGACATTTGGTCATCAGTACTTCCAAGAAATGTAGTGAGATTGTATTTAAATGTTAATTATATATTAATACAATTTTTAATTGCCTATTAGTGGGAATTTATAAATTAAAGCAGAAATTTTAAAGGGTTCTGTGACTTCTGAGTAACAGAATAGTCACAAGAAATTAAAGTTTGAAATGCGTTTTGAATCCCTTATTGAATTTACCAAATGTCAATATGGAGTCTTGCTAAATTGTCTGTCACTAGGAACTGAGCATAAACTATATAGAGTGATGTAATATGGCAATTGAAAAGCTTATATTTTGCAGCTGAATTTTTAAATTGAAATTATGAGATTCATCAATCATTTTCATTTTTACAGAGTGGTTGGTAGAATCCTGAGTTTTCATATTTGCTTATACCAGAATACCTCCATTCATGTACATGTTAAAAGGTATTTTAAAAAATTTTGATTAAGTTAATGCCCCATAAATCATAGAACAGTTCCTTAAATATTAAGAATTTTCATTGGTTAAATTTAGCACTATGTTTACATGCATGTATTACAATTTATGTTTTCAAGCATATTGCTATATATAGAAATAAAGAAAAATGACTACTTCACAGTTATTTGAGATTTGTTATCATATTTAATTTTGGCAAGGTCATGCATTATTATTACCCTTATTTCACAGACATAAGTGGGTACGACATTTGCCCAAATTTGGACAGGTAATAAGATTAGGAATTCTTCTTTAAATTTAGGTATGCTTGAGTCCAGGCTCAAATCATTAACACAGTATCATCAATTACAACAGGTTTCCTGAAGGTTCTATTGTATAATCATATAAAATAAAAAATTTGAAAAGTTATACAATATGATATTATGGCTTGTTCTGATAAATTTGTTACAAATAAGTAACCTGCTGGCCTAGTATTAAAAATGTGGAATGTAAGTTTTAAGTACAGCATTAATGTATTTTGCAAATGTAGATTTATATAGTAGACTCACTTACGGAAGACCATGCCTGCCTCCTTCAGCAAAATCTAAGCTGCATTCTCAGCTTTACCACTTACCATTTATCAGTGGCAGTATAATATGTACATATACATTATGTTATTTATAATATATAGTATATTTATATATACTCTTAAATTATATAAACGTATTTATTATAGGGATGTTTAGACACTTAAGGGAATTAAATATATGGTCACATAAGATACATATAAATTACCCTTTAAAATACTTGCCACAAAGTAAGCCATGATAGATATAAATATTGTTTACAACAATGCATGCTATCAAATGTTTTGTAGTGTGTATATAAACAGTTAACACATGAGTTTGTAAATTTTCTATAAGAAATGTTTGATATATTACTTCACTAATGTGATTTGACGTAAGAATTCTCTTTAATTATTTACAAAGACTCATTGGGAGAAAATGGAGTAATTAATATAATGAATCACACCATCATATAATTAACAATTTAGCTGTAATCACAGTAGTAGATGCAAACTAATGAATAAGAAAAATGAATTTTGCAATGCAAATTTTTCTTCATACAATAAATGTCCTACACTCAGTTACCCTACCTCTTTATATTATCTAGTAAGAATATCTTATATGTTATTTTACATTAGCTAATCATAGAATCATGTACCATATTTGTAAGGTATGACTCCAAGAAAATAGATTACATATTTTGGTTCTGACTCTGCTTACAGCTATCTATCATCCCATCTTCTATGAGAGAGCAGGAAGGGCTACTCCATAAAATAATAGGCAAAATTTTGGTAAAGAATTATGATGTACAGATAAAAATAATCCAAAAAAAGGGCAGAAGATGATTAGACCAAATTTTTGTTTATCAGAAATCGAAGACAGAAAGAAAACAGCTTAATACTAATGAATCAGTTATATATTTGTCCCTATACGTTGTTGTTGCATATACTATCACTCTACACATGTAATTCCAACGTCTCAGCAATCAAGATAAATGAAGTCTTCTATATACCAAGTGAATCATTCTTAAAACTTCACCAAAACTATTCCTTTGACTATCAAAAAAGAGAAAGCACATTTTACCTATTCATTATTCTGGTTAAGTTCTTTATGATTTTGTTGAAAATGATTGAGATGGGTTGTTGAGGATAAATGAAACCTGAACATGGTGGACACTGCTTCCTTTTCAGCAAATACATCTATTCCACAATCTGTTGGATAGAAAAACTTGCACAGTATTATGATATTATGATTCGATTCTTTTTTTAACTTTCTGTTATTAGAAGATTTCAATTAAAATCAGAATGTTTTCTATAATTATGCAGAATCTATGTTTTCAAGGTTAGTATAATTAGAAGGAATAATCGAATTACAGAAATGGCCAAAAACTCTTTCTTTCAATTTGTACTACTTTACTTCTTTTATAGATGTTATAGCATTAAGTTCAATGTTTTCTTCAACACCCTTTACCTCTAGTTTCTCAACACTTACTTATTACTTAGTATTTTACTCTCTATATACTCTCAGATGCGCTTTGAGACTCTTATTGACTTCCACACTGATAACAGCATAATCTATCACCCATCTAATTTACTTCCACTTAATTTTCTTTTTCATTTTGCCCATAATTATTTGCATTAAAAATTTAAATCCCCATGACCTTTGATTCTAATACAGTCCCAACTTAAATATTGAAAATTACACATACACACATGCACACACATGTGTCTGTGTCAAGGTTGATTGTTTTTACTTGAAACAAATAGTTAAAGTCAGAGAATTTGAAATTTACCATGAAATATCAACTAATTACCTCAACAAATTATATGCAACTTGTTGTATACTATTTGTGTCTATGTTAGATAACTATATGGAGACTCTAAAGTACAGGAAAAAAACAAAAGCCACATATATTTTGGAATAAGATAAACCTACCTTTGAATATCAGATTTGTTACAATAGCAACGACCTGGAATCAACCCAAATGCCCATCGATGATAGACTGGACTGGGAAAATGTGGCACATATACACCATGGAAAATAGAACTATAATTTAAAGCACCTTCCCAATTATTGCGATGCTACAAAACCCAGTCATCTTAATCTGGATTATTACAATTGCTGATTATAGCTCTTCCTGCTGCAAGTCCTGTCCACTTAGGTCAGTGCTACGGTTTGGATGTGCAAAATTTTTCATTTGGAAAATTCTGTAATCTCTCTCTGATAGAAGGAAAACAAATGAGGTGAGACCTAGGAGAGCCCTGCTGTATGCCTAGAAACTGTTTCCAGACTGCAAAGCAGTGAGGTGAGACCAGACAGAGCCTAGCAGTCTTGCTGAGTTGAAAAGACAAAGAACCGATTGCTTGGAGGCAGAATCAACAAGAATTTTTAGAGTAAAGAGATGGAAAAGAGAGAGATGCACACACAGAGCTTCAGAAATCAGTAAAGCAACCTCTTCTATCTCTGGCTGAATGTCATTCTGTATATACATAGGGTGAAACCCTATAAAGTCAGGCAAAGAACACATGCCTCCAAAATAATAATTCTTGAAAAGCCATGGACCAAATAATTTCTAGAATTCCTAGAGGCTTGTGAATCATTCATGTTCATACCAGCCAGAGGGAACAATGTCATAAACATTTAAGTCATTCATTATACACCAGAAAACTTCATTCCTTAGTAGCAGAGTAAAGCTAGCTCTGGACTATGGATTTTATTCTAGAACAGCACTAACACATAACATGGAAAGAAGCTTCAAAAGGTTCAAGGTGATATGTAAATAACCTGCCTGCCTGCCAGAGCAAAGTTAAATACACTTTACAAATTATTTTAATCCAGCTTTTGAAAATATAAAATCAATACTATTCCTTAAACCAGTGGTCCCCAAACTTTTTGGTACCAGGGATGGGAGTGTGGGTGAGAAAAGTTTCTGGATAAAATTGTTCCACCTTAGATCATCAGGCATTAGATTCTCATAAGGAGCATGCAAACTACATTCCTTGTATCTGCAGTTCACAATAGGGTTTGTGCTTCTGTGAGAATCTAATGCTGTCACTGATCTGACAGGAGGCAAAGCTCAGGCAGAAATGCTCTCGGCTCACCTCTTGTGTGGCCTGGTTCTTAACAGGCCAAGGACCAATAACGGTCTGTGGCCAGGGGATTGGTGACTCCTGCTCTAAACAATACTATTTCCAAATCAGGCAAAAAGGTAGAAAAATATTATTAAAAAAAGGACAAAAATAGCCAACAGAAACATTGGTTCAGACCGATGAAAATTATAAATATGTAAAATAATTCAAAAATAAATAAAAATAAGAAAAAATGCAAAAAATTCCAAATATCTGAAATAAATATTTTACTGACTAGAATTATCAGCAGAGTGCAAACAGTAAAAGTAATTATCAGTGAACTTGAAGATATATCAATAAAATTTTCCCAGGTAATCACAAAGAAGAAAAGACTGAATATATAATTAACTGTATTAGTGACCTTTGGGAAAATATTAAGTGTTCTAATATATGTATAATTGGAAGGATGGAAGTGTTGGAAAATATATAATTTTATATTTATATTATATAAAATATAATTGTATTATATTTTATATAATAAATTTATAAATTTTTATAAATTTATAAAAATATATAATAAATTTTTATATTTTATATACTATAATATAATTATATTATAGTATATAAAATATATAATATTATAAAAATATAATTGGAAAATATTAAGTGTTCTAATATATGTATAATTGGAAGGATGGAAGAGGGACTAACATATTAACAGAAGTAATGGCAGAAAGTTTTCAAATTAGATGGCAACTATAAATCTGTAGTTCCAATTTAATCTGTGAATCCCAAAGTGGATAAACATACTTTTTCTAGTGCAATTCTGGAGTGAAATTTATATTCTAGTGCTATCGTTAACTCTACTAATAAAGAGTGAAGTTTTCTGGCATGTAGTAAATGGCCTAAATGTTTATTAAGTTTTTCCACTCTGACAGGTATAGACTTTAACAATTCATAATCCTCTAAGAGTTCTAGGGATTGTTTCTTTCACGATTTCCCAGTAATTATTCTTTTTAGGCATTTCTTTTCTTTGCCTGACTTCATGGAGTTTCACCCTGTGGACATATACAGACACTACAATGTATTTTCAGGAAATCAGTGATAAAGATAATATTTTTATAACAGAAAAAATTTAAATACATATTATGTAGAAAAAATAAAATATAAGGAATACTTTCATCAGAAACAATGCTAATGTATCCAGAAAATAATAGAATGCCATATTTAACATACCTAGGGATTAGAGAAAAGTCAGTTTGTCTAGAGTTCTGTGGTTCCACAAACTGTTGTAAAAACATATAAAATACTACTTCTCAGTAAAAAGAAACCAATCAAAAAATAGGTGAAACTAAAGGGAATTAGGGTAAATGAAGAAAGTTAATCCAAATTAATATATACTGTTTGATGCCATTTATATATTATTAATTAAACCTCATCACTATAGAGAAGTAGAAAAAAATCCATAGTTGTCATGAGTTAAGAGTGGAGTGGATAGGAATGACTATAAAAGGATAAGGGAGCTTTTTGAAGATGGTTAATTTATTTTCTTGAATGTGGTAGTAGTTACATGAAGCTACACATATAATGCAATTTTATAGAACTACATACAAACACACATATATACTGAAAGACACACAAGTGAATGCGTATATAACTAGGGAAATTTGAAAACACTCTGTGGATTATGCCAATGTCCTTTTCCTGTTTTAGATACTGTACAACAGATCTGCAAAATGTTAACACTGGAGGAGGCTGAGTGAAGAAGCATAGAGTTTTGATGCTCATTTCTTTGCTAACTCCTTTGAATCTGTAATTCTTTCAAAATTAAAAGTTTTTTGTTAATAAGCCTCACCAAGATAAAGGGAAAAAAGTCAATTTAGGTTTCTATAGTCCGTTAAAATACCTTTCAAAATAAGCAAAGAATGACAATGTTAAATAAACAAAAGTTGACAGGACTTATTTCCACCAGACCTGCCCTATAAGAAATATGAAAGGAAGTAATTTAGTTCATACAAGAACAGTATCAAATGAAATCATCCATTTAAGAAATGAATAGCTCCAAATGTAGAAAATATTTAAGAAATGATAAAAGATGTTTGCTCATTTTTAATCTCTTTAATACATATTTACCTGTTAAAGGCAAATATAACATCGTGGGATTGATAACCTAGTTTTTTAAAAAAATTATGTCAACACTAGTACAAAGACATGAACATACGAGGAGGTATCCTGTGATAAGGGTCTCATGACGTAAATGATGTGGTAAAATATTAGTTGGAGGTAGGCTATGATGTTAAGAAGCTTAGTGACACATTGTAAACCCTAGAGCAACTACTAATAAATAAATAAAAAATATAGCTAGTAAATCATATGCTTGGCAATTTAACAATTCTCAGTAAATGTCAAATAACAGAAATTATACTGAGTATGATGTCTGACCTCAGTATAAATATATTACAAGTAAATTAATAGAAACCATACCCGAAATATTCTAAAGTACATGGAAATAAAAGAATACACTTCTCAATGGCAAAGGAAGTAAAATAAAATTTTAAAAATATTTTAATTTGTATAAAAATAAAACAGAACATTCCAGAATTTGAAGTCTACACTTAAAGCAGTATCTATAGAAAATATATAAGTTTAATTGTATATTTAAAAAATAAGGAAGTCGAAGACGAATTATGTAATACTCAACCTAAAGATAAAGTGAAAGAAAGATAATTCAACTCAAAATAAGTAGGAAAAAGAATTCGGTAAAATAGAATATAGACAATAGAAAAACAGTTGAAACAAAAAGAGGTTCTTTGAAAAGGTCACTAAACTGACATATTTTGATATATTAATAAAAAATACATGATGCAAACTAAAATATCAGAAATGACAGAGGAGTTAACACTATTAACAGATAATTAAAATAAAAAATAATTAAACATTTTCCAATAAATTTGACAGTTTTGACAAATATAGGTGAATTCCTTGAAAGTTACACACTACCAACATTGATTCAAGAATTAATATAAAATTTGACTAATCCTATGTCTATTTATGAGATTTAATTTTATTTAACATCATCTCACACAAAAAAAAATATAGGCACAGATTTCTTCATTGGTGATGTCTACCAAATTTTTAAGAAAATCATGATACCACATGTACACACGCTAAAAAAATAAAGTTCTATATCTATTTAATAAAGTCAGCATTACCCTGATTACAAAACCAGACTGAATCTATAATATAACAAAATAATGGTGCTAAAATAATTCAATATTATAATAAGTGAACCTCAATTTTACTTGAAACATTAAGCAAAAATTAACCCAAATTAATCACAGAACCTTACTTCATTTTATAAAAGGACTAGGAGAAAGTAAATATTAAAATCTTTTTGACCTCTGGATAGACAAAAATTTCTTACATTTAACACACGTAATATCAGACATTTAAAAAATGTGATAGGCCGGGCGCGGTGGCTCAGGCCTGTAATCCCAGCACTTTGGGAGGCCGAGGCGGGTGGATCATGAGGTTAAGAGATCGAGACCATCCTGGTCAACACGGTGAAACCCCGTCTCTACTAAAGAT
>CM052655.1:64148089-64239770 GCA_028533165.1 Leontopithecus rosalia
CAAAAAATTAGCTGGGCATGGTGGCTCGTGCCTGTAATCTTAGCTACTCAGGAGGCTGAGGCAGGAGAATTGCCTGAACCCAGGAGACGGAGGTTGCAGTGAGCCGAGATTGTGCCATTGCACTCCAGCCTGGGTAACAAGAGCGAAACTCCGTCTCAAAAAAAAAAAAATAAATAAATAAAATAAATAAAAAAATGTGATAAACTTAAATTTATCAGAAATATAGTAAAACTTTTGTTCTTTTGAAAGACATGATTAAAAGCATGATAAAAAACAAGTCACTGAATAAAATATTTGACACGCATTTTTAAAAGTTCTATTTACTGAAAGCATAACTAATTATAAGAAGGCAAATGATTGCATTTTAAAACAGACAAACATTTGAACAGACATACAAAATGGAAGTTATACAAATGGTCCCAAGCTACATGATGCAAAAGATGCTAAGACAAATTATTGCTATTTATATAAATGCCCATTAGAACCACAATGAAACATCATTACGCATTCTCGGGAATAGCTAAAACTAAAAATATATGACCATATTAAGTGTTGGTAAAGATATACTGAAACTGGAATTCTTATAGTACAAATCTTTTGGAAAAGGGTTTGACAGTTTCATAATGTTGCACATAAATATACCATGTGACCCAGCAACTGCACTCCAAAGTATTTGCCCAAGAGAAATGAAAACTTATGACTATATGAAAACTTAAATATGGAAGATCATAAAAGATTAATAATGGACGGAAACTAGGGGGAAAAAACAGTATTTGGAAGAGAAATTAATAGACATATTGTGGCTTAATCATAGTGGATATATGATTTCACAATTAAAAATTAATAAACTATTTCTTCCAGCTTTCTTTTACTTGGTGAAAAAAATAAAAGCAATAAAGAATAAAAGTAATGGGTTGTTGATGTACATGACAACTTACATGAATGTCAAAATCTTTAAAATGGGTAAAGAAGTAAGGCAAAAGTTTTATAATTTAATCCAAATAAAATTTTGTGAAAGGCAAAAACTAACTTAACAATAATAGAAAGTAAATCACTGTTTTGCTATGGTTGGTGTGTGGTATTGGGGATATGGTTCTATAGGCCTGTTAGTGTTATGGGATTTATTGTAAATTAGCTTTACAGTCTTTTTGAGTGATTGGTGGAAATATCCTGTATCTTGACTTTGGCTTTAGTCCATGTTGATATATATACATATTTGTTAAGACTTATTGAACTGTGCTTTTAAACTCTGAATAAAATTTATTATGTGTAAATTATACCTGAAATAATTGATAAACATAATAAGAATTTTCTGAATATTTCCTGTGGGTTCTGACAAATTTACAGAGTAATGAAAAGTAAATCTTGCCAGAAATTCTCTCTTCTAACTGTTCTGAAATTCCTACTTTTTATGACATTGTTTTCAAATCACTTATTTTATCTAACGTTCTTTCAGAAACTCATTATCTTTATTATTGGTCACCTCACTCTAACCTCAGTCTCAACTTGTTTATAAACTTAAATTTTTCATTGTCTAAAGTAAACTTGTACTTCTTAGACTCCTTCCAATAGCCAGGAGGCACAAAAAATAGGATTAAAGAGAGAGAGGAAGGGAGAGAGGGTAATAAGCAGAGGGAAACAGAGAAAAACAGGAAGAGAAAGGAGGTTACATTTTAATACTTAACTTTCCAGTAACTATTGCTGTGTTTTTTATTATTATTCTTATTTAAGATGTAGTATATGTTAACTTTCTACTAATACAAGTTATAAATGCATAAAAACGACTAGGCAATACATCATTGTCATAATTTTGTGGTATTATTGCTTTTACCTATTATTCTACAACTTGGGATTTTCTTGAGGGGTGGAAGATATTTCATTTATCTTCATCTTACTTAACCTTATTACCAATAAGTAAATAATAAATGTTTGTTGCCCTTGAAATTATTTAAAGAAGACTTCAGCATCTTCCTCTCCTCCTGCTGCCTCTAACACACAGCTGGAAATGATTTCACTTAGTGTTTCACTTGCAACTTTATTATAGCACTAATCAAGGCTGCCTGATTAAAGGGTCCATCTGGTAAATGATAGGTTGGAATAGTTTAAATCAATGTATCATGGTTACAGGTTGGTTTGAAGCTGAAGCTTAAATATACCAATAATACAAATCTTGTCACATATTCTGATTTTCATGGGCAAAGGGAATGAATCTTACCTGACTTTTACTTCTTAAATATGGATAAATAAGACTAAGGAGTCTAATGGACTCTGAAGTCCTCAATGAAAAGAGGGTTGCAAGGAGGGATAACAGGTTTCATAAAAGAAACAAAATCACTTATATTGAGAACTCTGGCATGGATCAGAAGACTTAGCAAAAGTGCAAGAGAAAAATTCTATCTGATTATGAGCGCCTACCTGCTGAGGAAGCTCTCTCTGCAGTGAAACCAAGAATCCTTTACTAGTGACTGAATACACTTTGGTGAGCAACCCTGTGTTCAGTGTCCCTAAGGAGAAATGATAGACTTACTGGCAGAGCAAACAACTTAAGCATTGACTATGTGCAAAATATATTATCATCATGAAGGAACTCTTAATTGGAGTGTGGAGCAGTTCAGATGGTATTATATTGAGAGAGACTCAGGCAAGTTATGTGAAACCTTAGTCAGCAACAACAGAGAGAAAGACTACTCCAAGGATTGCACATTTACATTAAAGATGAATGAGATTGAAGCTCCCAGGAAAACATTGCAGCAGAACATGCAACACCACTTCAGACAAGCTAAGCAGCAAGTTTCTGAAACAAAATTATCAATTCAGGCAGGAGCTGACAAGAATGGTAAGAGTGCAAAGGAAGTGAAAGCATGATCTGTTTACTAAATTATGAATAAAACTCAGCTCTTCACTTTGGGAACTATATTCCAAAGAAACGCCCAAAAGAGGAAATGTTGAGATCTTACTATTTGGCAGGTCGGGATTACATTTATGTATATAAAATTTTTGTAACATTTCCTAAGATATTCATACTGGTGGAGTTTCAGAGACATTAAAGTAATCATCAGATTTTATTGGAATGACAATATATGCATCAATGTAATTTGATTTTATCATTAAACCTTGGTCATAATTGTTAATTGACTGCATAAGGGAAGCTAACTAAAAGCAGAATGGTTGAGACATTGAGAAACAAACCATATATTTCCAGATTTCATGTACTTTTTCTTGAGTACAGTAGTTTACTAAAATTGTATTTACTCAGTTAATTCAAAAGAATATATATTTTACCAAAAACCTTTAGTTTTGCAAAACTCTTCATGTTTCACAGTGGAAATCATTATGTCATCATATTGGCTTAATTTCAAACTGCTGGTGATAACACAGAGATGTGACCTTGTAATAAATTTAAAATAATATAGAATACAAAAATATATTAAAATTATTTTAATATATCTATTCAGGCCTTTCATTTTACATATTTTATGCATTTCTTATTTTTCAGAAATTATGCCTGTATTATTTTGAAAGTAATTAATATGCTATTTGAGAAAATTTAAGTTTCTATATTTTCTAACATTGTATTTTACAACATACATAAAAATAATTTGTTACTAATAGTATACCTGGAAACTTACTACACTATCATTTTACATTATTAGTTGTAATAAAATTAGAATAAATTATCTTTTAAAACTTGCAATATAAAAATTTCACTTTCATTGAAATGCTGTATGAGTCAATAATATGCCTTTGAGCTACACAAGAAGCACAGTTTTGAGTTTTACATAAACTATTGAGAGAGTAGAAAAGTGAAGTTAATCGACCTTTCAAACAAGGGAATTCTGTTCATCAGTATTCCATTTTGCAGTTACTTTACCTGAACACACATTATAGAAAATTCTCATGTTGTGGTTAATCATTAATATTTTTGTTTTAGCATAAGTTCAGGTGATTTTAACATACTGTGAATTTTATGAGTTGAATGGCCACCTATGCAATTGGTCTCACATTGTACTAAAAAGGCTATTAATAAAAATAACGGTTCAATATTTTGAATGAAAACAGATGAGCATGACACTATTTCCCTAACTCTGCATTGAACTGCCAGAGCTATTTTTGGTTGGATGCCAAGATAGGTAATTTAGGTTCATATTGTTCACAGCACTCAATCTATACAAATGTTTTGTAACTGAAACAATCACTCAGTGGTCCATCTTCATGACTAAGATACCTAAAATGAGTAGTTTAGCCATGTCACAGCTCATTTGTATATGTTTAGACCAAGAACAGCTAATAGAGAGGTCAGGGAATAACATGTTCACTGCAAGTTTTTGTGCTCTAAAGGAAATATGAATCAGGTCTGGTTGCTTTGGCATGTCGGCCTAGTTGAATGTGATTTTGAAGGTTCAAAGACAGGAAATTACTTATTAATTTATTTAATGACTTTAAGACATAAGAAATATAATAAAGTTGAAAGTCTATTGTTTATATTTTGATACGCTGCTCTGATATAAAGCCATGCAATAGATGTGGTTAGGGAAAGTCTCAGTAAGGGAGGGAGTGGTTTTTCTCTGTATAGTCCAATTTAACAAGTTAGAGATACACAGGGTAAAATCTCTGAGTAAACTATCTTATCAAAATTATTATGAATAGCTCATTCATTTAGAAAACATTTTAAAATGCTATCTACAGTTCTAGAATGTACAAATATTTGGATTAATAGATTTGATAAAATCACTTTCCTAATTTCCTGCACTTTTATTTCTTAATTTTTCCAAAAATTCAGTAATTATTTTACTTAAAAAGTTTTACTGAGATACATATTATATGTCACATGATTCATCAATTTAAAGTGCATAATTCAGTGGTTCCTAGTATGTTCTCAGAGTTGTACAACCATCACCACAATCAATTCTAGAATGTTTTCATCACACAAAAAAGAAACTCTATAATCATTGGTAGTCATTCCTTATTTTTCTCTCTTCGCATCATGTGTCCTCTTTCCTCCATCTCCCAGACTCAGGCAATCACTTATCTATTTTCAATCTCTATGTTTTTGCCTATTCTGAATATACTTTTAAATATTCCTTCTGCCTAATTATAATTATTTTTCCTTTGACCCACATCTCCCCTCTTTTTTCTCCCACCTACCCACCCACAATGTTCTTTTCTCTATTGTTATGAGATCAATCATTTTAGATTACAGATATGAGTGAGATTATGCAGCATTTGTCTTTGTGTGCCTGGCTGATTTTACTTAATATAATGTTCTTCAATTTCATCCCTGTCATCTCAAATGATAAGGTATTATTTTTGTGTAATGGCTGAGTCATATTCCACTGTGTATATATATTATATTTTATTTATCCATTCATCTGATGGTGGACATACTTAGATTCCTTCTATATCTTGAAATAATGCTGCAATAAATATGAGAATGCAGATATCTCTTTGAATACTGATTTTATTTCCTTTGCATAGATATCCACTAGTGGAATTGTTGGTTCAAATGTTTGTTATAAATTTAATTATTTTAAGTCGCCTCCATATTGTTTTTCTTAACAGCTACACTAATTTACATTTCCATCAACAGAGTGTAATGGTTCCTATGTTTTAAAATAAAGTCCAAATCTACCAAGCTATGCACTTAAAACTCTTCAAAATCTGACATTAGCTACCTATCCCATCATTATCTTTATTCAACTTTTCCTCTAGCTTTTAGTAAATAATTCTATTCTTAATGTGGCATGACTCAAACTATGTTTCTTAGCATATGAGGTTTTTCAGATAAGGCAAAGCCTCCAATGAATGGTAGAGTGGGAGCGTGGGTGGGATGCTCAATAGTTGAGATTTGTACTCTCCTCACACCAAAAAATTGCTCTAAGGCTTTCTCCTAAAGTAGCTAAAATACTTTTTGTTTTATTTTATTTTATTTTTATTTTCTAGGGAGGAGGTAGGGACAGCTTTTTATAAATACTTGGATGAAACTAAGTAAATTTAATTCACTTGAAGGATCCCCTGACTTGCCTAAATGTAATGCCAGTTCTACTCAATACTAACTGTTGTTCATTTGCTAAAAAGAGCAGGTAAATATATGGACTTTGAATGAATCTGATTCTCCTAGCACCTATAAAAAATGTCCTGTGCACTTGTGGGGATAGATTAAAGTTAGATTTCCTCAGCGTCATTAAATTATCTAATATATCTGCACTAGGAATGAACAGTAGTTTATAGTTTTTCATGTATTCTCATTTAAAATATATGAATGTTACTATTTCCACTGAAATATAAAAATCCAACCTATTTGATGTGGATGTACTAATATCTAGTTTTGTTATTTTTGGGAGAAAGATGCACAATTATACAAGAAACTTTCATAATCGCAGAGATTAACAGCCTATATGTGTGGTTTTACCAAATCCTGTATTCATCGACCCATTGAAGGCAGCAACACTTGAAAATCATTTAAAAATCTATGTAGGAGCTCATGTATAGTATTGGTTGCACTATGTTATGCACATGTAAAAAATGCATGAATTACATGAATTAGAAAATGTACCTGTGGCATATCTATACACACACACACACACACACACACACACACACACACATGTGCATCTGTGAATATATGTGCCACAGGTACATGTAATGAGAAAGAATCAAACAATATCATGGATATTTACATCTTTATACTGACTAGCCCTATAATTTTATTATTGATTATTCCATTCTATAATGAACTTTAAAAAATATATACAAAATAATGTCCATTAAGAAAGCAAAAATTAACTTCTGTGAAATGAAACAAAATATCACATCTCCGCTAAACTTTTTTTTTTTGAGACCAAGTTTTGTTCTTGTCGCCCAGGCTGGAGTGCAGTGGCACTATCTCAGCTCACTGCAACTTCTGCCTTCGGGTTCAAGTGATACTCCTGCCCCAGTCTCCTGAGTAGCTGGGATTACAAGAGCCCATCACCATGCCCAGCTAATTTTTGTATTGGTAGAAATGGAGTTTTGCCATGTTGGCCAGGCTGGTCTCGAACTCCTGACCTCAGGTGATCTACCCACCTAGGCCTCCCAAAGTGATGGAAATACAGGTGTAAGCCACTATGCCTGACCAACAAATTTAACAGTTGACAGCCCAAGCTTTCAGAAAGAGGTTCTACAAAGTGTAATGGTGAATTTACCTACTCTCTCTTCACCCTGCATATATTTTGTAGATGTTTTTCTTATGCAAGCTGAAAAAACTCTACAAAATATAGCAGAATAGCAGTGGGTTAAAAAGATAAATTCTTGATAGTAAAATTATCATTTTCATTTAACTTATGCATTACCGTATAAATAGCTAATAGGATGGTATACCTGAAAAAGAGTTAAGTGTAACATAGGGAGTATTGATAGGAGTCAATTAGAAGTTGGCCATATTTAGAACTCTTTTTTTTTTAGAGAAGAGTAGGTTGAGGAACTATTTTATTAATTAACTAATTAGATAGATTTAATATTTTTATAACATAGTGCATGGCCCCATGGACAAAACATGATGAGTAATATATTGCCTCTGCTCTCCAGAAATCAGAATGTGGTGAAAGTCTTTCATGCAATGTAATCACCATAATACAGTTTAAGTGCTTTAAAAGATATGAGTGCTTTAAAAGAGGCGGGTGGATCACAAGATCAAGAGATCGAGACTATCCTGGTCTACATGGTCAAACCCCGTCTCTACTAAAGATACAAAAAATTAGCTGGGCATGGTGGCGCGTGCCTGTAATCCCAGCTACTCAGGAAGCTGAGGCAGGAGAATTGCCTGAACCCAGGAGGCGGAGGTTGCGGTGAGCCGAGATCGTGCCATTGCACTCCAGCCTGGGTAACAACTGCGAAACTCCGTCTCAAAAAAAAAAAAAAAAAAAAAAAAAGATATATGCCTGAGGCAGGAGAATTGCTTGAGGTCAGGAGTTCAAGACCAGCCTAGGCAACACAGTGAGACTCTTTTTCCATAAATAAATAAATATAACAAAATTTAAACAATTAAAAATCAAAAATATAATAAAATAAAATTTATATGTCAAAATTTTAGAGAAGTATGTTTATAAGCCATAAGTAAATGTTTCATGATAATGAGGATAATGGAAAAAAGAACAGTAGTAAAGGTTTCATTGATTGCAACCATTCACTCTAGATTTACTTCCTGCTTTACTGTTAAGTAGAAAAGTCTACATGACATCATATCTGATAAAAATTAGGCACTAACTAAGGGTAAAGAAGATAGTTCTAGCATATATATTTTGTGTAACAAGAGAAAAAAATTAAAGCAAAAACTTCAGCTTCAGCCCACATAAAAACACACTATGATTGGTTATGAAAGCTCTAATATCTTCAACATATTTTAAAGAAAAAAATGACAACATTTTAAAATATTTCACTCAGGTAAAATTTGCAATTCATTTTTCATATGAAAGAAAATGTACTATATGTAATTTCATAGTAGCATAATAATTCCCCCAATGTTTTGTAACAGAAGCAAAATGGTCCTTTAAAAGGACAAAATATGCCTTCACAAAAATTTTAAAGTTACATTTTTATTTTCATTATACACTCTATTTATTAATATTTCCCAAATAACTCTCTACTTTATAGCTTCAAAAGCTTCAAAATTTTACTACATACAGAATCTTGAGGTGTCAAAAATGAAATGCTTCATGAATATATTGGGTATAGTTTCATTCAAAATGGTGTATTTACTTCCAAAGTTACATTAAAATATTTAGCAAACATAGAAATTCCTGAGTTATCAACTATTATTTTACCTGTTCTGATTTTTTTTGTCATTAGGTTTCTAAATTTTCAATAAAATTTTCTAGTATTTGCTCTAAATTAATATGAATGCAATCTCACTATGCACCATTTTATTGGTAGACAGAAGAGATTCTAGTATAGTATCAGTAATAAGATGTTCATTTTGAATATTTCTTCAAAGAGTTACAATTATGACAATTCTCATAAATTAACTATGATGTTTAGGTCTTTTGTTTTGTTTTGTTTTGTTTTGTTTGGAGATGGGGTCTCGCTCTGTCTCCCAGGCTGGAGTGCAATGGCGTGGTCTCAGCTCACTGCAACTTCTGACAGTTTTATAACTGTATGCAAACTATATTCATATGTAGTATATTTGTTTTCTAAATATAGGTTTCAATATTTCCTTTGCTTTACTGTCTAGTTATAATTCTTTGGCTGTAAGAAATAGAGAAAGAAATCAAACTCCCTTTAGCAAATGTGTATTTTTTTTTCTCCTGATTTTAGAAGACTAGAAATAATACGGTTTTGGGCAAAAATTGATCCAGAAAATTGAATCACCAAAATCTCTTCTCTCCCCTTTCTCTTTTCTCCTTCTCTCTCTCTTTTTTTTTCTTTTTATTGCGTTTTAGGTTTTGGGGTACATGTGCAGAACATGCAAGATAGTTGCATAGGTACACACGTGGCAGTGTGTTTTGCTGCCTTCTGCCCCTTCACCCACATTTGGCATTTCTCCCCATGTTATCCCTCCCCCAAATGTGGTAGAAATTCTTGATACTTACTCGGCTAGCTCTCCATGACTCAAGTTGGCCTTTTTTGAGCTCAGGGAAATAAATAAATTTGAAGAAAAATAAAGATCTGTTTTAATTTAACATGTGCAAGATTAGAACAATAACATATAATATTATAACTGGAACATATTCCTGCAACATGTACCTACACTTAGGGCCAGGAAAGCAATAGACTGTGAAGGTAGCCCTATCCCAGTGACATGAGTGGGGTGAGGAAAAAAGCAGTTCTCAAAGAAGGAAGGGGTGAGTTCCTGGACAAAGTCAGCACTAAATGTGATATCAAAGTGTAAATTATAAAAAGTTAGAAACATGAGTCTGATAAGAGAAAAAAGTAAACATTTTTTCAAAGATATATTATCTTATGAATGAGCGGAATAGTAAGATGGTAAACCTGGTTCAAATATCATTTGAAGAGCTGGAATACATACATATACATCAAAATAACACGAAGAAATACATTTTTAATTATAGTAATTTCCAGTAAATGTCCTACAGAGTTATAAACCATAACCATTATTTTTTCTATTAGACAATAATTATTTATATTACTATTAGATTTGAATCAGTTGCTTTGCTATAGTATCAATGAATAGAAAATCAAACAAAGGTATACACCTGTAGAGAATCAAATAATCTCCATTTGGACCTGCTAGATGACATCCAGCGCAAAACTGAAATAACTATTTACAATCCCTTTTCTTTATTTACAGAAATATTTTATTAAGAAAAAAATATTTTTTCTTAATAGTTGTAGTATGAAAAACAACTCATTTGGAGTTGGGTGTCTCATTTCTAAACTTGGTTTATTATTTTGAACCAGGCACTGAATGGTCTCTAATATCTGGCTCCTCACATCTAAAAATCTGTTATTCCAAACTTTGAATATATTATGTCTCTTAGGAGGAGCTATTCTGTTTTAAACTGTGGAATACATAAACTTATGTTTTACAGTTTTACAAAAGAACTTTAGTACTGTTCTATCCAAGCTTTACTCATACCTAATTAACAAATATAAATTTTGTAACGATTTTTATCAGCTTAATTATTACTAATTATTTACTTTATAATTTTTATACAAAGAACTCCACATATTTGATCTGTACAATGTGATAAATGTGAATTTATATAAACACCCCAATACTGTGACCACAATGAAGATAATAAAAATATCCAACACCTTCCAGTTTCCTTGTGTCTACTTTGTCTTTGTGTGTACTTACATGTTTTATTTTGTGGTAAAACCCTTACTGTGAGATCAATCCTTTTAATAAAGTTTGAAGTGCACATTACTGTATTGTTAACTATTGACACCATGATTGTATATCAGAGTTCTAGAATTTATTAATCAAGCATACCTAAAGCTTTATGCTGGAAACACAAAGATAATTAAAACATGGCGCTGTTCTAAAATATGTGAGGTCAACTCTAAAGAAAAATGTGTAAACAATTTTAGTGTTATAGAATTGCATGTGCTATAATGAAATATATGTGAAATATTTTCAAATGGCCTTGATTGAGGTTTAAAATTAAACATAGCCACAAATCAAATATTTCATGGAAAAGGGTGAATCCATCACTGAGATGTCCCTCTAACTCAAGAAAATAGGTATGTGTAGTAATAAATGTGGGCCACCATTATCTCCGAATATTTTTTTTTCTTTTTAGATTATAAACTTTATGATGGCAAGATATCACGTCTCTTTATTTTTCAGTAATGCATTCCCAGGACTAAGTGTTATAATAGCAATTGCAACATGCTCAATATTTGTTTAATGAATGGATTTTAGCAAAAATATCAATGTATAACCAAAACTAATTTGATAACTAAGCATTTAATAATATTTCTTTATTCAAAGTGAAACAATATCTTACTATATTGCACTAGTAGATTCTTTATATATCCATATATATATGGATTATATATATATTAAACAAATATTAAATGCTTAGTTTATATTAAACTATTTTGTTTCACTTTGAATAAACAAACATTATTAAATGCTTAGTTTATATTAAACTATGCATTTATTCAAAGTGAAACAAAATCTTACTACTCTACACTAGTAGATACTTTATATATCTATATCTGTATTCATATGTTTTAAAGTGTACTGAGGACAGCTCAAATATTATACTTCTAAAATGCTAAGTATTGCATGCCTTACAATCCATACTCCAAAATGCACATGCTATAATGTTAACATATTTTAATATTTTGAACCATAAATTTATTCTATTTGTTTCTACATGTAATAAATCTAACATATTTCTTGCTTTGCATCCTCATACAAAAAAGTAGCCTTTAACTACATGTGAACTTTCACACACCCCTCTTAACTACTGAGAACTATTTTTTTAAAAGAAGTAATGGAATGCTGTCTTGTTTCATGTATTGATTTGATTTGATAATAATAATCACCCGGAAATAATTTTTCTGGCTGGGAACATCTTTCAATACAGTGCTTTGCCCTACCCTGTTGATCTCATTTTATTCTTATGTCCTTAAGCCTGTAGAATTATAAATTTATCTTGAGCTTTTCACTATTCATAGTAACAAAAACAGCACAATACTATACATAATGTACAGAATTGCATTTAAAATAATTTAAAAACGTCAGCGCAAAATCTAGTATTTTGTCAATAGGTCCATTGTACACAGAATATATTGAATGAAGAATTGAACACTTGTATAATGCTCTTGAATTCATTCCACATTTTATCTTTCAGTTGGAAAGCATTCTGTCTTAATACCTGATTTCCAAGACATTTTATATATGTGCCAATATAGAATGCAAAGGTGTTTACTTTCTTTTGTTTGTAGGAAATGAAGTTTCCCCTGCTATATTAAAAAAATAACATATTCAGATAGTCATATAATTAGGCCACACACTGAGGTCTATTGGGGGAAATAGAGGAGGGACAGCATGGGGGGGAGCGGGGGAGGGATGGCATGGGGAGAATTGCCAAATATGGGTGAAGGGGCAGAAGGCAGCAAAGCACACTGCCACGTGTGTACCTATGCAACTATCTTGCATGTTCTGCACATGTACCCCAAAACCTAAAATGCAATAAAAATAAAAATTTTTAAAAAATTGGTATAGTATTGTAGAAGCTACATGTTTACGAATGTCATGCACTAGTTCTTTCTCCCTCCCTGGAGGTAACTTTCATAAGGGGTTAGTTTTTCTTTCTCTTGAAGACGTAAATGGCATATTTACAAGTTGAATATGTGTAACCTTGTTGCATGATGCCAAATGAAGCATAGCAAAAACAAAAAAACAATGTGAATGGCTGATAACGTCTTCAAACTATGCTAGTCTCAAGGCAATTATAGCAGTTAGAAAATATCCAGCTATTCAAACACTAACTGCATTTGTTAGTATAAATCCATAACCATTATGTGATTAAAATATTACCCAATACTCTGAAACAAATCCCATTGATTCAAGTAAAGTATATAGTTGACTGGCAAAGAAAGGCTATGAAATTGTGAAAAATTGTTTCATAAATTTTATCAGAAAATTCTTACTTTGTCTCAGAAATCCAATTTAACTGTTTAAACACATAATTTTATCAGAAATCAAAGCAATTAAAGAAAAATAATCTTTGAGATGAGGACTGTACTTACTAGGAGCTTTTTTACTTTCTCTAAATTCATAGTATATAACTTCACATGAGCATAATTGATATTTTGGTGAATATTAATTACATGATATGTGAATTGAGTAAATCCAGAGTAGTAGCACCCACTATTATTATGGAAATATTGTTTACAATTTCACTAAAGATGTCACAGCTGTCACTCTGGTACACAGTTCTATGGCAATGTACTTAATTTTCTTTTCCAAAAATAATAAAAAAAGATTTATTTCTATACTGTGAAGCAATAGAACTATTAAGCAAATGCTTGTATGGTGCTGCAATATATTAGTTGCACAATACATTGCTATGAGTTCTTAACATTTCCAGGGATTCATCTAGATATTGGGATGATATTGTAATCAAGTTAAATTTAGCCTTAAAATTTTTATATTTTGTAGTGAGAAATCACTGAAAAATTAACATCAAAAAGCTAATTATAATTGTACTTTAAAAACATAACAAAAAATGAAGAGGATGAAGAAGAGCTGGCTCTTGGGAAGGTAAAAAAGTGCATTACATCTTTTACAAAGGGTATTTAAAATGAGAAGAAATTAACCACACAGAGATCTGTAGAAAAACTTTCATAAAAAGTAAAATGCAGCTGGGTGCAGTGGCCAATGCTTGTATTCCCCACAGTTTGGGAGGTGGAGACAGAAGGATTACTTGAGGTCAGAAGTTTAAGACAAGTCTAGGAAATCTAGTGAGACCTGATCTCTACAAATTAAAAAAACATATATTCAGGTCTGGTGGCACATACCTAAAGGCCCAGTTACTTGGGACTTCTGGGTTCAAGCCACCCTCCCATCTCAGTCTCCTAAGTAGCCGTGAATATAGGCAGGCACCACCATCTGTGGTTTACTATTATTATTTATTGTAGAGATGGGTCTCACTATAGGCTGGTATTGAACTCTTGCCTTCAAGTAATCCAAACCCTGCAGCCCCCAAAAGTGTTGGGATTATAAGCATGAGCCACTGAGCCCAGCCTAGGACCAATTTTTTAAATACATCTAAAAATTTGTGCCAATAGACAGCAACCAGCATTAGACTCACCCAGACGTCCCTCCTCTTTCTTCTCTCCTCTGCGGCATTTTCTGCCTTCAGCTGCTTTTGTCCTCATCTCCTCGCCTGCCGATCTGCTTTGGAGCATTGAGTTTGGGATTTATATGGGTGCAAGATAGGGGGCGTGTCAGGGAAAAAGGCAACTTTTGGGGCATGAAAACAGGAATTCCTGTTCTCATTTAGGGCCATGAGATCCAGGCTTGAGGGTGGGGCCTTTGGGAGGAACCACCCTCTTCTACCTGGTATTTCCCTATCTCCTGTTCCTATGAGTTTTACAAACTCTGCACTCTTCATTTCTAGTCATATACTATAAAAAAGAAAGATAGAAGGGTAGAAATTGGAAATAAAGAAGAAAAAGAAAAGCTATTGGCCAAACGTCAGTGTTTACATGTTTTATTGTTTGTAATTTGAACGATTACTGTCTATGAATAGATGTTTCTGTGTGTTTTAGAATGCATAAACAAATTGAAGTCATCCTTATGTGCTTAACTTTAAGGACCTGCAACCTCAACATTTTGTGTTTGCTGAAAATAATGACAATATTGGATTGAGATGAATATGCTGAGAAATGCTGCTTTCATGTCTTTAGAGGCATATTTTATAGTAAGATATAATAACATTTAAGGTCAATAACTTTACCTTTCTATATGACTTTAACTAGTGCACTCATTATTCAGAGATTAGCAAGAGTTTTACTAAGCATGTGAGTCTAACATAGTAAATATACTTCAGTTTCATTACTTATTAATTTTAGAGAAAGATTATCAACCATAGTTTAATGATTGTGTGTTTTTACAACTGTCAAAATTTTTGAGAAATACAGTGTGTAATGTGTATGGTGTGAAATTTCTTTATGAAATAAAAATACGTTAAACTATAATTGTTAGTTTAATTACTTAAATTTAATTTTTGATTTAAACGAAGTGACTATGCTAATTCTCATCATATGAATTGGTTTATGATGCTTTTCAAAAGGGTATGCTGAAGGAAGGAGTTGTAATTTGGAAATAGTTTCTGAATGTCACAATTTTCTAAACGATAACGGGTATAAAATGCTAGTCACATAATCATGACCACAGAAATTACAGTTCTACAAACTCCTTGATAGAAAATAGTAATAGGCAGAAGGTACAAGAAGAAGGCTATTCAGTGCAAGGTTTGCAATTTATCTTGAGCATGGATGATGCATGTAACTAAGTAATGAAGTCATTTGAACCTGAATTGAAATTCTGGCTATTTTTGCTCTGTGATATGGGCCAGTAATATTTTACCTTCTGTCTGAGTTTTTCTTATCTGAAAAATGGACCATATGAGTACTCAATGTGTAGTACATGTAAACTACTTAGCATCATTCTAGCTTACAAAAATGTTTTATAAAAGTTGGCTTTTTAATGTAACACCAGCAAGATGGCAGAATAGGAGGTAGCAGGGTTCACTCTCTCCGACAAAAAAGATAAACTTGAAATCATTTACAGGCAAAAATACCAGGTTAAAACCTCAAACATGGGAATGAGCCTGAGAGACTTGTATGTTCCAGAGGATTGAATAAAAATTTGCATTGAAAAGGTGAGAGAAATACTCTCACTTCGCCTGCATTGCACCACCTTAGGGCCCATGGTTTCCACAGTGGAAAAACAGAACTGGGAAGGTGGACACTTAGCTTCCCTAGCATTTTGAGATACTTCACAGGAAGCTCAATCCACTCTCACCTAACAGGGAATGAAAAACACAGAAGGAAGTGAATGGAAAGATAGCTAGGGCCAGATAAAAATGAAGCAAAAAAGTGGGACCCACAGAGATCGACATGCAGAATTTAGTGAAAGCTCAACTTACTTGCCTACAGGAGTGCTTAATCAGCACTATCATTTGTGATCACATAGCCCAACCGCAAAGCCCAGCTGGTTGCTTTTAGAAAAGTTGGGGCATGCTCCCTGGCTATCACACCAAGATAGCAGGATTTCAGGCCCAGGGACCCACACAGGAAGAAACATGACCACTGCCTTAAATTATGACAACAGTCAAGCATTTCTTCTGCCTCACCTAGGAGTTAAACCGGCACTCACTGCAACTTCAAAGCCATTCCCAAACTTCATTAGGGAGGAGAACTCTAACCATGCATTTCTATTGAGTATAGCAATTAGTGCATCCATCTTGATCTACTTCACCATGAGGTCCCTTCTGTAACTCGAAACAATTGCAGAATTCGAATAGTGGCACCTTCTCTGAACAATGAGTAAACACTTTGACCCAGCCAAATGACAGTGACAGTGTGAATCCAGCAACTCAATCTGATTTCAGGGCTGAACCAGTGGTCTTGCCAAAGAGCAGAACCCAAATTTAGAGCAATGGCAGCAGGCCAGCCAGAGAAACTAAAAGCAAGCTCTGCCTGTTCAGGGTCTCTGCTAGCTAGCACATCCAGAATCATATGCTAGAATAGTGGAGGTCTATTCCTGCCAAATAATATCTTTGAAAACAATGAAAAGAGGTTGTCTTCAGAAATTTGCCAGCAACAACACAAGGACACACGGATTACAAAAACTAAGGAAATAATGCCACCATCAAAAGAACTAACAGAGCTCCAACAATAGACTCCAAAGAAAGAGAAATCCATAAGATAAATGACAAAAAATTAAAATAATTCTCTTAAGAATATTGAGCAAACTCTAAGAGTATAAAGGTAATTACTTAAATAAAAATTGGAAAATGATACATGAACACAAATGAACAGGCTGAAAAAAATAGAGATAATAAAAATAGAAACTGTAGAGATGAAAAACACAGACTGAATTTAAAATGCAGTAAAAAGCTTTAATAGTTAGTTTGATCAAGCTGAAGAAATAATTAATCGGCATGAAGATAGAATATTTAAAAATACTTAATCAGAGTAGCAAAAAGAAAAAAGAATGAAAAAGAATAAAGAAAGCCTACAGGAATTATGGAACACCTTCAAGAAAACTGAACTATGCAAGATAGGAATTAAAGAAAGAAAAGAGAAGAATACAGGCTGTCAAGCATATTTTGAAAGTTATTAATGGATGAAAAATTTCCTAATCTGAGGAAATAGGCCAACATCCAGGTAGAGGGAGACCACAGATCTCATTCAAATTCAACCTGAAAAGTAGTTCATCACAACATATAATCAAACAACCAGAAATCAAAGATTAAAAAATTCTGCATACAGCAAGAGATAAATACTTCACATGAAAAGGAATTTCAACATGACCATCATTGGATTTCTTAACAAATCTCTATAATTCAGTGGAGAGTGAGATGATATCTTCAAAGTGCTGAAGAAAAAAGAAAATTTCCAGTGAATTGTACTCTACCCGGAAAATTATCTTTCAGAATTGAGGTAGAAATGAAAATGAAATTTCTCAGAGAGACAAAAACTAAGGGAGCTCATTACCAGGTCAGTCTCCCTTACAGGAAGTGCAAATGAGAGTTCCTTACCTGAAAAAAGGGCCACTAAATAACATAAAACTTCAGAATACTGAAAATTCAATAGAATAAATAATACCAAGAAATATTCAGCATACTCTAGGACTGTAAAGCATTTTTAGACTTAGTATAAGGGCCAATAACAACATTATTAACAACTATAGCTAACATAGTCTATCAATCAAGGGATACTTACTATAAAGTGATGTAAATTTAGGTATCAAAAACATTAAATGAGGAGGGAGTAAAAGTATACGGTTGTATGCAATCATGGTTGTTATCAGCTTGAAATCAACTAATAATAAGTTTAAGATATTCTTTGTAATAAATATAACAAATAAGCAAAATTCTACCTAAGATACACAAGAGAAAAATAAAACAGATTCAAAACAGTACTACAGAAACCCACTGAACCACAAAGAAGTCAGCAAGAGATTAAAAAAATTATGTAATAAAACAGAAAACAATTGACAAAATACTAGTAGTAAATTCTTACCTATCAACAATTACCCTGAATATAAATGATTTAAATTATTAAATATTAAATGGATTAAATTGTCCAATAAAAACACATAAAGCTAATGAATGTATGAATGAAAAAACAAGACCCAACAAATATAGATGCAAGAGCTGCCCTTCAGTTTTAAGGACACACCTTGACTGAACGTAAAAGAATGGAAAAATATTTCATCCCTTGATTGGAGGTTTGGAAGATAGATACTCCATTCAAGTAGAAACCAAAAATGAACAGGGATCACAGATACTTGTATCACAGAAAGTAGGTTTTCAATTAAAATTAAAAAACTATAGAAGGAGACAAAGGTAGTCATTCATTATACAATGTTAAAAAGATCAATTCATCATGAGAATATAACAATTGTAAATATATATGCATTAAACAATGAAGCTTCTGAATATCTAAAGTAAATATTAAAGATTCTAAAAGGAGATGAAAATTGTAGTATACTAATAGTAGGTAACCTCAGTGCACCATCTTCTGTATTGGATAAATCATTGGCAGAAAATTAATAAGGATACATTGGAGTTAAATACTTTAAACAGAACTAAGGCATACACTTAACATTCCATTCTACCACAACAGAATACATATTCTTCCCAAGGGCACGTGGAACATTCTCTAGTATAGATCATAAGGTAGGCCATAATACAAGTCTTAGCAAATGTAAGAAGTTTATAATTGTATCAAATGCCTTTTCTGACCATAACAGCATAAAATTAGAAATCAATATTGGAGGAATTTTGGAAAATTCTCTAATAAATTGAAATAAACAGTATATTTCTGAACAATCAATGAGTGAATAAAGATATTAAATAGAATATTTAAAAATATCTTAAGATAAACAAATATGGAAACATAATATAACAAAATGTACGAGATCCAGCCACAGCAATTCTAAAAGTAAAGTTTATAACAATAAATATCTACATCAAAAAAGAAGAAAGATTGCATGTAACCTAATATTGTATCTCAAGGAAATAGAAAAAGAAAAATCTAAGTCCAATATTGGCAGGAGAAAATAAATAATGAAGATAAGAGGAGAAATAAATGAAATAGAGACTAGAAAAAAGTACAAAGATTAAAAAAACTAAGATTTGATTTTTTAAAAAGGTAAACAAAATAAAAAAACTTTTAGCTAGACTAACAAATAGATGATTCAAATAAAAAACTAGAATGGATAGAGCGGGCAACACAACTGATAGCACAGAGACACAAAGGGTTATAAAAGACTATTAGGAATAATTATATAACAAAAAATTGGATAACCTAGGAAAAGTGAAAACATTCCTCGATACATATATATTACAAAGACTGATTCATGAATAAATGAAAAGTCTGAACATACCAATAATGATTGAAGAGATTAAATCAACAGTAAAATTCTCCCATCAAAGCCCAGATGTGAAGTCAATGCTGAATTCTACCAAGCATTTAAACAAGAAGTAATACCAATTCTTTTCAGACTCATCAAAAAAAATCAAATGGTAGGGTATACTTCCAACTCTTTCTATGCAGCCAGCATTTCCCTGATACCAAATCCAAATAAGGACATCACAAAAACAAACCAAAAAGTTGCTAAAACTATAGATCAATATCCGTGATGAATATGGTTGCGTAAATTCTCAACAATATACAATCAAAACACACTCAACAACACACTAAAAGGATCATTCACCATGATTAAGTCATACTTATCCTGGGATGCAAGGATGGTTATGAATTCACAAATCAGTAAATATACCACATTAAAAAAAAAGAAAAGCAAAAACCCTATGATCATCTTGTTAGAGGCAGAAAAAGAATTTGACAAAATTCAACATCCTTTCATGATAACTCTCAACAGATTAGATACAAAAATGTTACCTCAACACAATAAATGCTATATATGACAGACCCACAGCTAACATCATACTTAATAAGAAAAAGTGAAAGGTTTCTCTCAAAGATCCAAAACAAAACGACTTCTCTCACCACTCCTATTCAATATATTACTTAAAGTCCTGTCCAGAGGAATTAGGCAGGAGATAAGAAATAAAAGGCATCCATATGAGAAAGAAAAAAATAAATTGTCCACTTGCAGATGACATGATGTTATATATATAGAAGAGCCTGAATATTCCACCCAAAAACTGTAGGAACTGATAAACAAGTTCAGTAAATTTGCAGTATACAAAATCAATATCCACACATCAGTAGTATTTCTGTATACTTATAAAATAAGCTTTCTAGAAAAAAAATTTAAGAGAACAATCTCATTAACAGTAGTCAAAAACAATTAATACTTAGAAATAAATTTAAAGAGGTGAAAGACCCATACACTGAAAACTAAAATATTAATTAAATAAACTAAAGATGACATAAACGAATTAATAGTGTTTATGGATTAGAAGTTTTAATATTGTTAAAATTGTCCAGTTTTAAGTCCTTACCAGTAAACTGCATACAGTTTAGTAACCTGTGACTTAAAGTGAATCAAAAGAGAATTAACCAACGTTTCATACATCTGAATTTAAGAAAGTAGGTGTAGAAAATGAAACTACTTTTCTGGTGATGTATCTTTCAATGAATTAAATAAATTGGTTTTGAATCTTGTCTGGAAAATTTTCGTAAAGACAGGGCTAACAATAGACAAAATAATGAAAGTCAGAAAAGAGAAAAGGGCTTTGAGTAAAAATTTTGTGACCTTGGAAGATAAACTTAGCCTCTCTGAATATTACTTTTGAATCCATTAGATAATTGTACCTTCCTAAATATATTGTTAAACAAAATTTATTTTATTAGCCAATGTGAACATGCTTTGAAATTGTATGCCAGCTCTAATATGTTCAGACTGTTGTGTATACTTTCTTTTAAAACTGGTCTTAAATCTACTATCAGGAATATTTCAGATGTCTGATTTTCAAGCTATAGGCATTTATTTTCCTGAAGTTAAGTTTTTTAAATTTGTTTTCAACTTAGTGTTGGGTTTTAACTACTTTACAAAAAATCATTAATATCTGGCCAGAAAATATACTTTTTAGTTCCACAGAGAATGTGGAAAAGTTTCATTTCACAGTTAAATCAGCAGAATTTCTGGCTTAGTTCCATAAGTTGTACTGGTAAGTTTCTGGTTTTGAACTTACTTTCATTAGCTAATAAAGTTTTGTATATTCACCTGAAATAGAAACATTAAATATATATTCATATCTTGAGGTAAACTTGGAGACTCAGGGAATAAATGTCATAGTTGTAGCAACTATGAAGAGTAATCCTATATCCATCTGGTTGATATAGGATTAGTAATGTAATGTGGATGCACCTGGAACTTTGTTCTTATTGCAAAATATTGGCAGTCATGGAAGCAGCAGGCTGTAGGGCATGTGGCTTCAGTTAATGGAAATGCTCCCACCACACATGGACTGTGATATTCTATAAACATGAATGTTCTAAATTAGGGAATGTGACTAAATTGTGCCTCTGCACGGTAGGTGTCAACAGAAACAGAAAGTAAGAGTCCTTGTCATGTAAATATATTTGGTCTGAACTCTGCCCAAATGTCACAGCTCTTTCATTTCTCATGGATTTTACAGAGAAGCCCATAAGTGAAACAGCTGTTGTTTTGCAAGAGCTGGTATACAGCTCTATGCATGTAATTTTTTTAAGGCAAGCCAAAACAAAACCTGTTTCAAAGAGAATGCTTCTTCCATCATTACATAAATTTATAATTCAAGGGTTTGAATTTATAAAATTAAAATACATAAATAAGCAGTAATTCCCTAAAAAATAAGCTAGAAACTTAAACTGTAACAATTTGTTCTCCAAGACTTTATTTTAATGCCATTTGCATTGTTTGTGAAAAACAAAAACCTGTCTCAAAGCCAAGGTACCAGTACATTGCAAAATCAAATCACAAACTGTAAAATTACTAAGATTTTGAACACCTTTCTATTACATTTCTTTTTCGTGTTTTTCAAAGATAATTATTAGAATTCTGAATTTCAAAGATAAATATTTTCTTCATCTAATGACTGTATGAATTTGCATATTTTATATTGAGGAAGATGTGGTGAAGATATAAATTCTGATTTGACAAGAATGGTATTTTAATATAATGATATCATAGCTGTTTCATCTTTTTAAAAATCCTAGATACCAGTAATTGCTTAGGATAATAATGCCCTTAGGATATTTGTAAGCTGAAAACAAAAATTATATAAAATTTTTCTAAAAACAAATATTTCCCTATAAAATTTTTTAATATAACAATCTTCTTAATTTTTACCAAATAATATCACTGATTATAAAACTAACAAAATCAATTTTTCTTCCTACAAAACACGTAATCTCCCTTTATTTTTAAAGCAACTAGCTAAGCTTATCATACTTCAAAATGTACTAGACGTTCTTTCCCTCTTGTTTTGAATCATCAGCTATTTTGTAAAGGTCAAAGTCAAAATAAATTAAGTTAAATGCACTCAATAAATCTTCCCAGAGCTTAGCATTGTCTGTTTAGCCTTTTAAAATTCCAGTGTGTTTATCAAGTATGATAAAATATGCTTTGCAAGAGAAAAGATTCTCTGAAAAATGACCTCAAGTGAGAATTTTGAGTTGCCTAGACAACAAGTTGACAAGAGAGGTGGGTCTCACTTCTTTCAACTTCATTGCTGCTGCCCAAGCTTAGTTTCCCGTGATAATTTTGGCTTCTTTAACCCAGAGATTGTAATAATCACCAACCACCAACTCTAAGGGCCTGACTCCTACTGAGTTCCCAGATGCAGAACAGCTGGTCTTCCAGACAGTCCCCATAAACAGCTGCCACCCAAATCAATACTGTCCAATATTGAGCTGTGAGTGTATCCCCCAACTGATTAATTTTCTTGCCCTCAACTGACATATTAAAGGGGAGCTAACAGTGGAAGAGAATCTTTCTCACAAGAACAAAAACTTCTCCATATCCGATGGTCAGCCTGGCCTGGCAGCTCTATCCCTGAGTCAATAGAGGGACTGGAGACTGGAGGATCTTCATGTTGTTGACCGGCCTTGTGATTTCCCTTTTCCCAAGAAAGCCTCTTCCTTAACCCATGCCAAAACACTGTGTGACAGATGGTAGATCTAAAAGGGCTAAACTCTCCATGACAATGTGCATTCTTTCTTAATTCTATACACATTGCCACTTTGAAGGAATGTTCCTATTTTCAAGAAATATATTATTTTTAAAATGTAGTAAGTTTCAAGGAAATAAATCCTTGATGGGATTAAAACCACAGAAAGAAAGACATTTTCTGTTATTAAAATATCACTTTATACACGGACTTTTTTTATTAAAGAAATAATTTAAACCCACAAATAATTTGATAGGAAAGTAGTAATTTTCACCCTTTGTATAAAGATAATCAATGAGAGCCACATCATTTAACTACTCCTTCAATCAAATAGTACTTAGAGTAGAACTAACTTTTATTGCAGAAATCTGAGTTCATAAATCCAAATGCCTCAGTGTCTATGCAAGTGGAAAACTGACCAAGTGTATTCATGGAGAGGTTATGCTCTGCCTAATAAAGTCAGAAAACACTTTCTTTCAGGCTCATGTTTATGTGAAATACGTTTTATGTATTTATTTTTTAATTATACTTTAAATTCTGGGGTCCATGTGCAGAATGTGCAGGTTTGTTACAGAGTTTTACATGTGCCATGGTGGTTTGATCTACATTAGGTAAATCTCTACATCATCTACATTAGGTAAATCTCCTAATGCTATCCCTCCCCTAACCCCCAACCTGCTTATAGGCCAAGGTGTGTGATGCTTCCCTCCTTGTGTCCATGTGTTCTCATTGTTCAACTCCCACTTATGAATGAGAACATGTGGTGTTTGGTTTTCTGTTCTTTTGTTGTATATTTATTTAAGAAATACAAATTTATGAGCTTAACTTTCCTCTGATATTTGAATATAATTAATTCTTATAGATTTGTGTTATAACTATTCAATCCAAGGATACATATTTTGTGCAACACCAATATATTGCATAATCCAATATACAAAACATAAGATCTTTTATATGTACATGCAAACCAACAGATTACTGACAAAAAGCATATAAACATGTGAGTTTATTTTCAGTATATTATGTAAAATATTAAATATAGAACTTTATAGTATGTGTTTAAAAAACAACAAGAATTTCAAACGATGAGTTTTGAAACCATGTTTAAACAAGTGAAATTTTGCTGGTTTCAAGCAATTAAACTTTGGCCCTGGTAGAAAGGTTCCATTGCAACAATACAAATTTGGAATCCACTGTGACTCTTGTAATGTTTTGGTGCCTAACAGCAAAAAGTATCTTGAGTTTACAGCAATTAAGCTAAATGTTTTATTCAATTTAACAGAAAGTGGGAGCTGAATGTACAGAAATAAGGTAAAGTTTCAGCTTAACTTGACTTTGATTTGACAGAGGCAGTCAAGTTTCCAATTCTAGTTCAGTGTGTATTTGGATTTAGCTTTTCAGTTCACTAAGCCCAGCTCAAAAATCAATACAAATTATCAGTGATTTGTCAGCATTTGATAAATGACTTAATGCCAGTGAGCTGCCACTGATCTTTATGTCATCTTTGTCAGCCTTGGTCAGCACAGTTCTTAATGCTCTAAAAACATTTAAAAAGACAGCACTGTAAAAACCATATACTTAAGACTTGTCTCAAGTTTGTCCAGTAAAATTTGCTTAAATGGACTATAGTACATTATGTAATGTGATGCATTATGTTTGACTATATGATAATACAGGGCTAACAATAATATTGTATTACCAGGAAACAAGTCACCAGGAAGAATAACGAAATGTAGTAATGTAGTTCATTCACGCAAGCATTTTTTCCATATTAATTTCTTGCCAAGTACCAGGATTTTTTTTCTTACAGTTATCTTATTTTTTACATTTTATTCATAATTGGTTGACTCATTTAGCTTAGTCACAAAATACAGATGATTAATGAAATAATGAGCAAAGGTCTGAGTTCTATACCATATAGATTAATTTGCTTCTATAAAAGAAAGTCTCCATTTTAACACAAGCCTTACGCCTTAACCCTGATATTGTTTAGAGAAGAGGTTAGAACAAAATAGCATGAATGATTGATTTAACTTGGACTCCTTAAGAAAAACAATGCTTGAAGCGAAAGCTTACATGATAATGCCTTCTTGGAGGGATGCAATCCCAGGGAAAATGGATTGCAAAATTGGAAAGAAAGGCAGAAAACAGAAAATGTAATGTGGTGAGTTAACTAATTGGCTACGGCTTCCCAATAAGCACATCTGCTTTCTCATTGAAGTGTCATGTCTCCAGAGACGTTTATGGCAACATCCCATTTCTGTATAATCCTAGGTTCTCTTTCACTTGCTCAGAATTACTCCAAAGGACATTACGTCCCTAGCACTTCCATGTTCTGTTGTGCAGCCCTTCCAGGCATCCCCTGAAGAAGCCAGAGCTTGTGCTTGTAGTTTCCCTGGGGGAAAGCAGATGGTCTCTTGTCAGCTGACACTGTACGTGAGAGCTACTAGTTCTATGGCGGCTGCAGCAACACAGAAAACAGATGTGGCTTTTACCTGCTAAATGGCATGAGCCATCAGAAGGGCTTTCTGGCTTAGAAGTAAGGCAATTGGCTAAGGCCTGTAGGAGGAGGTGCAGGTAGTTATATCTGGAATAAAGCATACACTGAGTATGGTATAATAATACAACTCAATCACCAATTTAAGCAAAGAACTCCACGCGTATCACCTGTGAAGCTGAAGAATGTAATCTAGTATAAATAATTAAAAAAATAAAGGTGTGGGAGGGAGGTGAGTGAATATTAGTGAGAAGAGTAAGGATAAAGCAGAAATAAAGGTTTCATAAACCTTGCTCTTGTGCTCATTATAAAAATCTTTTTGAGTTTATGATGCTAATGTTCTGTTCCCCTCTTTGCAAACAGGGGCAAGAAGTATTTCCACAGAAGATTAATCAGTTAATCTCCTCAAGTCCATGGGGACTTCAGCTCAAAATACTCCAAGTTCACTTTTCTATGCATTATTTTATTTCTTAATGACACAAGAGATGTGCTGTGTTCTCTTTGGAAACTGCTCACTCATTTTCTTACTCTGATTTCTTTCTCCCTCTGTTGTTGAAAAAAAAATACATTAAAAAGTCAACACTTCACAGTTATTTTATTCCTGGTATCTCCCAAAGTAGTGTACTGCTTTAATCACGTTTCATCTCTATTTGTTAGTTTTTTGTTTTAGTTTAATTTTACACTGAATATAATGCACATAGAGGAAAATGCACAAAACATGAATATATAGAACAATGAGTTATCACAAAGTGACTCAAGATAACTAAAACCTAAGAGAGGTGAAAATTCAAATTTTCTGATAAAGCTCCCTCTATCATTAATCCTTTTGCAATCTAAAATTAAAAATAATGTGATATAATAAAGGCATTATAAAATAATAAAATAAATTGAAGGTGTTAGCCACAATTCTGCCTTTTAACAATATGGATTAGTCTTTCCAGCATTGTCTCTATATAAATGAATAGAATATTCCAGTTTTTATTATTTGTGTCTGGCTTTCTTTGCACAAAATAATGTTTGTGACATTCATCTATGTTCCGCATGAGTAGCTTATGTATATACTGTAGCATACAGGTATACAGTTTTCCACTGCATAAAAGATCATAATTTATATATCTACTGTATTATTGAGGAATATTTGGGTTGTTACAAGTTTTTAAGATCATAAAGAATGCTGCTATGAAGAATCTATACATGTCCTTTGGTGCATATACACCTGCAATTGTTTGGTATAACCTCTGGACTACAATTATTGGGTGAAAGATAATGTATATTTTTAATTCAGTAGGAAATTCCAAACAACTTTTCATGACAGTTGTAGCAATATATGTACTCATCAGCAGTACATGAGAGTTTCTGCTGCTCTTGCCAATACTTGTCCTTTAGTCTTTTTATTGGTCTTTCTGTTGCATGTTTAGTTTTTCACGTAGAGAAGCAGTTCCATGGTATGATTTAATTGGATTGAAAATATTTTCAAAAATTTATTAGTCCTTAAAATATTCTGTTGTTTGAAGTACTTGTTGAATACTTTTTTCCATTATGCTATTGAGTATTCTATCTTTTATAAATTGATATTTTGGGTTTTATTAAATCTGAATAAAACCTTCTTTGTTGGCCAAATGTTATGCAAATATATTTCCCTATTATCTGAATTGATTTTTTCAGGATATTTATTGTATTTTCAGGTATTCTGGCCAATTTATTAGCATTTTTTTTCTGTTAAGCAATTTGTTTGTCTTACTCAATAAATACTTTTGTGCCCAAGGCTATGGAGATATTCTCTGTTAGAAGCTGTGGTGTTGTACCTTTCACGTTAGCACTACAATCTTCTTAAAAGTGGTTGCTTTGAAGAAAATAAGTTAGAGGTAAGCTTCATCATTTGTGGATACTTTTATGTATAATTGGTATAAAATAAACTGGCCATAGATAAAATGTATATTTTGATGAGTTTGATGTTTGTGTAATTCTAGGAAATTATTACTATAATCAAGATAATAAATATAGTGATTTTCTGCAAGTTTCCTCATGTTCTTTTATAATTCATACCCTCTTTCACCCCAGGTGTAACTGGTTACTTTATGTCATAACGTTTTAGTTTATAATACCTAGAATTTCATATAAATGGAATAATAGAATATGTAAGGTTTTGTTTTGGTTTGGTTTAGTTTTGGTCAGGAATCATTTGGTCAATATAATCAGTTTAAGATTCATCTATGTTGCATGTGTCAATTGCATCTTCCTTTTCTATTAAGTGGTATTTCATTGTTTAATCACTAATCTTTTGACAAGCATTTAAGTTTCTTCTTTTCCTCTTCTTCTTCTTCTCCTTCTTCTTCTTCTTCTTCTTCTTCTTCTTCTTCTTCTTCTTCTTCTTCTTCTTCTTCTTCTTCTTCTTCTTCTCCTCCTCCTCCTCCTCCTCCTCCTCCTCCTCCTCCTCCTCCTCCTCTTCCTCCTCCTCCTCTCCCTCTTCTTTTAGTTTTGTGCAATTAGATGTCTCCACTTACTATAAACATTCATGTGTAAATCTTTGTGTGGTCATATATTTTAATTTACCTCATGTAAATACCTAGGAGCAAACTAATTGAGCCATATGGTAGATCCAAGTTTTGCTACCAGATTCTTTTCTAAAGTAATTATACCATCTTACATTTCTGCAAGCAGTGCAAGACAGTTGCAATGGTTTTATTACATTGTTCTAGCAACACTTCTTGAAAGAAAAAATAAAAACTCTGCCACATTTAGTTGTCTTGGTAATGTAGTCAAAATTAATTGAGCATAAATGGACCTATTCAAGAGTTTCTACACTGCCTTTTATTTTTCTATATGTTTATGACACTATGACATTGTCTTGATTAGTGTTACAAAAAGTCTTGAAAAACACTGTACAATCCCTCGATCTGGCTATTCAAAACCTTTTATTTTCATGTACATCATAAAACCAGTATGCTACATTCTACAGAAAGAAATCTGCTGATGTTTTAATTAGTATTACACCAAATTTTGAGGAGAAAAAATCACAATATTAAATATTTTAATTTATTAAATCTAAAAAGAAGTAAATACAGACACATTGACAATAAGAGATTTAACACTCCACTTACATTCCTGCACAGCTTAGGTGACAGACATAACTAAGGATGTTGAATTGTTAAATGGAAAAGATACAAAACAGATATTTTGGATATATATCAAAGTTCATGTGCTGATAATAGAGAATAAAATTTTTCCAAGTATACTTTAAACATGCATCAATGGTCACATTATCCTAATCCAGGAAGGATCAGTTTTATGATGAATAAGTAAAAAGTCCAACATCGGATTATCTTAATGTAATACTAGCATAAGGTAATATAATGAAGCAAACAAGCAAATAAAAAGATTTAGACACTTGTAAATGCAAAATTATATTAGGGTCAAGGGAGAAATATAAACACAAGTCACATAATAAAATAAAAAATAAATAATGCATCTAAAAAAATCTATGAAATGCATTTAAAAAGTTGTTAATTTTAGGCAGGGTGCAGTGGTTCATGCCTGTAATCTTGGCACTTTGAGAGTCCAGGCAGGTGGATCACCTGGGGTCAGGAGTTCAAGGCCACCCTGGCCAACATGATGAAACCCCATTTCTACTACAAATACAAAAAATTAGCTGAGTGTGGTGGCACACGCCTGTAAACCCAACTCAGGATGCTGAGGCAGGAGAATCACTTGAACCCAGGAGGTGGAGGATGCAGTGAGCTAAGATCGCACCACTGCACTCCAGCCTGGGCAACAGGTACAAAACACCATCTCAAAAAAAACTGGATTATTTAAAAAATCATTTTATAAATATATGTAAAACATACTAGATAATGTACATTTTATAAGGTGAAATGGCTTGTATCAGCAAACATTTGTGTGGATAACTGTTATCAACCATGAACACAAATACAGAGTCTGGTAAAAGCATAGGATAGTGGGCAAAGTAGTGAACAAAAACAGCAATTGAGAGAATCAGTGAATCTCAAGCCTCATCAGGACTGAAAAGGAAAAGACAGAAAGAAAAAGAAAGACAGGAAGAAAGGTGGGAGGAAAGAAGGAAAGAAGGGAAGGAAGGGAAGGAAGAAGGGAGGAAGGAAAGAAGAAAGAAAAAAAGGAAGGGAGGCAGGGAAGAAAGAAGGAAGGAAGGTAGGAGGGAAAGAAAAAATGGAGGAGGAAGGAAAGAAGGAAGGAAGGGAGGTAGGAAAGAAGGAAAGAAAAAATGGAGGAGGGAGGAAAGAAGGAAGGAAGGGAGGAAGGAAGGGAGATAGGAAAGAAGGAAGGAAAGAAAGAAAAAAGGGAGGAGGGAGACAAGGAAGGAAGGGAGGAAGGGAAGGAGGGAGGAAGAAAGGAAGCAAAGATGGAAGGAAAGAAGGGAGGAAGGGAGGAAGAAAAAAGGGAGAAGGGAGGAAAGAAGGAAGGAAGGCAGGAAGGGAAGGAGGGAGGGAAGAAGGAAGGAAGGGAGGAAGAAAAAAGGGAGGAGGGAGTAAAGAAGGAAGGGAGGAAGGAAGGAAGGGAGAGAGGAAGGAAAGAAGAAAGTTAGGGAGGGAGGAAGGAAGGAAAGCAAGGAAGGAAGGGAAAATTACTATTGTTAGGAAGAAAAAGGCAAACAAAAATTACAGGACTTCCAGACATTAAACAAGACATGAAAATATTTTTTAAATTATGTTAAATACTTTGTAATGTAGATGGATTGGAAAAATTCTTTAAAATTTCAGCTTACCCAAACTGACTCAAGAAGAAATAGAGAAAGTTAAGTCGTCTTATATAAAATAGAATTAACTTTGTAAGTGTTTTTCTTTTGCCTCCATATAAACCCTACATTTTGATAACTTTACTGGTGAAGATTATTATATATCTAATAGATAAATTATATTTTTAAAGAAGAATCAAAGAAAATAAGAAGAATAAGTACTTTCCAACTCATTTTACAGGTCTAGAACAAACCTGACACAAAAACCTTTTAAAGCATTTTTTACAGATTAGTAGAGTTCACATGTAGACATGAATATTAACAAATTATTACCAAATAAGTTAAGCAATGTATAGGAAGAAAAGTCAATCATGAGTAAATGGTTTTAATCCCAAGAATACAAAGTTCATTTAAAATTTAAAAAAATCAGTCAATATATTTCATTATGTTTATAAAGTTAAGCAGGCATCACGTGGTAATCTCAGTAGACTCAGCAAAAGCACAGCACGGAATTGAAAATCTATGGATGTATATATGTATGTTTGTATGTATGTATGAGACAGAGTGTCACTTTGACTCCCAGGCTGTAATGTGGTGGTGTGAATACGGCTCACTGCAACCTGAACCTCCCTGGCACAAATGATCCTCCCATCTCAGCCCCACAAGTAGTTGGGACTACAGGTGCATACCACCATTCCCAGCTCATTTTGTATATATATAATTTTTCTTGTAGAGACAGAATTTTGCCATGTTGCCCAGGCTGGTCTCGAACTCGTGAGCTCAAGAAATCCACTATCTATTCCCTCCCAAAGTGCTGATATTACAGGCAGGAGCCGTTTGCCTGACTGAAAATTTATTTATGATAAATAAACTCAGCATATTAGAAATAAAAGGGAACTTAAACTGATCAAAGTCATCCACAAAAACTTACTGTAACGTTATAGTTAATGGTGAATTACTGGATGTTTTCTCCTAACGTCAAGAATTAAGACAAAAATGTCCATTATTACCACGTCTATTCAACATTATACTGGGACTATTACTACATGCCATAGGCCATTAAAAAAGAATAATAGGCATACGGACTGAAAAGAAAAAGAATTCAAACTATAGTTTTTAAAAAAGACATGATTGTGTAGAATATTCAGAGGAAATTTGTTTTAAGCTACAAGAAAAAATCAATAAATTTAGGAAAGTCACAGAATACAGGATAGATATAAAATAATAGCATTTGTATATGTTAAGTATAAATAAAACTTTGAAAACAATGCCATTTATAATATTATTTAAAACATAAAACATTTAAGAGTAAAAATATTGAAAAACAAATTTTAACCAAATTTGGTAAAATATGCTTAGAGAAATTATAGAACAGATAAATAAATGCAAAACTTTATGATGATCATTAAGAAGCATACACAATGCTGGTAAGATATAAATTCTGCTCAATTGATTTCCTGATTCAATTGATCCCCTATCAAAATAGCCAGGGCTTATTTCTTGTCGCTGTTTGTTTCCTTTTCAGTTCAAAAAGTTGATTCTAAAATGTTTATGGAAATGTAAATAACCCAGAGTGAGCAAACAGCAAATTTGTAGAACTTACATTGTTAGAGTTTAAGAATTTGTGTAGGCTGGGTGTGGTGGCTCATGCCTGTAATCATAACACTTCGGGAGGCTGAGGCGGGCGGATTGCCTGAGCTCAGGTGTCAAGACCAGTCTGGGCAACGTGATGAAACCCCGTCTCTACTAAAATACAGTTAATTAGCTGAGCCTTGTGGCATGTGCCTGTAGTTCCAGCTACTCAGGAAGCTGAGGCAGGAGAATTGCTTAAACCTGGGAGGTGGAGGTTGCAGTGAGGCAGGATTCCACCATTCCACACCAGCCTGGGTGACAGAGTGAGACTCTCTTTCTTAAAAAAAAAATGTGTACAGCAACCAAAAGTAATTAAGACAGTTTGGCAATAGCATTCAAATAAATAAATTACTGTAACAGAAATAGAAAAATGCATGACCAGTTTCCTAAATTTTTGACAAAGGCCATTCAATAGGATATTAAAAAGTCCTTCCAACAAATGATTCTACAAAAAATTTTATAGATGTTTTTATATATGTATTTTATATTTCCATATATATTCAAAATATATTGCATGTATCATTTCATATATTTTTCCAAATATAAACATGGAAAACAAAACCAACCATAAATTGTGACTTTACATAAATCTAAATGTAAAAGCTAACAGTAATTTAAAAACAAGAAAAACATTGTTGAGGATTTTACATTAGCAAATATTGAAAAAAAGGCAAACATTTCTAAAGTTAAAGGAAAGTAAATTAGTCTTAGACATGATATTAACTAGAAATGAACTTGGGGAAAAATTCTGGAGAGATGGGAATATTTTAAACCCACATGTCAGATGTATGCTTTTAGTAATTTATTGAATTAAAAACTTGAATTCTGAACACATTACTGTGTTTGCATTTAAAACTAAATATAAAATTATACAAATATAAAATAAATGCAATGCAATGAAAAATATGTAACAATTAAAAAGAAATTAATTTAATAAATACAACATTAAGATACAAATCACATTAAAGTTTAAACTATGCAAACCATAAAAGAAAGAAAAATCACAAGAAAACAAACCATGAAAGAAAGTAGAAGCAAGAAAAGAGAACAATAGGGCCTGGTGCAGTCGCTCAGGCCTGTAATCCCAGCACTTTGGGAAGTGAAGGTGGACAGATCACTTGAGGCCAGTTGTCCCAAATGAGCTGGGCCAACATGGCAAAACCCTGTCTCTACCCCAAATCCCAAAATTAGCTGGGTGTGTTGGCACACGCCTGTAATCCCAGCTACTAGAGAGGCTGAGGCAGGAGAATCCTTTGAACCCTGGAGGCAAAGGTTCCAGTGAGCTCAGAGGAAAGCCACTGCACTTCAACTTGGGAAATAGGGTGAGAATCATCCTCTCCCACCCCAAAAAAGAAATAAGAGACATAAGGCAGAAATTAATGTTTGAGTACTGAAAATAGAAAAATTATAAAATTAATGAATTATTGAAAGATATGTTCTTTAGTACAACTATCAAAACTGAAAAAATTAAGAACCATTTCAAAAGGAGAAAAGCATAATTCATATAATAAAGACAAAGAGAAAATAGATATAAAACAATTTTGAGAGAAGCTTAATGAGTTCAACAGAAACACAATTGGCTGCCGATAATGTAATTAATATATCAAGCAATGATTTTCACATATGTAAACATAAACAGAAAAGATTGAAAGGGAAAACATTTTCAGAAGGCAACAAAATAAAGTATCTACAAATAAAATGGACAAAAAACTTTTATTTGTAATGAACATATATATATATAAATAAATCATATTTTAATACAATTATACAATGTGCTATTATCAAATCAAGGTAACTGGAATATTAATCACATCAAACATTTATCATTTCTTAATTTTTTGTGTTGGGAATATTGCAGATTCATGCCTCTATTTATTTTGATAAGATCTCATGTTTGGTACCACAGAAGGACAGAAGGTGACTATATTTAGCAATAATTATTATTGTTAAATTACCTTCTGTGGTACCAAACATGTGATCTCATTCATTCTAATTGTATTTTCGTACCCATTAACAAGCCCTTCTTCATCCTCCCTTTCCATCCTCTGGTAATCATTAACCTACTAACTCCATAAGATTATTATTATTATTAGATCCCACATATAAGTGAGGATGTAAGATATGTTTCTTTCTGTGCCTGGCCTATTTCATTCCAGTTCCACTGATGTTGTTGCAAATGACAGGATTTCATTTTTTTATGGCTGAATTATATTCTATTGCATATAGTTACCACATTTTCCTTATCCATTCTTCAGTTGATAGGTTGACTTCATATCTTTGCTATTGTGAGTAGTGCTTCAATAAGCATAGGAGTGTAGATACTTACTTGATAGACAGATTTTCTTTCTTTCGGATTTATACTCAACAGTAAGATTGCTAAATCATATGGTAACTCTCTTTTCAGTTTTTTGAGGATTCGTCTTACTGTTTTCCATAGTGACTCTGCTTATTTATATTCCCATCAGCAATATATAATGCGTAAGACTTCTTCTTTCTCCACATTGTCACCAACACCCACTGTCTTTTCATACAAGCAATTTAAATGGAGTGAGATGAAATCTCATTGTTTTGATTTGCCTTTCTCTGATGATTAGTGATGCTGAACATTTTTTTTTATATCTGTTGCCCATTTGTATGTCTTCTTTTGAGAAATGTCTATTCAGATCCGTTGCCCATTTTTAATCTGGTTATTTGGTTGTTTTTGCTAAATTGTTTGAGTTACTTGTATATTCTGGTTATTAATCCTATGTCAGTTGAATAATTTGTAAATATTTTGTCTCATTCTCTCGGTTGTCTGTTCACTTTGTTGATTCTTTGCTGTGCAGGAGCTTTTTGGCTTGATGTGCTCCTATTTGTCTTTTTTTTTTTTTTTTTGCATTGGTTGCTTGTGCTGTTGAGGTCTGACTCAATAAATCTTTAAGAACTACATAAGAAAAAGTTAAAAATCTACTGAAAAACACAAAATAGATGTGAACAAATGGAAGCCTATCCCATATTATTAGAAGATAGCTTAACTTCAAAAATACATCATTTCTCTGCAAGTTTATGTGTAACTTTAATTTCATCCAAGCAAAAATGCCAATTATTGTTTTCTATCAAGTTGATTAAAATTTTATATGAGAAAATAACTGAAAAAATTGGACATGAAGACATTGAAAATGGACAGAAATAAGGATGGGAGTAGCTGCTCTCTCATATATTAAAACATACCCAAAATCTTGTTTAATTTAAACAGGATGAGTTTGATACCTGAATAGTCATGTTAACAGCGGAATTATATAAAAAGTACAGTAATACATGGAAAGTACAAATAGAATTTGGTATATGACAAATGTGGCTTCTGAAATCACTGTTGAGAAAAAGATGAAGGCCTTAAAAAACAGTATTGTGTCAGGTGATAACATTATGCTTATAGATTATGCAATGTATTGTGAAGATGTTTATGTAGATCAGACATTTTAATGTAAAAATGTGAAACCACATATTTAGTAGATAAAAGTTATGCCTGGTTTGCATAATGGTTCTACAACTGTAATTACAAACTGATAGTGGAGGGATCAATTTAATTTGGCATAAACACATGTTGTTTTCTTGGTGGTGGTTTCATTACTTCTTATTTTTTGTTATTGACCACAGACTGCTCTCCATTGGGTATTTTAGCTATCTGATTCACAGAATTGGAAAGGAGACATAAAATTTCCCCTATTGGAAGGAGATTACAAATTAGAGTAGCAATTGGACCATTAAATGGTTGTCTCCTAGTATGATGTTTTGCAATATAATTCAGGGAAAGAAGAGGTAAATACTCACTTATCATAATGTCATATTATTTGTTCTGAAGAAATATTATCAATATTATCAATAAACTAAAAACTGATCTTAAAAATGCATTTTATAAAATAAATTACTAATAGTTCTTAATAGGAGGAGGTTATTTAATTATAGACGTTTGTTGGATAAGCAGATATATGCTGGAGTAAAGCACATAACCACACCCAAATCCATTAACCCCATCATTTATAGCAAACAAAACTTCTCCCTGCTATTTGTGCGCATCTCTCATATGAAAAGAGTCAACAGAAACCAGAGAAAGGTAACGGAAAGTGGCATCACCTGCTGCAAAGTGATGTGAAATTTGCTAGGTACGAACAGGGAATAAGGTCATAAGAGTTAAGGCAAAAAACTAGGGGAAGTGGAATATAGTTTGATAGGATTGAAGTCAGTGTAAGGAAAAAGCTGTTTTCCTACCTTTCATGTCCTGACATGTGGGTTAGAGCTAAGTTAGAGAAAAGGCAGATGTTGAACATATGTGCAAAATTAGAATTTAAACTTCAACTTGTCTTTGGCTTTTAAAAACTAAAAATAGAGGAGTTCATTTGGCAAAAATCACTTGAAAATGATATCTATCTAATAGTGGGAAAGTTGAAAGAAAAATTAAATGGAGTTGAAGACAGTAGAGGAAAAATATTTAGAGATACAGATGTGGCCTCTTCAGTTTTGACTAGAGTATCATTTCCATGTGATATCAATTATCATAAAATGCAATTATGAGAAAATATGTTTATTTAGTCCTTACAAATGAAAACATTAATTTGGGTTACCCTTGCCAAAAATACTTTGCTTTTATATGGCTCTAATTTTGGATGTTTTTAGTATCTGGAATGTCATCAGAATTTAGCAATTTGAAATGCCCATTGGCAGTACACATTTCTTTTTCAGTTCTACAGATAATAATGCTTAATTTAATGATGGCATCCAATTTGTTCTCTGAGCATGAACATTTTAATTATGTAAAATATAAATAGAGAAAGCTTGGGAACAGAAATTCTTCCTCTCTGAAAGTCAGACAATGATTCTCAGGAAATCATTTAAAATGAAAATGTATTCACCTAGCCTAACACATTATAAAAATTTAATATGGTAAATTTTAGTTTTTAAATATGCATTTGAAACATAATATAATATTGTAACTCTTAAAAATAAAATGAAATAAATGAGGTAGTAAGACAATAACATCTCATGGAAAGAGACTGTAATGGAGCTGATAATATGTTATCATTTCAGAGACACTCAGGTAAAAGATAAAATTATTAATATGTAGAAGTACAGTTACTCTGGAAGGTAACATTGGAGAAATAGAAAAAGATGAAAATGTAATTATCACATATATTTCTCTCTGTGTGCCTTTGTTCTTGCTTAAGAGTACTTTCTAGTAAGTCTCCATTTTATAAAATCTCCTCCAGTTTACCATTAACTCTAACATTTTTTAGAAGATAAAAGAATTATATATATAGTAAAGAAAGAGGAATGTGAATCATCATAAATAGGAATATAAAGCCTGAGATACATTTAACGGAAATTATCACAGACACATTTCATTTATTTGGATTGCATTGTTATTTATATGTGTGCTTCAGCTCACCACGGAGCTGAGTTCATTTTCAGAGGTATGCATTTACTCATTTTTGGATTATATACAAAACCTATAAATTATTGTGCATTAATCAGTGAATTATGTCAGAAGTGCACTCATGACAAAGGGTGAGTCAGAGTTTGTAATTGTAGAGTTTAAAAAACGAAAAGACTGACTTAATTCAGAATGCTTTCCTAAAGAACCTTTTCCTTAAGCTGTGCTTCTCTCCTTTCTCTGTAATAGTTTACTTCCTCAACATAAAAGTATGCTGTAATCATGTATATAAAGGAATAGTAATAAAAGAACAAAAAACTCGCTAAATACCATCTTTTCCTTTATAATAAGAGTCACTTGAGAAATTGTCTACATTAGATCTACCCTTGAGTATCTCACATTATTTCTTGAATCCAGACCAACCACACTTATATCTCACTAATTTCAGTTACCAGTTGCCTATGAGCTTGCCAAATTCAAAGGAAATTTAAAATAATCATTGTTCATTCATCAGTCAACACCAATTGAATCAGCTGGTTACTCTACATCAAAAAACCAATTTGATTGGTTTAATACAATTTTGATTATCTTCCTCAAAGTTCACTGAGGATCCAGCCCATTTTCATTCACTAGCTGTGTTTTGTCTTCCTTCTTAACTCTACTCCTTGTATTGTCTCAGTCCCCAGCCTTCAATACATTATTCTCTGGTTGTTCTTTCCTTTAGAGAGCTCACCCAGTCACTTGGCTCCAACTGTTGTTTATATTGGAAGAATCCCAAATTTATATCTCAGTTAATGAACTCTTGTCTTTTACATGACATAGAATACTTTTTCTCCTAATTCAGGAATTTTTCCATGCTCACCTAACATAACTTACTCTCTACCATTTATTCCTCTCTATTCCTTTATTCAGATGTATTTTTTCTTCACAGTACTTACTAATACATGGAACACTATTTTTTTTTTTGAGATGGAGTCTTGCTCTGTTGCCCAGGCTGGAGTGCAGTGGCACAATCTTAACTCACTGTAACCTCCATCTCCTGAGTGCAAGCAGTTCTCTGCCTCAGCCTCCTGAGTAGCTGGAATTACAGGTGCCCACCACAACACCTGGCTAATTTTTGTATTTTTAGCAGAGACAGTGTTTCAATAACTTTAATAGGCTGGTCTTGAACTCCTGACCTCATGATCCACCCACCTCAGCCTCCCAAAGTGCTGGGATTACAGGCATGAGCCACCAAGCCCAGCTGGGACACTATTTTTATAGTTACTTGGTTTTTAGTCCCTTTCCTCCCGTCTCACTGCAGTAAGCACAACCACACCCTTGGACATTTTATGATAAAATAAAGTTTGTGAAAATGACCATATTATAATTTTCTTTCTTTTAAAAATTGTATAAAATCTGATTTAAATAGGATTTTTATTACCTTTGAAATAAATCTTGGCTTCCATAAATGACTTTCAGTGATCTGCGTTCTTTAATTCTCAATTATCTGTTAAACTTTAGTTCCACAGTGTGGTATACTCCCACAGAATAAGGTTATTGGTGTTTTTCATGGCCGACACTTCATTTATTATCAACTTATTGAGGCACATTTGATAAATTAAAAATTGTATATATTCAAAGGTTACAAAATGATGTGATAAATATATACATACATTTTAAAATGGTTACCGCAGTCAAGTCAATTCACTTCACCTGGTTTCCTTGTTTTTTTGGTGAAAATCATTAAGATCTACTCTTATAGCAAATGTCAGGTATACAATATAGAGGCAGTAACAACAGTCACTTACCATGCTGCATATTGAATCCTCAGAATATATTCATCTTATAACTAAAAGTTCATAAATGTTCACTTCTCCCTGTCTTCACCCCACATTCATTCTGTTCTCTATTCTTGAGTTTCACATTTTTTGTAAGATTCCACATATAAGTGAGGTCACATGATATTTACTTTCAGTATCTGGTTTATTTCACTTAGCATAATGTCCTTCATGTTTATCAATGTTGTCACAAATAGGATTTTTATTTTATTTTTTAATAGCTGAGTTATGTTCACCATATCCGTTAATTCATTGATGGACACAGGTTGTTTCCCTATCTGGGCTATTGTGAAAAATTCTGTAATGAACAAGGGCATAGAGATATTTCTTAAATATACTGATTTCTTTGTTTATATACTGAAAAGTAGAACAGCTGAATGACAAGGTAGCTCTATTTCTAATTTTTTGAGAAACACTTCTGTTAGTTTCCATGAGTACATAAATTTATATTTCCACCAATAATGTATAAAGGTTTCCTTTTCTGTACAGCGTCACCATTTGCTATCTTTTGATTTTTTTTATGAGAACCATTCTAACAGGTGTGAGGTGATATGTTATTAAAGCTTTAATTTGCATTTCTCTGATTAGTGATGTTGAGCAGTTTTTCATGTATCTATTTGCCATTTGTATATCTTCTTTGAAAACATGTTTATTTGAGGAATTTGCCTATTTTAAAACCAAATTATTTGTATTTATGTATTGCTATTGAACTGTATGTATTTCTTATATATTTTGGATCATAGATATTAATGCCTTATGAAATATATTGTTTGCAAATATTTTCTCCCAATTTATAGTTTACGTTTTTATGTTGTTAATTGTTTCCTTTGCTGTGCAGAAGCTTTTTAGTTTAATGTAGTCTTGTTTGTTTATTTTACTTTTGTTGACTGTACTTTTGGTGCAGTATCCAAATATCGTTGCCCAGATCAATGTCAAGAAGGTGTTTCTGTTTGTTTATGGTTTTTAGGTCTTACATTTGAGTCTTTTATCCATTTTGAATTAATTTCATAAGTGGCACAAGATAAATATCCAGTTTTATTTGTTTGCATATGAACATTTAGTTTTCCCAACATCACTCACTAAAGTGACTGTCCTTTCCTGTTATGTTCTTGGTGCCTTTGTTAAAGGTTACTTACGCTGTAACTGTATATGCATGCATTTGCTTCTGGGGTGTCTATTCTGTTTTATTCATCTATATGTCTGTTTTAATTGGTATAGCTTTGTAATATACCTTGATATTAAGTTTTCATGACACTGTCCTCTTTTTCTCAAGAATATTTTCACTACTAAGGACTTTTGTGGTTCCATAGTAATGTTAGGTCTGTTTTATCTGTAACTGTGAAAAATGCCTTTGAAATTTTGATAAGGATTGCACTGAATTTGCAGATAATTTACAGACTTTTGATTTACAAAGTAATATTATTTCCCTCTGTACACACTTTTCATTTACAAAGTAATATTATTTCCTTCCATTATATTATATTATTACCTTCCAAAGTAATATTATTTCCTTCCTTTTGGCACAATTCAATTCTACTTATTTTGAAGACCAAATAAATGTCACACTATGCATTAATTATTTGTTATAACTCCAATAAGAAATGATATTCCTCTCTCTCTCTTCTCTCTCAAAATTGTTCATCTCTACTCTTTGACACTTACCACATTCTACCCAAGAAAACAATTATCATTCAAGCTTCTTCACAAGAGAAAACATGTAAGGATTTTCTTTGAATTTTACCTATTATCTAAAATTTGATATTTTATATTATAAGACCTCAAAAGTATTCTTGCAGTATTTAAAATCAGCTGTATATTCATTTAGGCTGATATGGTTTGGCTGCATTTTACAGAAAAGTGAATTAAATAAAAGATATAGAAAGAAATTCCTTTTGTTCAAAGAGTGAATACATAGAGTTTTATTGGACAATGCTACACATAGAAAGTAACAATGTCTGTAGGAAAGTTTGGTTAATGTGTGAATTATAACTGCATAATATAACACCAGAGTTATATTCATAAAGTTAGTTACATTCATAAGTTAGTTATATTCATAAAGCATTCATTTGTTGGGAAATATGACTTAATGTGTGTAATATTTTGAGGGAAGCATACTCAAACAAACAACAACAACAAAAGTAGTCTTCTCCTGAAGGCTGAATTCAGCCATTCCTGTTTATTTTGTTTGTTAATCTTTGTGTGTATAAGATGAAATAATTTTGTGAAGTATATAACATTTCTTATTTTCGATGTTCAAAATAAATTAGATATATACAATGCTTAAATTAGAATAAGAAATCTAAAGTGAGAACTTAATGACATCCTAAACTTATGTAGAAAGATATGGACATGGAAAATCAAAGATGCCATAGAATGAAGGCAAAGTAACTGAAAATAAAGGCCACCAAGTTCAAACGTCTGACTAAATGTGACTTAAAGTCTCTCACTTCCTTGAAAATATGGAATGGTGTACACTTTCATAGACAAAAATATGACAGAATTCAGAGATACAATATCATAGGACCACCCAAATTTAATGTTTCTTATGTTTTTAAATTCAGGTCAGTCAGCAGAAAGTTAAATGTCTTATCTTTATGAGGATGATTAGATCAGGACACTTCCATAAAGCTTAAGGATTAGGTGTTAAAGCATGCATCTGACGCTGAGATTTGCTATTCATTATTAAACACATCATTGCTTTTATTATGCAGCTATTTTTGATTCCGAAAATGAATGAAACTACACCATAAATATGTATGTGTGTTTATTCTCAAGGAGAGCCTAGAAGAAATGGAGAAAATGATTCAAGTGAACAGCCTCTCTCAGTGGCACTTCAGATGGAAGCACACGTGCATGCTTATAAGGAGGTCAAGCTCTCTGAGTGTTGATAAAGAAATCAATATTCTATGGAATATAGGTGCACATAAAAAAGACATGAGCTCTTTGGCTAACTTCATGAAAATTATTTCTCCTTAGGGAAATTATTCTAGCAATTGGGTCACTTATTTGTTATTGAATTTTTGTCCAGCAAAGTTGTTTGTTCTCTGTTCAGCAGCAACTTTTGTTAATAATTGAAGCCTTCCAATACAGGAACCATAGGACTTCAGTAATAATGGGAGGTGTTTCTGGTTTATGAGGTAGTAACTATTTTACATTTAGTATCAACTTGGATATTAAAGGCTAATATCCAATTTCTGGTAACTACTAAGTTGCCAGAAAGCCATGGTCTTATTTCATTTGTTAAGTGCAGAAAACTAAGCTAATTCGTTTGAGACCATTAATTAAAAATAATAATAGTTATAAAACAATACATTGGGAAAGATAGAGATGTTTTAGTAATATTACTTTATTTGCCTTGGGTAGTGCCTTTGATGGTATACTGCCTATGAGTCATTAACAGTTTGGTAAAACTGTTAATATGGTGTTTTTAATATTTTAGCTATTCAATAAATAACATGAGCATCGAGCACTGTGCTGGTTTTAAGAAATGCCAAGATAAATGTTCAGAATAATATTACCATGTAATGCATAATATAGTGGAGAAAAAGAAATGGGGACATAAAAGTACAAAAAATAAATAGGTGTTGGATAGTAGTCACACCATACATTTGTCATCAGATATAAAAGTAGATGTTTGCTTATGGGAAAATTTTTGTTTTTCTAAAAACTTGAAGTTTCAAAATTCTTAATTTAGAGAAAGTAATACATTTATGAAAAATACTGTAAAAGTTGTCTATAAATATATCAATCAGAAAATAATCGTGGCTAGTTTTTGCATCAAAAGATTCTGATAAAGTACAGTTAAGCAAGAAGAATAAGTTCTGGTGTTCTGTTACTCAGTAGGGTGACTACAGCTAATACTAATAACATAGTATTATATATTTTAAGACAGAATAAAAAATGTTGAATGCTATTATCATAAAGAAATGATAAATGTTTAAGTTGATGAATGTGGTAATTAGTCTGATTTGGTCACTACACAATGTATACATGCAATAAAACATCACATTATACCCCCAAAATATGCACAATTATTATGTGGCAATTATAACTTTTAAAATATTAATTAATAAAACACATAAAAATTGATATAAAACTAATAAATATTAGTTTTACATTTAAAAGAAATTGAATCATCATTTCTCCCTTTTCAAAAGAAATGACTATTATAAGATTTGAAATTATTGAGGGCATTTTTGGTTATGTTCAATAGTGATATTATTATTATGATACCTGATGCCTAAATCTTTGTATGTGATGCCTGATTAAAAGATGTTTCATGCTATTATGTCATTAAATGTATCAACACAGGAGGAGATTTCTATGTCTGAATTTATCAGAAGACTTATAGAATAGGAATACCTAGATCAGTCTGTCAGCCTCCTCTTTCAAACCAATCGTATTATAATCCCATTATTCAGGCAAATTGTATAAGTTCTTTTGCACTGTTATATAGGAATACCCAAGGCTGGTTAATTTGCAAAGAAAATAGGTTTATTTTCCTCACAGTTCTGCAGGCTATATAAGAAGCATAATACCAGGATCTGCTTCTAGTGAGGCCTCAGGAAGCTTACAAACATGGTGGAAGGAAAAGCAGGAGTCAATGTATCACATGGTGAGAGTAGGGACAAGAGAGAGGGGGAAGGTCTCAGGCTTTTATAAACCATCAGCTGTCATGTGAATGAACAGAGCCAGTTCCAACTTATTATCATGAGGAGAACACAAAGCCATTCATGATGCATCTGCTCTCATGATGCAAACTCCCACCAGGCCCCACCTTCAACATTTAAACTTGAGATTTATACGGGACCAAACATCAAAACCTTATCCTTCTGCCCCACAAATCTCATATCATTCCCACATTGTGAAATAAAATTACCCCTTCACAATTGTTCCCCAAAGTCTCAACTCATTTCAAGTATTAAAAGACAAGGTCTCATCTGAGACTAAAAGCAAGTTTCTTCCACCTATGAGCATGTAAAATCAAAACAGTTTATTTACTTCTAAGATACAATGGTGGTACAGAATGTAGCTAAACATTCCCATTCCAAAAGGGAGGAATCAGTCAAAAGAAAGGAGCAACAGGCTCCACACAAGTTCAAAACCCAGCAGCAGGGCAGAGATTAAACTTTAAGGCTCCTACATGGTCCTGTGGATTTGCAGTGTGCAGCTCTACAGCTGCTCGCATGGATTGGAGTCCAATGCTTGTGGCATTTCTAGGCTCAGGGTGCAGACTATGGGTGTCTGTACCATTCTGGGGTCTGGAGGGCAGAGAATCTGCTGCCACAGATTGACTAGGCAGTGCCCACTGGAGACACTGCATGATCTCTTTAATGCCATATTTCCCTTAACACTGCTCTAACAGAGATTCAATGCCATAGCTCTGTCCCCCTGGCAGGCTTCTGCGTAGGCACCCAGGCTTTCTGGTACATCCACTGAAATCTTGGTAGAGACCAGTACATCCCCTTTCACTCTTGTACACCTTCAGATAAAACACACAAGGAAGCTTCCAATACTATGCCTAGTGCCCTCTGGAGCAGTGACCTGAGTTGTACCTGGAACTCTTTGAGCTACAATTGAAACCAGACCTGTCAGGATTCTGAGAGAAATGTCCTGAAGCTGCACAGGGCAGCAGAGCTTCAGGTGTGGTGTCCAGAACAATTTATTTATTCCTCTAAGCCCTCTGAAGCTGGGATGTGAGGGGCTTCCTCAAAAATGTCTGAAACGTCTTTAAGGGCTTTTTCCCGTTGTCTTGGATGTCAGTACTTGGCTTCCTTTTAGTCATATGCATATCTCTAGTAAGTGGTTGCTCCACAGCCTGTGTGTATTTCTTTCTGGAAAATGCTCTTTTCTTCTCTACCACATAGCCAGGCTGTGAATTTTCTAAACTTTCAAACGTTGCTTCCCTTGTAACAACAAATTTCAACTTTAAGTTATTCCTTTGCTCTTGTGTCAGATCGTAGGTTGTTAGAAGCAGTCAGACGACGCCTTGAATGATTTGCTGATTAGATATCTCTTCCACCAGATACCCTAAGTTATCGTTTTTAAGTTCAACCCTCCACAGATCCCTAGGACATGGACATAATGCATCCATGCTGCTTGCTAGGGCATAACAAAGGTGAACATTACTACAATTCCCAATAAACTCCTAATTCTAATCTGAGACCTCATCAGCCTCTCCTTTACTATCCATATTTCTGTCACCATTTTGGTCACAACCATTTACCCATTACCTAAGAAATTCCAAATTCACTCACCTTCCTATTTTCTTTTGAGTCCTCCAAACTCTTCCTGCCTCTGCCAAGCTCTAAAGCTGCTCCCCCATCTTCAGGTATATTTATAGCAATGCCCTACTCCTTGGTACCAATTTTCTGTGTTCTCTGTTGCTATAAATGAATATCTGAGATTGGGTAATTTATAAAGAAAGAGGTATATTTGACTCATACTCTGCAGTCTGTACAAGAAGCATCATGACAGTGTCTGCCTCTGGTGAGGCCTCAGAAAGCTTACAGTCATGGTGGAGGGCAACAGGGAGTCAGCACATCACATAGTGAGAGAGGAGGCAGTGGGTGGGGAGTTCCAGACTTTCTGAACAAACAGGAGCTAACAAAACCACAAGTAACTCATTATCATAGGGTGGGCATCAAGCCTTTTATGAAGGATATGATCCTATTACCCAAACATATTCCACCAGACCTCACCTCCAACACTGGGGATCACATGTCAACATGAGATTTGGAAGGTAAAATACATACAAATCATGTCAGAAATGAATTCCAAACACCTCTAAAACAACAATTACTAAAGAATCAGTTAGATAGAAGGAGTACATTCTAGTATTCAACAGTACAGTAGGGAAATGATAGTAAACAATGCTGATGATCTGAGGTGGAACAGTTTCATTCCAAAACTATCCCCACCAATCTGTAGAAAAATGTCTTCCATGAAACTGCTCCCTGGTGCTAAAATGTTGGGGACTCTTGGTTTACATGACCACATTAATCAGAGTTATTCTAGGAATTATTCTGGTAATTTGTCTCCTACAATAGAAAATACATATGAGCACTAAGAAATCTAGAAATACTTTCTCTCATAAAAAATACAAAAACCTGGTAAAATTTAAGCCTACAATATTTTTTATCTCTAATCAGGTATATAGACAGTGTTAACCATGGGACCTTTATAATATTTATGATCAATATTGGCAAAAAATGTATCATGAAATTTAAGAATAATTAGATTTTTGGAATTATTTTAAAATTTTTTCTTTTATTATACTTTAAGTTGTGGGGAACATATGCAGAATGTTCATGTTTGTTACATAGGTATACATGTGCCATGGTGGTTTGCTACACCCATCAACCTGTTATCTACATTAGGTGTTTTTCCTAATGCTATGCCTTCTCTTGTCCCCTACCAGCTGACAGGCCCAGGTGTGAGATGTTCCCCTTCCTGTGTCCATGTGTTCTCACACTTACAACTGAGAACATTGCTGTGTTTGGTTTTCTGTTCTTGTGTTAGTTTGCTAAGAATGATGGTTTCCAGCTTCATCCTTGTCCCTGGAAAGGACATGAACTCATCCTTTTTATGGCTACATAGTATTCTGTGGTGTATATGTGCCACATTTCCTTTATCCATGCTATCATTGATGGGCATTTGAGTTGGTTCCAAGTTTTTGCTATTGAGAACAGTGCAACAGTAAACATACACGTACATGTGTCTTTATAGTAGGATGATTTATAATTCTTTTGGTATATACCCAGCAATGGGATTGCTGGTTTAAATGGAATTTCTAGTTCTAGATCCTTTAGGCATGGCTGTACTGTCTTCCGTAATGGTTGAACTAATTTACACTCCCACCAACAGTATAAAAGCGTTCCTATTTCTCCACATCCTCTCTAGCATCAGTTGTCTCCTGATTTTTTAATGATTGCCGTTCTAACTGGCGTGAGATGGTATCTCAATGTGGTTTTGATTTGCATTTCTCTAATAATCAGTGATGATCATTTTTTCATATGTTTGTTGGCAGCATAAATGTCTTCTTTGAAAAGGGCCTGTTCATATCCTTTGCCCATTTTTTGATGGGGTTGTTTTTTTTCTTGTGAATTTGTTTAAGTTTTTTGTAGGTTCTGGATATTAGCCCTTTGTCAGATGGGTAGATTGCAAAAACTTTTTCCTATTCTGTTGGTTGCCAGTTCACCTTAATGATAGTTTCTTTTGCTGTGTAGAAGCTCTTACATTTAATTAGATCCAATTTGTCTATTTTGGCTTTTGCTGCCATTGCTTTTGATGTTTTAGTCATGAAGTCTTTGCCCATGCCTGTGTCCTGAATGGTATTTCCTAGATTTTCTTCTGGGTTTTTATGGCTTTAGATCTTACGTTTAAGTCTTTAGCCATTTTGAGTTAATTTTTATATAAGGTGTAAGGAAGGCATATAGTTGCGACTTCCTGCATATGGGTAGCCAGTTTTATCTATACCATTTATTGAATAGGGAATCCTTTCCCCATTGCTTGTTTTGGTCAGGTTTGTCAAATTTCAGATGGTAGTAAATGTGTGGTAGTATTTCTGAGGCCTCTGCTCTGTTTCATTGGTCTATATAACTGTTCTGGTACCATTACCATGCTGCTTTTGCTACTGTAGTCTTGTAGTATAGTTTGACGTCACAAAGCCTGATGCCTCTTTGGATTGTCTTGGCTATGCAGGCTCTTTTTTGGTTCCATATGAAATTTAAAATAGTTTTTTTTTCCCCAGTTCTGTGAAGAAAGTCAATGGTAGCTTGATGGGGATAGCATTGAATCTATAAATTACTTTGGGCAGTATGGCCATTTTTGCGATATTGATTCTTCCTATCCATGAACATGGAATGTTTTTCCATTTGTTTGTTTCCTCTCTTATTTCCTTGAGCACCAATAACAAACAGCCCAATCATGAATGAACTCTCATTCACAATTGCTACACAGAGAATAAAATACCTAGGGATACAATTTACAAGGGATGTGAAGGACCTCTTCAAGGAGAACTACAAACTACCACTTAAAGTTAAATATTTAAACATTGTCAATTAAAGACATTGTAATTACTCTCTTTATTTTCATTAATTAGTTTAACTCAACTTTACTATTAATTTTTACATGCATTTTTCTTTCTAATTAGGTTTCTTTTCCTTCATATCATAGTTCTTTAATTTCTCCCCAATTTTATGCAATTAATACTTTATTTTATATTTGCCAGCCATGCGTCTTACAAGGACTCTACATTTAGCATCCTGATAGTTGCAACATGCATTATAATTTTAGATAACCAGCTTATGTGGAAAAAAAATAACTGAACACAACCTGGCAAAGCAAAACTACTCACAGATGGAGAACACTTCCAGATCATTTTCAGTTCCTTTTTATCATATTTGAGACTAATCTTCCTTGAGCTTATTTTCTTTCTCTCTTAAATACCAATTTTTAATTTTTTAAAATTTCTTACAGGGTCTTACTTTCTGACCATTCTTAATAACCATTTTCCCTTTGAAGGATAAATCACGTTAAAGTGTACATACAGCCATAAATGTGTTTTTTAACAAAATATTCAATTGTATAACTACCACTAAAATCAATGAATAGAATGTTGTTAGCACCCCAGAGCTCCCCTTCCCCAGTGTGACTCTTCCTAGTCACTAGTTCCTCAACCAGGTTAGGGAAATGAGTTTAATTGAAAACCCATTTGCTGCTGGTGCAGTGGCTCACACCTCTAATCCTGGCACTTTGGGAGGCCAAGGTGGGTGGATCACTTGAGGATAGGAGTTGGAGAGCAGCCTGGCCAACATGGTGAATCCCCACTCTACTAACAATAAAAAAATTAGCCAGGCGTGGTTGAGAAAGCCAGTAATCCCAGCTTCTTGGGAGGCTGATTGAGAATGGTTTCAACCCGGGTGGCAGAAGTTGCAGTGAGCCAAGATCTAGCCAGTGCACTACAGTCTGAGTGACAGAGCCAGACTGCTTCTAAAAAAAAAAAAAAACAATAACAAAAAAGAAAATTATTTTGCTTTAAATTTTAGGGTACTATTAAATTTTAGGAAACTACATAATTATTTATTCCTTAAATACAATTTTTTTCTTCTCTTTTCAAAAATGGTATTACATTATATTAATGACATTACACAAGATATATTTTATATATAAATAAGTGGTATTACACAATATATATTATTTTGCATGCCTGTCTTTTAAAAAATTATGCTACAAAAATACCATTGTATATAATTATTTCATTCACTCATGTTTATTGCTGTGTATTAATCCATTAATTATAGAAGAGTTTTTATCTCTTCTATAAAGAGAACTATCTATCAGTGAACAGTTTTTCCCATAATCATTTTGTACATATTTCTGGATTACATAAGCATTCATATTGGTAAAGCATATCCAACAGTAGAACTGTTCACAATAGAGTATGTTCATTCCTTTTTCTGTTTATATCAAAATGAATACATTCATCAACCTACCTGTGTAGTTGATTCTGGTGTCATTTAAATCAACAGTGGCTCCTTCCACATCTTCTTCCACAAGACACAAGTTTTGACATCCAATCTTTCCACTTGTAGCAACTATTTCAGCTATTCTTCATTCTACTGAAATACAACAAGGTTTAAGGAGAGAATAGATGGCTAATAGGGTACCGTTGCTAAATTAATAACAATTGAAACAATAAATGATGAGTTTCCATCACTTGTTAATTATACAGACTATTTTTTTGTTGTTGCTGAATTATTAAGACTGGTTTAAGAGATATATTTAAGATGAGTTGATAAGAAAGTCTGGAACTTTTTTTCTCATCTCAAGTTCTTTTTTGGCAACTCTTTTTCTGAGTTTCTCTGAGAGAAGAAAAATACAACATAAGGTGAACAAATAAAATTTACCTTGTAGCTTTCTGTTTGCAAAATTCTTTTCTGCCTAGAAAAGAAAGGTATAATAATTTTTTTCACTGACATTTCTTCAGAAAACTTGCATTTAAAAAAACTATCTTCTAGTATTAAATGTGTAAATATATGACATGGAAGTGAAGCAAAAGTTTCCCAGGAAAAGCTTCCATTTTCTACAACACCAAGTTGAAATAGTATAAATATTATATATGAAAAATTTTCACACATTTTTATTATTTGTATTCTTTTAGAGACTTCTACTATAGTTCATTCTGCTCTTGTTTAGAGCCATTGAAAATGTCTGGGGCTAGATCACCTAAAGTGTTATTCTCATCATTTGGGCAATAACTTATTCCAAGATACAGGTAACAAAGTTCATTAGAAACCTCTTTGTTAGCTGTTTGTTATGGTTCCACATGGTGTGTCTTTTCTATTGCATTAGAATGTAACTTCATCTATATCAAATCCAAAAATAATCATAATTAAAGGACATTTAACTGTGATCTTAAGTTTCTGCATAAAATTTAATAATGAATACATATTCTATGATGGCATTTGACTACATTCACGAATTTTATTAATTTTTGTTTTTTGTTTTGTTTTGTTTTGTTTTTGAGACGGAGTTTCGCTCTTGTTACCCAGGCTGGAGTGCAATGGCTCGATCTCGGCTCACCGCAACCTCCACCTCCTGGGTTCAGGCAATTCTCCTGCCTCAGCCTCCTGAGTAGCTGAGATTACAGGCACACGCCACTGTGCCCAGCTAATTTTTTGTATTTTTAGTAGAGACGGGGTTTCACCTTGTTGACCAGGATGGTCTTGATCTCTTGACCTCGTGATCCACCCGCCTCGGCCTCCCAAAGTGCTGGGATAATTTTATAAATTAAATTTTGTCCAAATATCTTCTTAAAAATGTTATAGTGAAAAAGTAAGCTTGCATAGTTCTTAAAAATGTTATAGTGAAAAAGTAAGCTTGCATAGTAACTTAGTGAAATTATTTTTCTTTATTTTTAAAAAATATTTGATCAATCATTGCCAATATTAGAAGACAATGGTGTGCTTTAATACCTATGCTGACATTTTCTAAGGTTCTTCCCTTTTCACTCTATATAATTTGCTGAGGTGATCTCATTTGTCCCTGCAAACTCTAGTATCACTTACCTACACACAACAAATACTTTCTGATCCCATAGCATGTCCCAAGAGCTCTACAGGATAGCAACATTGACTCAAAGAAGACTCCAGCCCTTTTGCCATGAAATGTATTTTCTAATACATTCAGTACCAACTGATATCTGGATAGACTCATTTTAACTTAAAAACAGGTCTTCAAACTCAAAGATAGCAAAATTGTATTCATTATTCTTTTTTTTTAAATTTTTATTGCATTTTAGGTTTTGGGGTACATGTGCAGAACATGCAAGATAGTTGCATAGGTACACACGTAGCAGTGTGTTTTGCTGCCTTCTGCCCCCTCACCCATATTTGGCATTTCTTCCCATGCCATCCCTCCCCCGCTCCCCCCCCACTGTCCCTCCCCTATTTCCCCCAATAGACCTCAGTGTGTGGTGCTCCTTTCCCTGTGTCCATGTGTTCTCATTGTTCATCACCCGCCTATGAGTGAGTATATACTTCTCTAAGTATATTCTTTTCATTGTTAACATAATATACCTGGTTAACCATTGTTAACGATGGTTACCATTGTTAACATAATATACCAATTCATGGACTTTGTGTTCTATTTATCTATGTTATTTATAATAGGCTGTCTAAATCCTGTTAATGTTTTATCAGAAATATATATCAAATTCAAGTCTCCTTTCTGACAATGCCTTAGTTCAGTGTCTAACTATCTTTTTCTTTATTATTGTAGATTTCTAATTGGCCTTTCTGCCTCTAGTTTCATTTCCTCCATAGTGCCAGGAGAATAATATTCCCAGCCTCTTTCTCAGCCAAAGCTAAATGAATAAATAAATATACAAATAACAATTCCTGGTCATTCTTCCCTGTCTTTTAGTTGTTTATGAATATCTGTCATTTAACAAATAAAATTAACTTTCCTTTAATTATATATTAGAACATCTATGTTCATGTTCCCTATTTCTCTGATGCCAGAGATCATTATCCAATACTGTTTAACTCCAAACTGTGACTATAAGTCTCAGCTATATAAATTTACATAGAGCTGCAAGTTATATAAATCATTCATGGCTCTGTATTTCCATATATGTTATTTCATCTTCCTGTCATGTCTGTTTATTTATTGCCTGTCTGTTAAAGTCTTGTGAAACCTAAAAGGGTGGCTAATATTTCATGTATATTATAAAAATAGAGTTCAATAATCAACATCTATTAAGTAAATATAATTAAGAAGTATTATAACTGGTACTGTGCATACAAATCATTGTTTTTGAATGTTATATATTCAATAATTTAATAAATATTAATCAATCAGCTACTCTGAGCTGTGTGCTGTTACCAGCACTCGTGATAATTTCATGAACATTTTCTAGATAAGGTAGGTGATCCTATGGGATTAACATACCAGTAGAGGGACAGACACTGTTTTTACAGTTTGATAGAGATAGATGATAGATAAATATATAGATATTTTATTGAAAGATAGATAAACAGAATTATCTCATAGAATTTTAACTGCTGTACAAGAAATTTAAAGGGCTACTATGATAATAGTGGAGAGTGCAAGGCTATATTCAAGAGTTTTCCTTGGGAGGTGACATTTGATCTGATTACTAACCATAGAAGATCCAGAAAAATGCATCATCCACTGAGTAAAGATGCATGTGATATGTATCGCTGAGGAATAAGCATCATAATTGATTAAAGAAGGAGAAATAAGAGGAGAAGAAAAAAGGGAAAGGAGAAGAAGAAAGGAGAGGAGGATGAGGAAGAAGAACAGTATGAGGAGGAGGGTGGAGGAGGAGAAATGTCCATGTGGCTGGATTCTGGTCACTAACAAGAGAGGTAAACAGAGCATAGACTATGTAGGACCATTTATAACCTAACTTGGAAAGTCTGCTTCAATTGCACCAGATCATTGCTAGAATGTGTTAAACAGAGGAGTGGCGTAATTTATCATTATCATTACATACCTTGGTTTTGCAGTTTGACTTGATAATGTACTATTTCCTAACATGCCTATGTTTCCTCCCACATATAATGCAACTTGAGTGAACACAGAATCCTGTATACTCAGTATGTATATTCTGAGTTAAAAATGAATAAATAAATGATTGAATTAATTAATACAACTTCAAGGGACTTAAAATAAAGTTGACATAATCTTATGTTGCTATTTATGGCCCAAACAATGACTGATATTACTTTATTCAAAACTATACATGTGGCTGGTCGCAGAGGCTCATGCTTATAATCCCTGCACTTTGGGAGGTTGAGGCCTTTGGATTACTTGAGGTTAGGAGTTTGAGACCAGCCTGGCTAACATGGTAAAACCTCATTTCTACTAAAATACATCAAGTTAGCCAGGCATGGTGGCAGGTGCCTTTAATTCCAGCTACTGGAGAGGCTGAGTTAGGAGAGTCACTTGAACCCAGGACGCAGAGGTTGCTATGAGCCGAGATCGTGCCACTGCACTTTGGCCTAGGAGACACAGCAAGACGATGTCTCAAAAACAACAAAAACAAAACAAAAAACCCCACCTATTTATTGCCAAATAATGATAACTAAATTCCAAAATTAAAATAATTGCTAACATATTCTATAATTTCTAGATAGGGGGAAAGTATCTAATGTTATCTCTATTTCTGAACGGTATATTAGTTATGCAAAAAAAGCAAAGCAAAACAAAACGTTTAGAATCAACAAATGGAAAATTTCTTCACTGACTACATTAAAACAAGACTTCCTTAAGGCATTGTTAAAAATTCTTCTTTTTATATGTTATATTTTATTGAATGTTTTTAAAACATTTTGTTAGTTATTTTGGGAGAACTAAAACAATTTTCTTATTATCTCTGTTTTCCTAGTGCTCAAAGAATAGCAGACATCTTGCTTATATCTTGATTTATAAAAACAAGTTGCATTCTAATATTTTGTGTTGACATCTATAAAAATAGTCATAAAGAAAGTAGCTCAGAATAACCAGCCAGTGGAAAGCTTGGAAAGCTGCAAGTATTATCCAATGCATCCTACTTATGAGGGCAATACTTTCTGGAATGACCTTGCAGCAGATGATTTGGAGGCACTTGGAATCTTGCTTCAACAGCAGATCTGATAGTTGTGGTTTTATTTATTTTTTGCCAAAGCTTAGCAGTTGGACACAAGAGTATTTGCTGCAGTACTGAAAAATCAATATGATTACCTCCTTGCCACAGGGCTACATCTAACTACAATATGCTGGACAACTCATATAAAAATCACTCACAGATAATGCTGCATAGCTGGTGGGAGCTGACTGAGAACAAATAACAACGACATTTCTACTCTTGAAAAAGTTACAGATGGCATTAAGATTTAATGCAGAGTGCATTAAAATGAAAGATTATGGTTCTCACTGTGGTATTAAATAGAAATTTGCTTGTATGCTGCTTTTTCAGATCAGATTGACTACATTTGACCAAAAGCGGGATGGTTCAGCTTACAGAACAAATTGGAATCTTACATGTTTTGCTTCTGTTTCCTGTCAGTTTACTAAGAAAAATCATTACCTTATTTTACTTACTGTTCAGTTAAAAATGACTTATCTTTGAAATAACACTGGAGATAAAATTAAAATATGAGCACCAACCTTCAGCATATTGAAATGGAAACATCTTCTTGACTGTGATATCTTGGCTTCAGTGATTTCAGTAAAATGCTAACAAGAAATAAAACAATTTCAATTTTAAACTAAATTAAAGCAATTTTAGAGCGAATTCATCTGTATGAGAAGGTAAAATTTATTTTCCGTATAAAATCAGAGAATTTTAAAATGAAGTATTTACATGTACCCACATTATGCTCTTACATTTTCTGCGTAATTTATGCTTCAAAGTATATTCTCTAGTTATTTGTCTATTTTGAAAAGAAATAAATTTCAGGATTTATTAGCATTTTAAGACAAAGCAGCAAAACTGTAATTTATTTATTTGTTCATGTTGGTCTCAAGCTTAATTTCTGTATTTTTCCAGGGAAATAGAATAATTACACCTTAGTGAAGTACTGAAAATAAAATAATTTAAATAAGGCCATTAAATTGCAAATAGAACATGTTTATCCACTTCACTTTTAGCACACTGATAGACTCAACCACTGGACAAGCTGTGGTATAAATAGCATATGACAACCCTTCTGACTTGGAGACAATACCTTCCACCTTGACTAGTGACTTGCTCTCAGGGATTTGGATTGTGATTCAGACTGTTCTGTGTACAAAACTACTTAGAAATTATGTGACAGATTCAGGCCAGAATTTAGAGTCCAAATGGTAAAACTGTAAATCTGTAGGCTTAGCATTCTAAACTAAATATATGACTCAGAGCAGGTGGCTATGCATAATTACAAAGCCCTGTCTTAAGCTTTTAAAAATATTTATCCACTTAAGATATTAAAATCCATTAAAATAATGAAATTATTCAGTAGAAAAAAAGTAAGATCTTCTGCCATGAAATATTTGTGTTTATATTTATTCAATTAATGACAATTATGCAACAGAAATACATAGAAATTTTAATGCCCTTCATAAATGAAGTGTGAGCATTGATGAATTCAGCTCTTTTAGAAAGACTGGGGCAATGGTTCAAGTTGTTACTGAATTAATTTTAACTTTACCATGTACAAAGTTTGCATGAGAAATATAGATGGTGTCAGAGCTCTTAAGCATGACGTTTCACTGCAGCATCAGGAATGAATTAGGACCCAGACGTAGGGTGGTGAGCAAAGGGTAGATTTTATGTTTGAATGTATTACACCCTGTCATTTTGAATTTGTAACTGAGATTGATAAGTTAACTCTGGTACAGAAAAGGTGGTTCCACAGTGGTAAATCTTTAGAAAAAAGAATTTTATTCTGAATGGGGTATTATTTTTTCATTTTTATGATATAAACACTTTCCTAAAAGAGTTATTTTATATTCATAAAATAAATACCCAACAAAAAAATAAATAGGGACGTTTTCTGTTTTTCCTGTGTTCAATTATTTCCAGCCTATAACCTATCTACATTCTCCTTTTTTAACCTAATCTACTGTTCTTACCTTTTTTTCTCTTTATTATTCAACCTTAAATGCTTCATTTCTGTGCTACATACATTTCTTTTCCATCATTATAACAGATTCTGTATGTCATTAGTAAAATGTTAAAATATGACTAATAGACTTTACTTGCTGTTTTATTGTATATGTAAAATAAATAGTACTTTAAAATAAAATGAATTACCGTCTCAAAAAAAAATTAAAAATAAAATGAATTTTTCCTTCTCCATTTCTGTGAAGCCCCTATTTTCTCCACAGAGGTAACCTACCATATTATTAATAACATTATCCTTTCACTCTATGTGTTTGTGTGTATACATATATATTTTTATATTTTTCGACTATGTAACTATACACTGCTTGGTATGTATTTCTAACATGATCAAATGACATCTTACCTGGCAAACAGACACCCAATGCAAAAATAGACAAATTGGATCATATCAAACTAAAAAACTCTGCACAGCAAAGAACACAATCCACAAAGTAAAAAGATAGTCTACAGAATGGAAGTAAACATTTATAAACTATTCAACTGACAAGAGATTAACAACAAGAAAATATTCCTCTATTACCAGTGTTGGGACTATTCACAAATACGTTGATCGCCCTGCTTCCATACTTGCATTCCCAAATGGTGCTTTTCAAATGCTTTGTGGTTAGTTCCCATTTTATCACACATTATCTCTATCTGAAAATACAGTAAATTGTTTAAAAAATTAACATGATTCTAGCTTGCAACTATGTAAAAGTTATACAGGTTCCCAAATGTTTATTCTCCATTTCTGTGCTAATTATGGAGCAGTAAAAAAGTTCATGGACTGGCACCCGTTTGCATATGACTACTGTTTAATGTGTTGCCTCAATTTGTTTCAGATTATAAAAACATATTTTAGATCTTGTCTCTCAATGCTTAAAAGCAATGTCTTTCCCACCTAAGTTATATTATAGCCAAATTCCTTAGCTCAATGTGATGTAGAACTTTGCTTCTTAGTCCAGCTAAAACCAGGTTCTTGTCATATGACCAGGAAAAATTAAGCATGCAGACACATTGAAAGGTGAGGGAAATAGAATTTATTGAACATAAATGAAAAAAGAAATAAAACACTCCTGTTAACAAGCCCCCATCCTGCAGATTGAATACTAGACCACCATACAGAAATTAAAGTGGCCAGGCTACTCCCCGCTGCAAACGGCACCAACTTCCAAACTTCCTCTGGCTCCACCATGTTCTACCAGTGCTCAGGTCAGTCGGAGATTCTCCGGGAACCCCTCCCCATTACCTGCCTCCTGCATTTATCATATAGATCAAAGGATTCTTCAACTGGCCTTTGTCTATCTCTTATGCCTTATCTTTGACTACTGGCCAACTTGCTTAAACCTCTTTATTTACACTGGCCTTCTCATTGTTCTTAAACACATTAAACATATCCGTAGTCTAGAATTTTTTTTAATGATTAATTCTAAACATATAAAAAAGTCAAAGAGAAAATTCAAAAGCACACAGGAACCACCATTGCAGTTAATACTGAAGTATAATATACATTTTTTCTATATCTAATTTCTTACTTACTGTCAAAGGTGTTTGAGGTAGAGGGATGCCATCTTGGATAGGGTCTGGGTAAAATAAGGCTGAGATTTACTGTGCTGCATCCCAGGAGGTTGTGCATTTTAAATCACTGGATGATAGGAGGTTGGCAAAAGATACAGGTCACAAAGATCTTGCTGATAAAACAGGCTGTGGTAAAGAAGCTGGCCAAAGCCCACCAAAACCACGATGGCATGGAGAGTGACCCCTGGTGGTCCTCACTACTTATTATACACTAATTATAATATATTAGCTGCAAAGACACTCCCATCAGTACAAAGACAGTTTACAGATGCCATGGCAACATCAGAAAGTTACATTATATGATCTAAAAAGTGGAGGAACGCTTAGTTATAGGAACTGCCCACCCCTTTCCCAGAAATCTTATGAATAATCTACCCCTTGTTTCACATATAATCAAGAACTAAAAATACTATGTTTAGTTGAACATCCCCTGCTGCTGCTCTGCCTATAGATGAGCCATTCTTTATTTCTTTACTTTCTTAATAAATTTGCTTTCAGTCTATGGACTCACTCCAATTCTTTCTTGTGCAAGATCCAAGGACCCTCTCTTGTGGTCTGGATTGTGACCCCTTTCTGGTAACACCGCCACCACAGATAGAATCCAATATTTTTATTTTAATGGTATCATTGCATACATATTTTATAATGTTAATATATTAATATATTGCTTGTTGTTAAGGTTTATATTAAAGTGGAATGCTGTACTTAATGCTCTTTAAATTACCTCTTGTTTTCTCTATCTTCCTTATCCTCTTTCACCATATTAACCACTTCCAGTCTGAATGCTTTCCTCCATTTTTTATATGACTTGCTTTCTCACAATATCCAGATCTCTGCACAAATATTACTTCCTCAAAAACCATCTAAAATAGTCTTCTTACTACCACCCCACTCTTCTCAAACTTACCTTTATTTGCCTTTCCATCTCTTACTACTATCTAAAATTCCACTGTGTATCTATTTATTTGATTAATACTTGTCTGCCTCATTATGCAGCAGTCTTCATGAGAATAGACACTTACTGTTGACTAATTTAACACTATAGTCTTACATCATCTGATATGTAGTGCTCTGTGTATTTATTCCATGCATAGCTATATAAAATATCTATGGACATAATGGCAGGTATTGCAGACACACCCTAGGAAGGTATTGACACAAGAATTTAGAAATCCACAAGAAATTAAAAAACTTCTCCTATGAAGAGATATGAACTTTTATTTCTATATTTTCATATCAACATTTTCTGCTCTGAATCCACACTGAAAAGAAAGTAGCATTCCATGTTAATCAAGTTTATACGTCTTCCATTTGTGTCCAAGGAAAATTAGAACACATTTAGATCAATTCAATATTGCCAACAGAGAAAGCATGATTAATTTATTTTGGTGGAGTGTCTAAATGACCAAATGGCCCAATAACTTATGACTGAGGAGAGAGATGGAGTGTGAAATCAAGATATATATTTGGTAAAAATACGGCAGTAAGGGTTCAAATCTAAAGATTGAGTGCCTGTGAAATTGTTACCAGTAGATAAGGCAAACTCATAAATGGCCATTTAAAAAATAATAGTATGAAGGTTTTGGAGGTCTTGTGAGGAGTGGCAGTAGCATAAGTAAAATCACCACTTGTATTCCTCTTATATTACCAACACTAAATATTGATGTTTAACTTACATGTATGTGTTGTTATAACAGAGATGTTTATTCCTAATTATGTCCATTTAATCCTGATCTCTCTTATCATACTTCCATATAGTTTCAATTTATTAATGTTCTTTCCTATGTAACTATACTTAATTTGCTTTTAAATATTATTAAATTGGAATATACAGACTTCATTTTCAATTATGTTAGAGGTTTACTTTAAAATTTTATAAAGAGTAATTTAACATATAAAGAAAGACATGGTAAAACATTTTCAAAGAAGAAGTAGTATTTGTTTTGTGCTATTGTGAGTGATGTACATTCCTTTTTCTGTTTTATAAATGGTTGATACAGTTTGGATATTTGTCTCTCTAAATCTTCTGCTGAAATATAGTCCCCAGTGTTGGAGCTAGGTGCTGGTGGGAGGTATGTGGATCACAGGGGCAGATCTCTCATGACTGTATGGATGCCATCTTCACGGTAATGAGTGAGTTCTTGCTTTGTTCACCTAAGATCTTGTTGTTTGAAAGACTATGGCATCTCTTCCAACACTCTCACTTCCTCACTCTTGCTCCTGCTCTCAACATGTGACACTGGCTCTCCCTTTGCTTTCTGTCATGATTATAAATTTCCTGAATCCTCACCAAAATATGAGCAGACGCTGGTTCCATGCTTGCTGTTCACCCTACAGAACTGTGTGCTCATCAAACCTCTTTTCCTTATTAATTACCCAGTCTCAGGTGTTCATTTATAGCAACACAAAAATGGACTATTATACAATGGTGGTGTAGTTTTCATTTCAAATTCTATTATTTCATTGCTGGGAATAGAGAAACAACAGACTTTTGCAAATTAACTTTTTATTCTGTAATTTTGCTGCAATCATTCAATTCCTGGAGATTGTCAATTCTTTTGCATTTTGTACATAGAAAGTTATATCATCTGCATATAATGACAGTCTTATTTCTCTCTTCTCTTTTTGTATGCCTTTTATTACCTTTTCTTGTTATATTGCATTAGCTAGAACTTCCTGAAAGCTATATAAAAGGAGTGGTAAGCAAGCATATCCTTGACTACATTCTTATTAGGTTTGATGTTAGCTGTAGGATTTCTTTGTAGATTATCATATCAAATTGAGACAGTTCTCTTGATTCCAAATTTTCCAAGTTTCTTCTTCTTATTATTATTATTATTATAATGATGAGTGGGCATTGCCATGTCCTTTTTCTGCACCTACTGATATGACTATGGGGTTTGTCTCCTTCACTCTGGTGATTTAGTAGATTGCATTGATTGACTTCCAAATGTTGAGACAGCCTTCCATACCCAGAATAAACCCTGCTTAGTCATGGTGTATGATTCTTTTTATAAATTGTTAAATTGGCTCTGCGAGAATTTTGTTGAGAATTTTGCAATTATGTTCATGCAATATATTGTTCTGTAATTTTCTTTTCTGGTAATGTCTTAGTCACTTTTTGGTATTAATAGAATGTTGAGTCATTAAATGAGTTAGGAAGTAGTCCCTCTGCTTCTATCTTTTGAAAGACATTGTAGAGAATTGGTATAATTTCTACTTATACGCTTGGTGTAGTTGACCAGTGAATACATAAGGGCTTGGTGATTTTCATTTTGGAAGGTTATTAAACATGGATTCACTTCATTTCATAGCTCTATACTTGTTTAGATTATTTATTTCTGTTGTGTAAGTATTGGCAGCTTGTGTCTTTCACATAACTCATAATATGCCTTATTATTCATATAACATTCATATTTGTAGTGATGTCCCTTCTTCCAATTCTGATATTAAGAATTTGAGTTTTTTTGTCTTTTTCTCTTAGCTACCATCACTGGAAGCTTAATAATTTTATTGGTCCTTTTAAAAATCAGCTTCTGGTTTCAAATTTCTCTATTAATTTCCTGCTTTCATTTGATTGATTTCTGTTCTAATTTTTATTATTTCTTTTATTCTGCTCACATGGAATTTAATTACTCTTCGTTTTTTTTGTTTTTCAAAATGGAGGCTTACATTATTGATTGTTTTTACCATTTTTCTTTTCTATCATATGTATTCAATGTTGTATATTTCCCACTGAGCTCCGTCTGAACTGCATCTCATAAATTTTGTTAAGTGGTATCTTAATTTTTATTTAGTTAAAATATTTTAACTGCAATTTCTCCTTCTTCTTTTATTCCTCCAAATGTGTTGTTTATAAACTTATAAAGCCAAAAAAAAAGTGTTGGCAATTTCTAGTTATCTTTCTCATACTGATTTCTTATTTAATTTCATTGTGATCTGAGGAAATTACTTCTGAATTTTTACATTTTTTCTGAATTCTCTTTTTTATCTGGCTCTCTTTTTAATCTCATTTTTTGTCTTTTCATCTCAAACTCTTACTACTATTTTTATTTTGTTAAAATATAAAAATGTCATATAATATTTCTACCTATCTTCTTTATTGGATTATCACAATTATTATTAACTTTTGAGTCAGCACATTTCCTCCTTTTTTGTACTGCAAAACTATTAGCGTATTTCATTTAGAATTCCATTTTTACTGTTTACTAACACTTAAAATAAACATGATATATTGTAGGCTGTCTCTTGTAACTAAAGAGTTATGTCTTTTTTTATTTTTTCACAAAATTCATTCTCAGTTCCCACCCTGGAAATGAAACAAGTGAATTCTAGTATAATTGCTCTTTCAAAAACATAGCTGTAGATAACACACTTAAATACATATTTTATCTTAATTCTAATAGTTACCCACAGTGCTGATGCTTCAATTGCCAACAAGTTTCAATGTAGAGTAGATTTTCTTCTCCTGGATGTTATCAGTTAGAATTTGATAAAATTTTGAATCCTAAAAAATGCTGTCACTTTACATAGGAAATCCAATTTAACAGCATTTTTCTTGGGCACTAAATCTCTTATCATGCCATTCAGCACACTGCTACTTCTGCTACGAATTTGCAGTATCAATAGGATATAGAAGTATAGTTACAGAGAAAACAACCAAGAAATTGATTATGGCTATCTGCACAATGACCTTGATTGCTAACTCAAGGCTAACTTAATACTTATATATTTATACCATCATCCATGCAGGTAAGCATGTGTGCATGTTTGTGTTTGTGTGCACATGTGTAATGTGTAAGTCTTTGTGTTTGTGTTTGATACTCCAGAGGGTAAAGCACATGTAGACCATGTATTTGCCTTCTTATCAAACCTATGTTTATGTTTAATTGCTAGAGTTTGTTAAGTTTTTAACCATAAAATATCTCTTGCTTTTTGTTTTTTAGGCTATTTCACTTTTTTACTCATTTTATTTAATGAGTAAAATATTCATTACTTTATGAATATTTTAATATGGAGTTATTGAGCAACATTTCACAGACTTCTAATGTCACATTATTCTAATCCAGACTCTGTACCTACAGTCAACTTCTAATGTTTTAATTTTATCCTGTAACTTCATGGCATCACTGGTACTGTATGAATTCCTTGCCTCCAGATCATGAAACATATTTCTAAATTTCCTTTTGGGTTTTGGCATAACAAACTAATTCAGTGTAGTGATCACCAATGCATCCTATAATTTTAGTTAATTCTATTTCCAACTGTATGGAAGAATGGCCCATGTTGAGGAGCCACAGTAAGATGACTGACTAGAAACCTCCAGTGGTCATCCCCCATGAGGACACAAAATTGAACAACTATTCATGCAAGAAAACACCTTCATGAGAACCAAAAATCAGGTAAACAAATCACAGTACATAGTTTTACTATTATATCAAGGAAAAAGACACTGAAAATGGTAGGAAAGAGAGTCTCGCATTGCCTACACTACCTCTCCTTTAATCCCTGGCAGTGCACATAGACAGAATCTTGTGATTGGGGGAGGGAGATCAAAGTGATTGTGCAACTTTATATTATAACTCAGTGCTGTCCTTTCTCAGGAGAATGGAACACAGGAAAGAATCCTGCTGGTACCCATGGAGAAAGCACTGAAAGTAGCCCAGCCCAGAGGGCATCCTCCACCACAGCAGTAGGACTCTCAATGGCAGCTAGCTCTACCACAGGCTAACTAAAGTATCCTGGAATCCTAAATACATTTTAATGGCAGCCAGGCCACAAGGACTTCAGTCTTTTGGCAAATCCAGTGCTGCTGCACTGGGCTCAGAGCCAGTGAACTTGGAGGGTACACAACCCAGTGAAACACCAGCTATGGTGAACAAAGGAATGCCTGTGTCATTACACTCCCTACTCTAGACAGTGCTACTCCAGGAGACCCCTTCCACTTGTGGAAAGGAGAAAAAAGAGTAGAGAACTCTGTCACTCCATTGGGTACCAGCTCAACCATAGTAACATAGAGCACCAGGTATATTCCTAAAGACTAATTCAGGTCTTAGCTTCCGAAAGGCATTTTTAGACCCTTCTGGGATAGGAGGGAACATATTGCACTGAAAAGAGAGACAAAGTCCTGGCAAGATTCACTACCTGCTGACTAAAGAACCCTTGGGCTGTGAATAAACCTCAGTGGTAGCCAGACAGTAGTCCCACTGGCTATGAGCTACCCATAGTATTGTGTAGTACTATGAAATAGAGATATTGTCTATCTCCTTCCTATGCTAATGCTAATGAAGCAGCTGCCTTCAACCTGCTCAGTAAAACCTTTTGGACTTCCAAACGGTTTGAGATTACAATCATAACTTTTTCGAAGAAAAAATATCTTGCCAGCCACTCCAAGTGAGTATCAAAAGAAAAATCTACAGATTCTATAAGGAATGATTAGAACAGATAAACAAATTCAGTAAAGCTGCAGGATTAAAAATAACATAAAAATCTTTAACACCGTTGGTGGGAGTGTAAATTAGTTCAACCTTTATGGAAGGCAGTGTGGCAATTCCTTAAGGATCTAGAAATAGTAATTCCACTTGACCCAGCAATCCTATTACTGAGTATATACCCAAAGGATTATAAATCGTTCTATTATAAGGACACATGCACACATATGTTTGTTGTGGTGCTGTTTATGATAGCAAAGACCTGGAACCAACCCAAATATCCACCAATGATAGACTGGAGAAAGAAAATGTGGCAAATATACACCACGGAATACTATGCAGCCATAAAAAACGATGAGTTTGTGTCCTTTGTAGAGACATAGATGAATATAGAAACCATCATTCTCAGCAAACTGACACAAGAACAGAAAACCAAACACTGCATTTTTTCACTCATAGACAGGTGATGAACAAAGAGAACACATGGGCACTGGGAAGGGAACAACACTCACTGGGCTAGGTCAGGGGGTGGTGGGGAGGGGAGGGGAGGGGCAGTGGTGTGTGGGGAGGATGGGGAGGGATAACACCAGGAGAAATGCCTGATGTAGGTGACAGGGCGAGGGGATGGAGACAGCAACCACCAAGGCATGTATGCATCTATGCAACAATACTGCAGGATGCAGGTTGTGCACATGTACCCCCAGAGCTCAAAGTACAATAAAAAAAAATCACTAGCACTTCTATATGCCAACAGCAAATAATCTGAAAAATCAAGAAAGTGATATCATGCACAGGAAATACAAATAAAATAAAATGCCCAGGAATAAACTTAATAGAAGTGAAAGGTCTCTGCAATTAAAACTGTAAAAATTGATGAAAGTAATTAAAGATGACACACAAAAAAATGGAAAGATGTTCCATGTTCGTGAATTGGAAGAATATAGTATAAACATCAGTTTAAAATGTTTATACTACCTAAAGCAATCTACCCATGCAAATATCAAAATATCAAAGACATTCTTCCCAGAAACTGAAAAAATAATCCTAAACTTTATACAGAACAACAGAAGACCCAACTATCCTGAAGGAAAAAAAAATGAAAAAATCACATCACCTAACTTCAAATTATATTACAGAGCTGTAGTAACCAAAACAGCACAGTAAAGTATCAAAACAGACATATAGTCTGATGGAACAGATTAAAGAACTCATAAATAAATCCACATATTTGCAATTCTATGTTGCAGCACTGTTTACAGTCAAGACATTTTTGACAAAGGGGCTATGAACATACATTGGGGAAAGGAGAGTCTCTCCAATAAATGGTATTGGGAAAGCTGATATCCATATGCAGAAGGATGAAATTAGACCCCTATTCCTTGCCATATAGACAAGCAAATCTAAATGGATTGAAGACATAAATTTATTAAAAATGTATTAAAATACTAAAAGAAACATGATGGAAACTCTCCAGGACATTGGTCTAGGCAAAAATTTATTGAGAAATAACTCAAAGTACAGACAACCAAAGGAAAAATGGACAAATGGCATCATATTGAGCTATAATGTTTCTTCCCAGTAAGAGAAATAATAAAGAGAGAACTCACAGAGAAAAGAAAATATTTGCAAACTACCCATCTGACAAAGGATTAATAACCAGAATACATTTGGAGGCCAAGGCAGGTTTATCACCTGAAGTCAGGATTTCAAGATCTGGCCAACATGATAATACCCTGTCTCTACTGAGAAATACAAGTAAATAAATAAATAATAAAATTAAGTTAGCTGGGCATGGTGGCAGACACCTATAATCCCAGCTACTCAGGAGACTGAGGCAGGAGATTCACTTGTACCTGGGAGGTGGAGGTTGCAGTGAGCACTTCAACCTGGGTGGCAAAAGTGAAACTCCATCTACAAAAAAAAAAAAAAAGAAAAGAAAACTAAAGGGCCTGGCGCAGTGGCACAGGCCTGTTATTCTAGCACTTTCAGCACTTTGGGAGGCCGAGACAGAAGAATCACCTGAGGTCAGAAGTTTGAGACCAGCCTGGCCAACATGACAAAAAAACCGTCTCTACTAAAAACACACAAAAATTAGCCAGGTGTGGTGGTGTACACCTGTAATCCAGCTATGCAAATCAAAACTATAATGAAACATCTTTTCACTCCAATTAAAACAACTTTTATCAGAAAAGTAGGCAATATAAAATGCTGATGTGGAGAAAAAGAAATTCTCCTACATTGTTGGTAGGAATTTAAAATTCATGCAAATACTATGGAGAACAGTTTGGAGATTTCTCAAAAAACTAAAAATAAAGCTACCATAATTCAGCAATCCCACTGCTAGGATAATAGTTCACATTGTATGCTGTATCAAGCTAACCCATATATTCCATAAATATATGCACTGACTATAAATACATATACAAATTAAAAATAAAAAACTAAAAACTAAAAATAGAGCTAAAGTGATCCAGCAATCTTACTGCTAATTACATACTCCAAAGGAAGGAAATCAGTACATCAAAGAGGTATCTGCACTCTCAGGTTTATTGCAGCACTATTCACCATAGCCAAGTTATGGAATCAACCTGAGTGTTCATCAGCAGACAACAGACAAATGGGCAAAGAAACTGTGGTATATATATGCAATGGAGTGCAATTCAGTCACAAAGAAGAATAAAATTGTGTCATTTCCAACAGTATGGATAGAACTCGTGCTCACTATTTTAAATGAAATAAGCCCAGGTACCAAAAACAAATTTCACATGTTCTCTCTTACTAGTGGGAGCTAAAAATCAAAACAATTGAACTAATGGAGGTGGTTAGTAGAGAGATAGTTACCAGAGGCTGAGAAGGGAACTGAGATGGGGAACGGGGTGTTGGTTAATGGGTACAAAATAAGTTTACATAGAATTAAGTAGATATAGTACTTGGTAGCAAAAAAGAGTGACTACTGTCAATAACAATTCATTATACATTTTTAAATAATTTATTATACATTTAGACTAATTTATTGTACATTTTAAATATTGTACATTTAAAAATAACTCAAAGAGTATAATTGGATTGTTTGTAACACAAATGCCTGAGGTGACTGACACTCCATTTACCCTGCTCTGATTATTACATGTTGTATCCCTGTATAAAAATATCTGACTCCCTATATATGTGTGTAGTGTATGTGTGTGTGTTTGTGTATGTATATATATATAGCGTACTATGTATCCACAAAAATAAAAAATTTAGAAAAATAAATAAATATTTTTTAAAAGAATGGTCCATTCCATCTCATGATGGGTACCTGTTGACATTTATTCATTACTTTTCAAATTTAGCAAACATTTTCAAAAACTGTTAAAGAAAAATAAAAATGGAAGTCATATTTTAGATTCCCCAAGGCCGACATGTAGCCAAAAATTGTTAGCGTTATTTCCCTGAAGTTCTATCTCTAGTCATGAAAAAACACAGCATGTTTTATGTTCTTGTTATCATGATTCAGTAAAATGAAAGGAATCAGCCACAGAAAAACCAGCTCCAACTACACTCCTTGCCTCAAAGGTAATTTAATGTATAACAAGTACTGTTATCCATTAAGTCAATCAAAATAATTCCTTCTTTGTGCTTTATGTCTTTAGTTGTGTTTTATAACCTGCACTATAACTGCTATGAGCAGATCTTCTTACCACTTATTTAGTTGGAGATCTCCTGGTTTATAAATTGTCATTTTGTGTGCAAAATAAATTTCAATGTTTTATCTAACTTGATCTGATTTCATTTCTTATAGTACTTATGAATACCAAAGTCATGGTCTGGGTATTTAAATATGCATAAGATATAGTGGTTTGCTTCAGGAGTATAGACAAGTGTGTAAAAACAATTCTTACTGGTGTATTGTTAAACCAATATAACAAAGAAAAATTATTATACGTATGTGCAGAAACAATAGTGTTACCAAGGGCAAAAAAATGAGCAACTCCATTTAAGAAGAGAGAAACTGTAGAATTTTTATTTTGTTTCCTTGAAGGAACATTTTAACATCTCTTGAAGGGACAATAAAACCAGAAAAAACAGCATATGCAAATACATGGGTGGTAAATACATGGATATTCAAAACTGTTTGGCATGTTCCAGGGATGCCAAGGAGCCAGCTTTGCATTAAAAATAGTGTGTGTTGGGGAATGAGGATAGAAAAAGGAGAGACAAAGAGAAAAGTAATATGCAAAACACTGAAAAGTCCTAGACTTTAGAAATGATTTATGATTTTACTTTTCTTGCTGTGTCTTTTTATGTGAGAATATGTATCTTTGCCTTCAAAATAGTTAAATATTCAACAGCATCTTGGTTCACTAGACTTTTCAATTAAGTTCTTATAATTTCCCCAATATAACAGGGTATATGTGGGAAGAAAAGTGTTAGCAGTAGATCTGTAAACAAGTCGTTCTCAACCATAATGCCCTGGAGAAAAATGTATGACCTCAATCAAACCTTCTTATAAACATAAAAATGAGTGACCACCTGATAAACATAGTAAGAGTATTTTTAAGCAGAAAGGTATCTGAGAGTCCTTAACTAAAAAAAGCTTCTTGTGGGATACATTCTTCTGTCTAGATTTTTATTTGTAAATAAACTCAGAATATATAAATTTATGGGGGAATGTGAGGCTGAAAACTGTCACATAAACTGTGCAGTTAAGGTGGGGACAGTTTATAACTAAAATGACTTTCTCTGTGGGCAATATCCATATGATTACTCAGAAAGCAATTTGCATGTTAAATTTCAAACCTGAAGTCCTGATGTTTTGGAGGAGGGGAACAACACCCTACAGAGATAACAGGGATGAATTCAGGCATCTGTAAGGGAAGAAGACTTTCCTAACACAGTATGCTTGCTTTTGCTATTCACCAAATGTACTAATTGGTAAGATCCATAATTTGCATGAGTCCCATCTGAAAATTTAATTTTTTATATATAAAAAAAATCTCCCCTTCCATTTTTTTCTTTCTAATTTGAGCACACTCCTACTGTTTTAACCATTTCATCTCACTATTGTATCATAAAATTTTGAAAGGGTTTCGTAACGTTGTTCTATCACAATCTTTTTCTCACTTTCATTCCATAGAAGGGTCAGAGATGTTTACATAACTACTGCTACTATATAGGTAACATTTAGTGAAGAGCTGTCAAAGAAAAAAGGATTACTCCCCATGAAAATATTAGAGGTTAGCTAATGCTTTAAAATCTTTTGGAAATGAGATGTAGAAAAATGTCTACAAGAAATAGTTGCACATATAAAAAGAGAAAACCACTCATTTATTATCTGTCTGAGGCCATATAAATGAGAATAGTCCTTTCTCCGCTGCGAACTTCCAAGATGACAAAGAAAAGAAGGAACAACGGTCGTGTCAAAAAGGGCCGCGGCCACGTTCAGCCTATTCGCTGCACGAATTGTGCCCAATGCGTGCCCAAGGACAAGGCCATTAAGAAATTCGTCATTCGAAACATAGTGGAGGCCGCAGCAGTCAGGGAAATTTCTGAAGCGAGCGTCTTTGATGCCTAGGTACTTCCCAAGCTCTATGTGAAGCTACATTACTGTGTGAGTTGTGCAATTCACAGCAAAATAGTCAGGAATCAATCTCGTGAGGCCCGCGAGGACCAAACACTCCCACCCCGATTTAGACCTGCGGGTGCTGCCCCATGACCCCCACCAAAATCCATGTAAGGAGCTGAGGAAAAGACTGAGGATAACTATTCTCTGGAGAAAAATAAAATGGAAATTGTACTTGAAAAACAAACAAAGAAACAAAAAAAAGAATAGTTACATAGACATGAATTAGATTTAGAATAAAATTGCATTAAAGTCAAATTGCATTTTAGTAATGTCTTTAGCATGAATGAAAAGATATACTGAATCTTATTGGTAAGTAGTATTATACATCTTTCTTTGTGGTAATATGTCACTAACATTCATTCATTCATTCATTCATTTAATATGTATTAAAGTACTTATTATTTCAGTAGTGGTGTATATAAAGATAAATTACCCATGGCTGTATAATATAAAGTTTAAAACAAGCATATATAAATAACTACTGTGAGAGAGAAGCAGTGATTTATTCCTTTTATATGGTTGCTTGCTCCCGCGCATACTTAAAGAGTATTTGATCTCCACACCCCAAGAGAAACAGAGACCACAGTGGAAATGCAATAAGAAAGACAAAATGACAATTTCCAGATTGTATATTTTAGTTTTTAACTTCCAAGGGCCCAGATTTTGTTGTTGTTGTTGTTATATAAAACAATTTAATGTAATTTTCAAAGATACTATTTGTGACTTCAGCCACTCATATCCTTACTCAAGAGTGTTTAAAACTAAATCCCTTATGGGAGTTTATAATTCGTGTATTACATTGTTAATGTTGGAAATATAATGTAAAAATGTAAAACCTCAAAGGAAGAAGGTGTTTTTCTTTTCTTGGGGGGTGGGCAGTTAGTTAATTTCAAAAAGAATTATAAGAAAAGATGAATAAGCAAAAATGTAATAAGATATAGCCTGTATTACTTATAGTTATTTTAGATATAGAATATGACAAGAAGCTAGTTAAGCGAGGGAACAATCTTGGGCCATATAAATTTTCTGGTTGAAATATGCTTTTTTATTTTTAAATACTCGTAGATTGACATGCAATTGTAGGAAATTATACAGATTAATACTGTGTATACTTTATCCTGTTTTCCTAATGATATTATCTTGCAAAATTATAGTACAATATCACCCCAGTTCATTATTGACATTGCTACAGTCAAGATATAGCATGTTTCCACAATCATAAGAATACCTTTGTTGCTCTTTTATAGCCACATCCAATTCCTTTTTACTCTCATATCCTCCTTGGCCCTGATGACAGCTAATTTGTCCTTGATTTATATAATTTTGTCATTTCAAAAATAATATATGAATATCATCATATAGTATAAAACCATGGCACTTTTTTTGAGACATTGACCGCCACCTGTGGAAGTCTGTCCTGCAGACCCTGACTCAACAACAGATGAATAAATGCACTCTTACACCATTACAGTGATTCAAGTGGGCTAGGGATGGTCTTTGGCTGCTTTCAGAGGGTGAACTGCAGCCAATCAGCCAAGACCCCTTGTACATCCACACATTTATTCAGTAAAGATTTTATAACAGAGGTTGTAAGTCAATACACTTGTGGATAATTAACATGGTGACAAGAGAGGTTTTATGATTGATAAAAGCTTTAGGTTCCTGGCCCAGAGTAAACACTATTAACAGGTAATTTCCCCTTAATCTCCTCCTGAGAGGGCCATGCAGAACGAAGTTTACAGGAGTGAACAGTTAAGAGTAGAGACAAAGAGATTTGGGGTAAACAGACTTAACTGGGGAAGCCTCTTATCCTCTCTATGTCTTTCCTATGCTAATGTGATAGAACGGCCTGCCCCAGTAAAACCTTCTGGCCTTCCAAAAGACTTGAGACTAATCTATAACTTTCCTGAATACATTGCTAATATTGTGCCAGCCACCCCACGTGAATTCCAACAGTTTTGCAATTTGTACTCAGAATATACTCTCAAGATGCATCCATGTTGTTGCACGTATGAATGTTTTTCTCTCTCTTGCTTTTGAGTAATATGGTATACATTTACCATGGTTTGTTTAACCATTCATCTGTTAAAGGACATCTAGACTGAATCCAGGTTTGGTTATTACAAATAAAGTTTTTATAAACATTTTTGTATAGGTTTTTGTGTCAACATCAGTTTTCACTTCTTAGGAATATGTATCATGAATGCAGTTGATAGGTGATGTGTTAGTTGTATATTCAGGTTTTATAATAAAAAACTAGTTTTTACAGTGGCTGTATCATTTTACATTCTCACTAGCAATGTATTAGTGATTCAAATCTTCAACATCAACATCCTTGTGTGCATTGAGTGATGTCATTATTTTTAAATTTTAGTCCTTCTGAGAGGTATGTAATGACATAACATTGTGGCTTTAATTTTTATTATCCTAAAAGCAAATGATGTTGAAGATACTTTTATGTATTTATTTGCCATCTATTTCCTCTTCAGTGAAATTTCTTTAATGTATTTTGCCAGTTCCTCATTTGACTGTTTGTGTCACTGTTAGATATCGAGAATTTGTATTTATTTCAGATATTAGTCCTTTATCAAATATGTGGTTTGTAAATATTTTGTCCTTGAGTATGGCTTATCTTTTTTTCTTATCTCCACTTTTGATTTATTTATTTATATTTTTAAATTTTATTTTAGGTTTAGGGGTAATGTGCTGGTTTCTTTCATAGGTAAATTGTGTGTCACAGGGATGTGGTGTACAGATTATTTTGTCACCCAAGTAATAAACACGGCACCTGATAGGTTGCTTTTTGATCCTCACCCTTTTTCCACTCTCATGTAGGCCCCAGAATCTGTCGTTTTCTTCTTGTGACCCTGTGCTCAATGTTTAGTTCCCACTAATAAGTGAAAACGTGATATTTGGTTTTCTGTTGCTGTGTTAGTTGTCTTAGGATAATAACCTCCATCTTCATCAATGGCGCTGTGAAGGACATAATCTCATTTTTCTATGGCTGTGTAACATACCATGGTGTATATGTACCGTATTTTCTTTATCCAGCCTACCATTAATGGGCATTAGGTTAATTCCATATCTTCGCTATTGTGAATAGTTCTGCAATGAACATAGGTGTACATGTGTCTTTATGATACCATGATTTATATTCCTTTAGTTATATACCCAATGATGGGATTGCCTGGGTCACATAATGATTACATTTTAAGTTCTTTCAGAAATTGTGAAACTGCTGTCCACAGTGGCTGAATTAATTTACATTCTTACTGGTAGTGTATAAGCATTCCCTTTTCTCCATAACCTTGCCAGCATCTGTTACTTTTTGACTTTTTCACCATAGCCATTTCGACTGGTATAAGTAGGTATATCATTTTGGTTTTCATTTACATTTCTCTAATTATTACTGGTGTTAAACACTTATTCATATGCTTGACAGACGTGTGTGTCTTCTTTTGAAAAGTGTTTTTTCATGTCTTGTGCACTTTTTAATGGGTTCATTCGGTTTTTGCTTGTAAATTTGTTTAAGTTCCTTATAAATTCTGGGTATTAGATCTTTTTCAGATGCATATTTTGCAAATATTTTTTCTGTTCTGTAGGATGTCTGTTTACTCTGTGATATTTTATTTTGTAATAATGATTTCTAATGTACCTTTTTGCCTCACATAACCTAGCCTGCCTTGAAGAAATTAATAAGTGCATTTAGAATTACTTAAAATTTTTTCTATAACTGTGTTTATGCAGTTATAAACTAAGACTTTGTAAATTAACCCATATAAATATACATACATTTTGTAGATGTATATATACAAAATTATTATTCACAAATAACTAAATGTCAGTTATTCTCATCTATATATTTGGAAAAGTCTTGCTCCTAGAAAAGATAATTCATGATATAAATGAGAGGATTATGGTATTCACCTTCAGAAAAATAATAGGTAATGTGCTTTCTTTCATAATTGTATCTAGTAGGACAGGTAAGGCAATGGCCTGGTAACCAACACCTTGCTTAATTGTATTGAAAGTTTCTGCAATGAATGCAGGCCCTTTGAGTAAATGGTATTTAAAAATTTGAAAAAAATGCAATAAAGTAAATAATAACATTTGGCTTAATTTATATGGCATATACATTAAAGTTCAGGTTTTGAAGTTAAGAAAGATCTTTAGAATGAGCCACAGTATCACTGGAAAAGAGACCAACAAGAAAAGTATAGCATAGCCAAATAAAATACTATAGATGGAATTAAATATCTCTAATTTAGAACCTCAATTACATTTTTAAAATTTGATTCTCACAGATAATATTTATATGATAAAATTTATTGCTTCAAAAAATTTTAAAGCAGGTAAGTTTTAAATGTCCTTAACATATAATGATAATTATGATTGATCATTTTAAATATGAATGGTGATTCTGTGATTTGAAGCATAACCAAATGACATACAGATCTCCTCACAGAAACCCAAAACAAATCAATGATTCCAAATTATATTATATATATAAATAAATTTTGGCATTATACAAAACAACTGACACTTTATATACTAACAAAGTAAAAGTGGTAATCGTTGGGAGAAGCAGCAATGGAGGAAGCGTTTACTGTGTGCCTACATAAACATGAAGTGGTTATATATATAAAAGAAATCAGGAAAAATCAACTGCGGAAGGCTACAGGAGGCCTCTGTGGAGGAAGACCTCTCCATGCCTCATGTTCCGGTGCAGGGTGACCTAGGCTCTATTACCATAAACACTGTGCTCAAGGACGTAAAACCCCTTCATAGCACTAAGACGTAACCAGACTTGTAGGCTCCTTGTAAGGCCCGGCTTCCACCAGTTGCACATAGATAATAGACTAAAGATAAACACATGTTCTTGTTTTGTGAAACTCCCAAACTCCCATGTTATCAATCTTTCGAATGACACACCAGTTCTGGCTTACTGATTGCATTCCAGCTCACTGATTCAGTCCACCATCATGTCACCCTCTCCCCACCATCACTCCACCCTTACCCTATAAATCAAAGTGATTGTAACCAATAAATACAGTGAGAGATAAGAGCACAGGGCCTTCACTGCCTCCAATAAAAAGTGATGGCCTCCTGGTCCCACTTTCACTCTTAATCTGACTTTTTCTCAATCCTTTGTCACCACCAAACTCAGGATACCCACTGGTGATGTTGGAGCTGGTTCCCTACAATAACCTCATTAGTTTTTTTAAAAAAATAATTTTCCAGTATAGATTTAGACAAGTAGACCTAGTTTTCTTGCTGTCTTTTAAATATTCTCCTGATAAAAATACACCGGAGATATTTTAAAGGCTGGATAAAGCCCAAACATTAATTATATAAGACTAATTTGAAGATTAATTTGAAAATACATGGTAATACTTTATTTTAATGGTTAGGATTTTTGGCTACCATGCAATTTTATTGGCATCTCATTTTAATTTTTTATCTTAAAATGAAAATAAACATGATAATGTACATTAATTTCTTAAGGAAAACTACAACAATATTATTTTTCACAATATAATATTATAGTGTATAAATGTATTCTGAGGTATGACAACACCATCAATTTAGTGTGGACAAAAGACCATTTTCTTTTTTTACTCTGCTGCTAATTCTTTCATGTTGAAAGATTTCCACATGCTATAAGGGTCCAAGCCCATCCTCTGCCCTTTATACATTGCTCCTTAGGCAAGTTTAGGAAACACTACCAATTACTATACCTAAAAGAAAAAGAAAGGCATAAGTTGCTCTTTATCTCAATTATCTCTAGCTGCTTAATAAATGACTCCTAAACTTAGAAATTTTAAACAACAAACATTTATTAACTCATACAGATTCCTTATAAAAGGAATCCATAACAAACTTATCCAAATTATGTTGTCTCAGTGATTCTAAGGGTTACTTTTTGTTGTTGTTTTTTTGTTCTGAGACAGGATCTCACACTGTTGTCCAGGCTGGGGTGCAGTGGTGTGATCTCAGCTCACTGCAACCTCTGCCTCTCAGGTTCGAGTGATCCTCCCACATCAGCCTTCTGAGTAGCTGGGACTACATGTGTATGCCACCATGCCCTGCTAATTTTTTTTTTTGTAAAATGGGGTTTCACTATGTTGCCAAGACTGGTCTTGAACTCCTGGGTAGGCTCAAGAGATCTGCCTTCTCAGCCTCCCAAAGTGCTGAGTTTATAGGCATGAGCCACCTCACCAGGCCTTAGGTTTTATTCAATAAGTCAGCTGGGACTATGATCACCTGAATGCTTCACTGGACTGTAGAATCCACTTCCCATGTTCATTCAAATGGCTATTGGAAAAGAGCTTTAGTTCTTCACATGCACCTCTTTGTAGGGATAATCACAATATGGCAGCTGGCTTCCATGTCATGGCAATAATGAGAGAGATAAAGAAAGAGAGGGAAACACAGAACAGCACCTGTACTGTATGTGGAAGACATGCTGTTGAGGGGAAAAAAGGAAGCCCAATATTTGCTACTGTTGACAAGAAAATAAGTGCAATTTTAGTGGAAAAAGACTCAGAGAGGAAGAACAAGAGTGCAAAATAGCAGCTTTAGTTCTTATTATACAGTAAACTTATATACTGACAGAATACCTCTTCTACCATATTTTATTGGTCCATCACAAAGACTGAAGTCTGATATCAAAGGAAACTATATAAGAATATGAATACCAGTTGGCAGAGGTCTTTGATGGCGATTTAGAAACTGGCAACCACCAAAGCAGTATTGACACTTAGTACCCAAAGTTAGCATAGACTTCACACAAGTTAATGGCACGGTCTCCAGAAGACTGCTTTTACTCCAGACAGCAGCCATTAGCAACAGGTTTCCAAGGTCCTTTACCTGGACTAACTAGCTACAAATTTTGAAAACATACCTCCTCCATTGGTAATTTGTTAGAATGACTCACATAATTCAGGAAAGTGTCATCCTTGTGATTATAGTTTTATTATAAAGGATGCAAACCAAGATCAGCCAAAGTGAAGTCTGAGAAGATTTCAAACGTGATGCTTCTATGCCCTTAGGTCATGCCACCCACTCAGCACATCAAAGTGTGATTACCAAACAGGAAATCTCACTGATCTTCAAGTGTGTAAAGTTTCTACTGGAGTTTTATCATGTGGGCATGCTTCATTTGCCACATGACTAAACTCAATCTCCAATCCCTCTCTCTTCCCTGGATCCTGGGCAAATGTCATTCAAAGGCATAACCCTTTAATCACATGGTTGGTCTCCCCAGCATGGTCAGCTCCCATCCTGAAACTATCTAGGGGCCCATCTCCAGTCACCTCATTAGCATGAATTCAGATATAGTATGATGGGCCCACCCAAGTAATGATACTCATATGGGGAAATTCCAAAATTTTAGAGGCTATTTTCCAGCGAAGTTCTTAATCATAGAGCATTATCTAACCTGCTTCTTTGTTTTCCTAAAGGAAGTAAATTGCATATGACTGAACATACTCTTGCTGTTTCTTTGTGATGTAAACTACAGAGTAGCAGATATACGTCTAAAGTCACATATAACATTGCTTTAGCTAGGACTCTTGAAAATGGCCAAAATTAAATATAGTGTTAAAAATAATGTGGTATGATTAAAGGTGCAGGTACTACCATTGTGCTTGTCCTTGCACCTTACTTGGACTTTACTCTGTGGATAGTGCATTTGGACTTTCGCTGTCTGTAGCACTTAATTTTAACTTGTCTTGATTCACTTCTTATAAAGATGAGAACATGGTCATTCATTATATTTTATTCAGAATTTGTAAGTTGGAAACATCTGTTGTAAAAAAGGATAGGGTATACATTCAAGTTAAATTCTGCTGTCATATACATTAAATCACTTACTGAATTCTAGTGTAAAAGAAATGTTGAAAGTTAATAGTAGTCTTTTGAATAACCCTATTGGGAAGGTTACATAATCAAGCTTTCTTTTTTTTTTCTCCTGTCATTTGTCCTCACCAATTCAGAAGATCTGTATTCTTCTGAGAATTAAATCCTTAGCTGACTCTAAAATCAGACCAAGTACAGATTCTAGTTCACTATTTGCTCATCCGGAGTAAATTTTCCCACGGATCAACATTTTTCCCGGTGCCTGCTGGTGTTCTGGGCAACCCACTACTAAATCTTTGATCATTTGTGCTGTCAACAGTACAGGATGGGAGTCTACATAGAAAGGATTCATCAGTTCTCTTTGTTGTTCAATCCTGAAAGTATGCTTTGATAATTTTTAGAGTTTAGGAAACAGATATTTTAACATTTACTTACAACTGTTTTCCCCTCAAGACTGCAGACATTCATGTAGGAATTTAGGACAAATATGTATTTGATTGAGAGTCTTGATTTCATGCTACTAATTATCTCTCCCTTAATATTAGAGCATTGTAGTTGAGTGACTTCATCAACCTTGATTCTCCTCTAGTGAATAAATAGTTTTGCTGTATTTTAATTGTGTCCAAAAAATCCAGACAAACCAGCCTTCTAAACTGATACTCTACCATTCTAATCCTATTTTGTAGGCTCAAGTAAATATATTTTTAAGATGTAGATTAAGGGTATAAGCAATATGACAGTAATTGGCTTGTATAATTTTATTCTCATTATTAGTATAAACTTTACCTTTGGAAGCTTTTAGTTGTTGCATAATTTCTTTACTTTCCTCATCTTCAAGATTCATGAGTTTTATAAGAGCTATAATAAAGCAACTACTTAAGCTGTGTCTGCTTCAATTGGACTGAATTATTACTTTTGTGGTAATATAAAGTTTTGAATTATTGCCATCTAAAACACATGCTTGTACCTTTTTAAAATATTTAATCTAAATTTGAGTTAGACTACAGTTACAGTTTATCAGATGCTTTTTAAAATATGGTTAACATTTAGAAACTTTCATGTCACATACCTTCATCTCCTCTAAACTTTTCTGTCTACGTTTTTGATGATTAAGTCATTGAATAGAACATCCAATATTGAATACTTAATTGTGTTTCCAGAGATAATTAATTGGCATAAAGAAAGGGGAATTGAAATGAGTATCTGTTGGAAAATAGGTACGCTACTGCAGAAGAAAAAAGAAATACCAATTATTTGCAACTGCAGAAAATAGGGCATTTTTTTAGATTGATTCATTTGAGCTACACTCAAAAGAAGGTTGATTTCAGGGAGCTCAAAATGGAAAACCAATTGGGAGGGGGAAATACACAATTATACGTTGAACAAACAGGGATGAGATAAGAAAGAAATTTAACTGTGTGCAAAGAGTGGCCTTTGAGTTTTTGCTGTTGTTTGAAAAGAAAAGAAGTATTTTCTCCCTGTATTTTAGAAAGATAAACATTATAAATAGGAGGGAAAAGAGGAATAAATTAAATTAGTTACATATTAAATTCAGAAGTGACAAGAATATAGTTTGTCTTGACTCTGGCTGCTATAACAAAATAACATAAACTGGATAGCTTATAACAACAGAAATTTATCTCTCATAATTAAGTTTATTTACTTCTCATAGGCAGGGAAGCTGAATATCAAGGTGCCAGCAGAACTGATAACTGATGAGGGTATAATTTCTGGTTGTCTTCCTATTATAGTATCACATGGTAGAAAGGGACAAGGAAGTTCTTTGAGGTCTATTTTATAAACACACAAATCCCATTCAATCACATCCCAAGGCTTCTTGCTCCTAATTCTATCACCCAGGGGTTAAGATTGCAACATAATATTTGGGAGTAGGTCCTAAACATTCAGTCCATTGCATTGCCTTTCTGAGTTCTTTTACCTTTTAATTTTGTGTTTCTCCTAAGCCCAAATAATGGTGTGGGTCACAACCAGAAGATGGGAAATAAATGTTTGTATAATGTATCATTTAAACACAGCTGACTACAGTGTCATTTTCTTACATCTGACAATAAAGAAACAGAGGGACATTTATTCTATATATTATATCCCCTGAAGTTCGTATTTCAGGTAAAACCATAACTATATAAATTTTACAGTCAAGTGAGAATGATTTTTTTAATAATTACATATATTGCTAACACAGATGCAAGCTTGGACAAACCTCTTTTTGTTACATTGAAAATTTTCAATGATAGTGAAAGCATCCACTTGGTTTAAACAGAGCCATTCTTTGTGTATAGCAAGACTGGAAGATCCCTTCCAGCTCTCTCCCACACAATTGTAAATTGCATCATAATAGTTAATAGGTAGGAGAGTCCTTGGGGGAATATGCAGTTAAATCTCTATACTTCATAGAGAAGGAAACTGAGACTAAGAAACCCTTTTTAAATTCTACACATTCATTTCTATTTTATATTTTCTATTTATTTGTGTTCACTTATGCTTCTAATGCACTTGAAATACTTCCTGTATATATACCAAAAAGTTAGTCAGCAAAAAAAGAAGCTGCATTTTAAATATTATATATATTGCCATTTCCCCACAATAATAATGCTGTGCTCAGCATGGGAGCCTATATAACAGAGATTTATTACTTTTAACAGCAATAAACTACAATTTTATGTCTTTATTTGAATTATTTATGTAATACTCTGATGGCTGAAATATAGATTTATGTTGAAATCTATGAGTTAGTTTAGTAGATGTTTTAATAGGATTTTTTGCTGTTTTTCAAATGAGAAAATTGAGAGGGAGCATAGCAGGTGACTGAGGTATGAACCCTATATGAAAATTGGTACCGAAATAAACCTAGACTTCACCTTTTAAATATATAAGGTTTAGGGACCCTTAAATAATTGTTGGATCTGACCCAACATCTTTCAATTTCAAGGACTGTGTTAACATGTAATTTTCTGAATAAAACACTTTTTCTCTGTGTACTTCATGATTTGGGGGCAAATGTTAGTTATTCTTTATGTTTCTTTATAGTGCTGCACTTGATGTAAAGGACTAAAATACTGTTCTATAAAGTATTACAAGCAAGGTATTTAAACAGGGATAACTCACATTTCCTAAAATTGTGCATTTGGTAAGTTTCCAGCTTGCTATTAATAAACAATTTTTATTTTTTGGAGAATAAATCTCAAAATTTTATTTCTATATATGAAAGTATATTTTTTAAATTAAATTATGTTATATAATTAATCATAAAGGTCTAGATGAATAAAGTTCAAATTACTGAGTATTTGGTTAAAATTACCTATATAATAAATACTAAAAGCAGACAACCCACATCCTGATTATTCAATTGTTTTCTTGACTCTACACAGATATAATGTTAGTCATTCTGTTATTTTATTTTTGACTGTCTTTGAATTTTATTTGGATTGTTTTCATATATAGAACAAAATAACAGTAAGGTTGCAGAATGTAAACCTTAATGATGGTTGTTTTTCACAGCCAGTTATAAGATGTCTCCAGGAAATATTTCTCTTATAAAGCAGAAACAAATGTTTTTATTAAAATGAGAACTTGAAGAGAATAGAAGTGATGGAGTATTAATACATAAAGACAGTAACAATACACACTGTTTTTTCTTTTTTATAAACATCAGTTAATAATAATATGAAGGCACTTGGAAGTTAAATTGCAAAATTAAGAAAATAAGCCCTTAGTGCAAAAAGGATACTAATAGATAATATCATCCTGTAAGGAGTATATAAATGAAATTCCTGTTGATTTCTCATGTAATACAGACAGTAGGGCTAAAAGAAAATTAGTCAAGAAATGTACTCAATTTATGTAAAAAGAATCATTCAATATCTCCTATTATAAGAGCAAGGAGTTATTACTGCTTATTGGAAGTGCTTGATAAATATATATATATATATATATGTATAAAAATACACACATATATATGTGTGTGTGCTTATCACTGTAAATTAAAATGTGATGTTTTGCCATGAAATAACAAAAATCTAAAAGTTATATGATTTGTATTGAAATGGATAATTATTCCTATATTCAGCAAATAGTATTTTAAAAGATACAGTGGTTAATCCCTCTGCTTATATGAGAGCTCTGTAAATTTTTAGAAACTCATTTGGAACCCTTGCAAAATACCAATAATCAAACTGCTCAAATCTATCACCATAAGCAAATAATTTATTTAGTTTTAAGGATATTCATAAACAGGTGTAATACTATGTGATTAAAACAATATTTAGTGTTATGTGCTGTATAAATTCCTTGCTCTGACTTAAACATCTGATTACAGGGATCTATGTGATTCAGTTAAGGTCTGAGAGAGAACTTCCAAGCCTGAGGGATTATTTACACATTTTCTTAGCTACAATATTCTGAGTTTCTAAGAGAAAGGTAGTTCCTACCAACTTAAGACAATAAATAAAACACATTTAACTTAAAAAATAGATATTTCTGTAATCTGTGTAACCAATTTCAACTTTTAAACTACTGACCTGGGAACCTATTGATGATGCATTTCACTGTATGAACTGCAGATGCATGCAATGCTTTTACAGTGAGGATGGCTGTAAGACTAATCTTTAACTTGACAAAATTAATAAAAGTCACAAAATCATTCTTATGGAAAATTTATCTTTATAAAACATGAATATGACAATCATCATATTGTCATATTGACATAAGACAAACTGACATAAGAACAGAAATCCTAACACTGCATGTTTTCACTCATAGGCAGATGATGAACAATGAGAACACATGCGTACAGGGAGGGGAACATCACACAGTGGTGTAGGTGGGTGGGGGCAGAGACGGGGAGGGACAGTGGTAGGTGGGGAGGTTGGGGAGGGATAACACTGGGAGAAATGTCTGATGTAGGTGATGGAGGTGTGGAGACAGCAAATCACATAGGTACATCATGTGTGTACCTATGCAACAATCCTGCAGGATGTGCACATGTATCCCAGAGTTTAAAGCACAATTTTAAAAAATTAAGTTAAAATACCTCAAAATAGTCTTGTTCTTGTTAAAAGAGAAAAAAACTATTTGATGCTATAGCAATATTAAACATTGAGTGAATGTTTTAATGAGCACATGCAAGACCTGGGACTAAAATAGTTATGAGATAGAGAATATAAAATATTTATGTATGATATTCTTGCAGAATAAAAGAATCATTGAATGAGCATGTCACAAGAAACCATATATATAATTAATTATTTTAAAAAAGCAAAATTTTGATATAAAATATATTTGTTAAAATTTAAAAACGAAGAGAATTCATAGATGGGTTAAACAATGAATTAGATGGAGTTGAACAGCGAATTTAGTATATTGGGAATTTGGTTAAAAGTAACTACCAAGAATGCCTCAAAATTAGAAGTAGTTGGATTTTATAAAAGTGAAGTCAAAATGTATGGAAATATATTGAGAAATTCTTATATATTTATTTAATCAAAAATGTTTGAAAACTAAAAGGGAAATGGAAGAGAGGTAATATATGAAAGAACTAAATTGAAGAAAGTCATAAACTTATTTATATAGGAAACACAATATATACCATGTAAGGTAAATTAAGACCTAAACAGATTTTACTAAAAGGGACGAATACCAGATCAGAAGAGAGTATATTCAAAATATCCTCTACCCAAAAGAAGAAAATATTAAACTGATGCTGATGTCTCAACAAAAGCATTAGAAGATCTTAACAAAGGAAACTCTAGAGTTGATGTGCCAAGGATAAATTCTATGTTTGTCACTTACTAAATCTGTGACTATGAAGAATTTTGTTAAATTTTATATGCATCCATATTCTTATCAGAAAAATGAGGACAATAATAACTAAGACTTAAGTTGAAGATTCTTATTTACATTCTCGTTTGTTGTCATACAACAAAAGGAAAAAAGAAGGTTAGTGATCATGTAGGCACAAAACACCAATTATTGCTTACCAGCTTCATAAAAATGCCTGTTAGGTTGTAATTGCAGAACACTTTTCATTAATTATAATTTGGGTGCAAATCTGTAAAGGTAATCCATCACATAAACAGAAACAAAGACAAAAACCACATGATCACTCAGTAGATGCAGAGAAGGCCTTCGACAAAATTCAACAGCCATTTATACTAAAAACCCTCCAGAAACTAGGTATCAATGACCATATCTAAAAATAATAAAAGCTATTTACAACAAACCCACAGCCAATATCATAATGAATGGGCAAAAACTGGAAGCATTCTTTTTGAAATCTGGCACAAGCCAAGGGTGCCCACTTTCACCACTTCTATTCAACATAGTATTAGAAGTTCTGGCCAGAACGATCAGGCAAGAAAAATTAAGAAAAGACATTCAATTAGGAAAAGAGGAAGTCAAATTATCTCTATTGGCAGATGACATGATTGTATATTTAGAAGACCATTCATCACAGTCCAAAATCTAATTAAGCTGATAAGCAACTTCAGCAAAGTCTCAGGATAAAAAACATTGACAAATGACAATAAAAAAATGACAAGCATTCCTATACACAAATAACAGACAAACAGAGTGCCAAATCATGAGTGAATGCCCATTCACAACTGCTACAAAGATAATAAAATACTTGGGAATACAACTAACAAGGGACATGAAGGATCTCTTCAAGGAAAACTACAAAGCACTGCTCAAGGAAATAAAAGAGGACACAAACAGATGGAAAAACATGCCATGCTCATGGTTAGAAAAAATCAGTATCATGAAAATGGCCATACTGCTCAAAGTAATTTATAGATTCAATACTATCTACATAAAGATACTATTGGCCTTTTCACAGAACTGGAAAAAAACACCTTAAATGTCATATGGAACCAAAAATAGAACCCACATAGCTGACAATCCTAAGCAAAAAGAACAAAGCTGCAGGCATCTCGCTACCTGAGTTTGAAATATACTACAAGGCTATGGTAATAAAAACAGTATGGTATTAGCACCAACACAGACATATAGACCAATGGAACAGAACAGAGGCCTTGGAAGTAGTGCCACACATCTACAACCATCTGATCTTTGACAAACCTGACAAAAACAAGCAATGGTAAAAGGATTCCCTATTTAATAAACGGTGTTGGGAAAACTGGCTAGCCATATGCAGAAAGCTGAAACTGGATCCCTTCCTTACATCTTACACAAAAATTAACTCCAGATGGATTAAAGATCTAAATAAGCCCTAACACCATAAAAACCCTAGAAGAAAATCTAGGCCATATCATTCAGGACATAGGCATGGGCAAGTACTTCATGACTAAAACACCAAAAGCAATGGAAACTATAGCCAAAATAGACAAATGAGAGCTAATTAAACTTAAGAGCTTCTGCAGAGCAAAAGAAACAATCATTACAGTGAACAGGCAACCAACAGCATAGGAAAAAATTTTTGCAAGCTACCCATCTGACAAAGAGCTAATATCCAGAATCTACAAAGAACTTAAAAAAAATTTACAAGAAAAAAACACGCAACCCAATCAAAAAGTGGGTGAAGCATATGAACAGACACTTTTCAAAAGAAGACATTTATGCAGCCAATAAAGATATAAAAAATGCTCACCATCACTGGTCATTACAGAAATGCAAATCAAAACCACAGTGACATATCATCTCATGCCAGTTAGAATGAGATCATTAAAAAATCAGGAGACAACTGATGCTGGAGAGGATGTGGAGAAATAGGAATACTTTTACACTATTGGTGGGAGTGCAAATTAGTTCAACCAATATGGAAGACAGAGTGGCAATTCCTCAAGGATCTAGAAATAGAAATACCATTTGACCCAGCAATCCCATTACTGGGTATATACCCAAAGGATTCTAAATCATTCTATTATAAAGACACATGCACATGTATGTTCATTGTGGCACTGTTTACAATAGTAAAGACTTGGAACCAACCCAAAAGCCCACCAGTGATAGGCTGGATAAAGAAAATGGGGCACATATATACAATGGAATTCTATGCAGCCAAAAAAATGGATGGGTTTATGTCCTTTGCAGGGACATGGATGAACCTAGAAACCATTTCTCAGCAAACTGACACAAGAACAGAAAACCACACACCGAATGTTCTCACTTATAAGTGGGTGTTGCACAATGAGAACATATGGGCACAGGGAGGGGAACATCACACACTGGGGCCTGTTGGGGTTAGGGGGCTAGGGGAAGGATAGCAGGGGGTGGGGAGATTGGGGAGGGATAACATTAGGAGAAATATCTAATGTAGATGCCAGGGGAATGGATGCAGCAAACCACCATGGCATGTGCATACCAATGTAACAATCCTGTAAGATCTGCACATGTACCCCAGAGCTTAAAGTAAAACATAAAAGAAAAAAAGAAAAAAAGGAAATACTTCATGAATTGATTGTATATATAGTATATTTTTCCATGAAGTACAATAATTTTAAAAAGCATAATGACAAAATTCCTGACTCCAAAAGAGTTATTTATTTAAGAAGGTGAATTATCTGAAATTGAAGAAGAAATAATAATAAGGCAAGTGAAGTTTAAGAAAACACTTAAGCAAAAACAAAGATAAATCTATTTCTGAAATACACAGGAGATAGTGTCAGAAAAATAGAATAACAACAATGATAATGTTGCATAATGGGAAAGTAGAAAAATTAACTCATACCACTCTGGATACTAATAGCTATGCATGCGGATATTTTGAATTATGTTTCTCCTAAGCTTTTTAGATCATTCATGATGAGAAGCCAGATTTATATTTAGCCATCAATTTAATTGATCCAGGTAAAAAGAATAGTCTCTGAAGACAAGAGAAAAAGTTTAAAAATTTTATACTATTAGATTAAATAATATAGTGTACTAAATAAATTTAAAACACAAATTAATTTTAAAGGTAAAATAAATAAAATAGTAGTAAGAAAAGTAAAATAAATGTGGAATAAGTAGAAACACAAAATAACACTGTTGAAAAGTAAAAATATGGTATAAGTAAATAATAAAGACAAATTATTAAACTCATTTCTAAATATAGTAATTTTCAGGTTAAATTAAGAAATGGAATTCAGAATTTGTTTATGAAAGATACACCTAAAACAAAAGAAAGGTTGCAAGTAAATGACCAGTAGAGCATATACTGAAAAATTCTAACAAACATAAATACAGAGTAGATAGGCTCATATAAACCAAAATACCCTTTGAGACATAAATTGTCAGGGAAAGAATACGTTTCTACATGGTACAGAATTTAGATAACTAAAAAGAATTTTATGCCCAAAGATATGTAAAAGAAAACTTAGAATATGCATGAAAAAAATTCAAAAATTTACCACGTTGGTAATTTGTTGATGGGAGATATCAAGAAATATCTCTCCATAGAGAGAATTAATGAAAAGAAAAAATATATAAATACAGTAAATGTAAAACAAAATGAAGAGATAGAATTATTGAACATAAATAAAAACTTGTACCAAGTAATTGTGGCCTTGGGAAAAAATTGCCAACACAAGTTGTTTCTAAAGAAGCCCAGATATTGAAATTATTGACAAATGCTTCAAGAAAGATACATCAAATATATTCAAATAACCTAAAAAAACGATGTCCAAATAATGTATGAAAATACCATCTCACCAAATAAAGACTAACAATCTAACAACAAAATCTACTAGAAGGATTTGTTTTAGGATTCTTTAGAGAAACAGACCAATAGTAAATAGATGTGTGTGTGTGTGTGTGTGTGTGTGTGTGTGTGTCTGTGTGTCTGTGTGTGTGTGTATGTCTCCCTATACATACACACACACACAGACACACACACACACACGGGGTGGGGGGAGAGAGAGAAGAGGTAAGATGTTGACTCATGTGATTTGGAAGGCTGAGGAGTCTGGCGATCTCCATTTGCAAGATGAAGGCCCAGAGAAGCCAGAGTTGTAGTTCAAAGCCCTGAGAGGCAGAGAGCCAATGGTATAGATATCAATCTATGTCTGAAGGCCTGTGAACTAGAAACTGCATAGAGACAGAAAAAGATTGACATCCCAGCTTTCCTAGTTAGGCAGAAAGGAGATCGAACCTTCCTCTGCCTTTTTATTCTGTTCAGGCTCTCGATGATTTTATGATGCCCACTCACTTTGGGAAGGGCTATATTCTTTATTTAGTCCACCAATGCTAATATCTTCTTGAAATATCCTCACATATACACCCCACAAAAAATGTTTAAATACATATCTAGACATTCCATGCCCATTTTATTTATCATCTTGATACATAAAATTTACCATCACAAGGCTCAAAAACATATTTGAACTGTCACCAAAATGAATCAGCAAATTTGAAGATAGATCAATTGAGATTATCCAGTCTGCAAAACAAAAAGAAGGGAATAAAGATGAATGAACAAAGCCTCCAAGCCTTTTGGATAAGACAATGTTTTCTTAGACATGGCACCAAAAACACAAGCAACAAAAGAAAATAAATGGGACTTCATTTAAATTAAATATTTATGTGATTTCATTAAAAAATTTCATGTCCATAGGACATGAAAAAATATTGACAAATAATATTATAACATTTAATAAGGTATAAATATACATTTGTACATTTATAACTTTGTATATTTTTGTATATGTATAACTGTATACATTTGTATATGTATACCTTATTATAGGTTACAATATTATATATAAATGTATAAAAGCATATATAAAATCTATATAGAATATATAAAAGATATTACATCTCAACAATAAAAATACAGTGACCCAATTAAAATATAGAGAAATAATTTGGACAGATACTTAACTTTTAAAAACATAGAAATGACCAATAAGCATTTTAAAATATGCTCAACGTTTTATTCATTCTTATTTTTTAGTACCCACTAATCATCCAATGTCATTTATTATTAGAGAAATGAAAATCAAAATCAAAATGACATGCCACGTTTTACATTCTCATGGACGTAATAAAACAGACATATTCACAAGTGTCAGTGAGGATGTGGCAAAACTGGTCCCTCATACATGGCTGAAAGAAACATAAAATGTCATCACCACGTTGGAAAAGAGCATGGAAGTTATGCAAACAGCTGGAAATATAGTTATCATAAAAGTTAAAGAAGCCAGACACAAAAGGTCATATATTATATGAATTTCCATGAAATGTCCCAATATGTAATTCATAGAAACAGAAAATAGATTACTAGTTGCCGGTGACAGTGGGCAGGGAGGAATGGGGAATTGCTTCTAGTGAATACAGAGCTTCTAGATAGTGCTGCTGGTTGTACAGCTATAAGGATACAACAATCGGTGCTGAATTTCTCCGTTTTTATTCTCATATGCAAATTACTTTTCAGAATTCATTTCTTACGAGGTCATCAAGCAATCTCTGCTAATATTAACAATGCTGTTGTACACATATTTTTAGGAAATTACTAATTGGTATAAGAAGTTGAAAAGAACATGATTATAATTTTACCAATATATTTTGGGATTTAAAAGGCATCAAAGTAACTAATTAATAAATTAAAGCATCACAATTTAAAGTTTTAAATACTACTTAGTACCAATGATATTAGAATTGCTATTGATCAATGTTTATGCTACTGTATATAAATCCCATAATTATTGATTTATATGTAGCAGCATTTGGAAAGAAATTTTAATTCTAAATGCATATAAAGGAAGAATAGCTGAATATTAATTTGCTCTGTATTTATCTTTACAGTTTATAAAATAGTACAATAGGGTAAATCCAAAGAAAACACAAAGATGAAAAAGAATCACAGAAAAAAATTACTAAAGTAGAACATTAGACATTATTAAAAAAAGCATAATAAGCAAAGTGTTTCTTCATAAAAAGTAATAAAATAGTCAATCATCTGGCAAGACTGATCAATAATAAAAGATAAATTATATAAATAAATGACACTGACAAGAGAGATCTTGAAGAGACTAAAATTACTCAGAAAATGTAAAACAAGCTTATGATAAAACACAAAATTGGTCAAAAGTCACATTCCGAGAAAAAATAACCTAGTAAAATTGATATAGAAAGATACATTAATTATTTAAAATGTCCAGTCATAGTGTAAAAAATATCTTCACAAAATAGTGCCACATGTACTTAGATCATATTTACCAAATTTTCAAAGATCTACCCATATAAATCTCTTCCAGGGAATTACTTTAAAGGGCAATTGTCGTTCCCAACACTTTCTACAAGGCCAGCAGAACTTGATACCAATACTAGTAAGGACAGTATAAGGAAAAATTCCCAGCTCAACTCATTCAAAATATTTGGTGCAAAAGTATTAAAACAAATATTAGTACACCACATATATAATTTTTTATACCTAGAGATATGTAGATGAGAGCTTGATGGTGATCAGCGTTAGTTAGACAAAGATGGATTGAGGAACATGACATGTCATAATGAACTGAATTTTCTATAGAATGTAACTAAGGAATGTAACTAAGTACAGACACAGAAAAAGATGATATAAAAATTTAAGGGCAACACATGATATTTATAAAAAGCAAAGAAAACAAATAGAAGATAAACTAGTTTGGGAAAAAGACTTTAAAAAGATATGTAAATCTAATGACATTAAAATATTTTCTTTAAAATAAAGAATAATTTTTTCCACTCTCACTTCTCGGAGAGGAAAAACTCACATTTAATAATTAACAGACAGAGAGAGGGAGGAAGATGGTGCTCTAGAAACAACTCAGGATTGCAGCTCTCAGTCAAAACTCAGAGGGTGAGTTCACACTGCATTTCCAGACGGATCTTTATAGCCCACAGAGCGGGGAAAAGCCCAGGTGTAAAAGGGACGCAGGACACAAGCACAGTGGTATCCACTGGTGCAGCCAGGCAGCCGACGCCGCATCACAGCAAGGCTCACAAAACACACAGGTCTGGGCGCCCTGTTAAACCGGCAAATTGAGACTTGGGAGGGCAGATTGCCATGTTCATCTGATTGAACAGGTTTTGGATGGTGAACCAGACCAGGAGATTTCTGGGAGGTGAATTGTGAACCAGTGCAGCGGGTCACTGCACGGGAAATCACACAGATACCGGTGCCCTTTCAGCCGGCGGCTGAGGCACCCAGGAGAGAGTCAACCCCACAACTTAAAAAAAAAAAAAAAAAAAAAAAAAAGCAAAAAGGCTCGGAGGCAGGGAGCAAAGTGATCAGACTGGATGGGTCCCCCCGCCACAGGGACAAGCAATACAGTGACTCGGAGTGCCCGGGGTTGAGAGTTCCACTGCGGGAGCAGCTGAAGCCACAGCTGTGCAGCTTGGTGGGAGAGGGGCATCCGCCATTGCCGAGAGCTTTGGCCCCTACTGAGGTACCCGCCCATTGCTGACACAGTCAGCTTTTGCCGAGGCAATCCGCAATAACAGAGGGACTCCACCAACAGGGCAGAGCCCACATCAGCAGGGCGGAGCCTATGTCAGCAGGGCGGAACCCAAAACAGCAGGACAGAGCGCACAGCAAAAGGGCGAACCTCACGCCAGCAGGGCGGAGCCTCGGCAGCCAAATAGTGACTAGACTGCCTCCTAGCTGGGCAGGACAGCGCAACAGATACTCACAAATAAAGCCCTAACTCCTGGAGACAGAGCATCTGAGGAAAAAA
>CM052655.1:64240270-64262164 GCA_028533165.1 Leontopithecus rosalia
TCGATGATAGACTGGACTGGGAAAATGTGGCACATATACACCATGGAATATTATGCAGCAATCAAAAAAGATGAGTTTGTGTCCTTTGTAGGGACATGGATGAATCTGGAGAACATCATTCTCAGCAAATTGACTCAAGAACAGAAAAGGAAACACCATATATACTCACTCATAGGCGGGTGATGAACAATGAGAACACATGGACACAGGGATGGGAGTACCACAAACTGAGGTCTATTGGGGGAAATAGGGGAGGGACAGCGTGGGGGGAGCGGGGGAGGGATAGCATAGGAAGAAATGCCAAATATGGGAGAAGGGGCAGAAGGTAGCAAAATACACTGCCACGTGTGTACCTATGCAACCCTCTTGCATGTTATGCACATGTACCCCAAAACCTAAAATGCAATAAAAAAAATAAAAATAAATAATAATAATTAACAGACAATATAATTATTCATAAAGAAAAAACTGAATAACTTATAGAGAAAAAATCAGAAAATAATAAACTTTAGAATGCTTTCAATTCTAAAATACAATACAGTAAAAAGCAATCCCCTATGTATATGTGTAATACAAATATAAAAATTATAAAAACCAAACATAAGGCTGGCACAGTGGCTCACACTGTAATCCCAGCACTTTGGGAGGCTGAGGTGGGCAGATCAATTCAGGTCAGTAGTTCAAGACCATCCTGGCCAACATGGTGAAACCCTGTCTCGATTAAAAATACAAAAATTAGCAGGGCACGGTGGTTCGTGCCTGTAGTCCCACCTACTCGGGAGGCCGAGGCAGGAGAATTGCTTGAACCCAACAGGCAGAGATTGCAGTGAGCAGATCACGCCATTGCACTCCAGCCTGGGTATCAAGAGTGAAACTCCGTCTCAAAAAAAAATAATAATAAGCTACAAAAATTAGCTGGGCATGGTGTGTGCCTGTAATCCCTGCTGCTCAGGAGGATGAGGCAGGAGAATCACTTGAACCTAGGAGGCAGAGGTTGCAGTGAGCCAAGATTGCACCACTGCACTCCAACCTTGGTGACAGTAGTGCAACTCTATCTCAAAGGAAAAAAAAAAACAAAAAACAAAATGAACCAAATATAATTAAAAATCAAAACTATGTCATTTATGATAAGAACAAAAATACATCATGGAGCTAGAAAAAATGTAATAAGTACAAATACATATTAAACTATACTTTCTTGTAAGTTATTAGAGAAGATGTAAATATATGTGGAAACATAAAATGTTTATGGAAAAAAGTATTTTCCTTAGTGAGTCATATTTAATTCAGTAACAATACAAATTCCACATTGTTTGAAATAAAAAGTATTATGAACAAATTCTAATATTTATGTGGAAATAATTGTTTAAAAATAGTAAAGACATCTCAATACAAAAATATAAAAATGGGATTATCTACGTACAACAAACTGTATTAAAAAGTTATACATAATTAAGGATATACATTATTGGTGCAAATTAGTTATATTGTTCAATTAAATAAAATTAAGTTTTCTGAAACAAAACAGCAAATACTTAGAACTCATATGATAGAGGAGGTTTTGAATATTTCTCAGAGAATGATAGGCTTGAACAAATGATATTGAGACAAAATTTTATTCATATGAACAAACCCAATGAAATTGTTTTCTGTATAATGTTGTACTGAGAATTACTTAAATAGAAGAGACATCTTTAAAATATTTAGAAGAATATATGAAGAAAAATCTAAGTATTTAGAATAGAAAATAATCTCTTTAAAATTAAATAGAATTCATCATAAAAGATGAAATTATTTAATTATATTTCTAAAACCCTTTTTGGAAGTAGAAAATTGACATATCTATAATACCTCAATTCTATTTCCAAGAATACACTTTATATTGAAAAACCTTTTCACATTTTTACTGGGAAAGATGTTTGATTATGTTCACAGCAGCATTGTTTTGTTTTAGTAGCAAAAATCTGGAAACAAATCAAACAACAATCAGAAAATTGATGAATAAATTGCAATATATTCATGTAGTAGAACACTGTACAATGTAATAAAATTCAGTAAGTTAATCTTACATGAAACCCTGTGGATGAGTCATAAATATATAATAGAGAGTGAAACAGCAAATTACAGAAGATGACATAGAGTGGGATATTTGTATGAAAAAGAGGTATCACCAAATTTTGCCTCATATTATTCACTGTGTAAGGAAGAAATATGCGAAGAAACAACTGATGTCTCTTTTGTGACTGGAGCCATGTATGTTTTTCTATCTATATGTCCCAATTTTGTTTAATAATGACTCATTTAAGATGTTTAATGTAGATTATAAATGAAGATAATTAAATAAATCAACATATTTTACTTAATGAATTAAGTCTGATAGAGTCATTCCAAACATTAAGTAAAATAATTTAAAAATTCATCTTTGTGACTGAAAGTGAATATCACTCATTTATCACTCATATATTTAAACTTACTCATTTTACAACTGAGTAAATGGGGACCAGAGAAGAAATTTTATGCACAGACATTGGGAGGCAGTAGCCAGTGTTATAATTTTTTTCTAATGTCTTTTTCACCACACTAATTTAAAACATATGGAATATGTATGTGTGTAAGTTTGCCTTTGATAGCTGTTTCAATATAATTTTAAATAAGAATTTGCATTTTCCATAATAATTTATAGTGTTTTATTTTGTTTCCTTTGGTTGAACAGTCCTAATAATCAGCTAGATCTAAGTTGATCCTTACTAACTTCAAAGAAGATATGGTTACTAGCTATCTGATAAAATGAAAGATTAGCAATTGCTTGAATTAATTAAAAATATATTCATGCTATTAAAGACTGTTACATAAGTTTTAACTATGAATTGATAAAAATGTTATCAACAATGTCATGACTTTGAAGTATAAAGGAGAGCCTAATATGATTAGGCTCTTACTAAAACTCATACTAGTAAAAAGAACTTTCTTCTGGGTTGGGGGAGGAAATACATGAGTGCTGCTTATTTGCTCTCTGTTAATAAATATGCTAAAGGCCAATATCAGGTGAATAGATTAATACATAAGTCAAAGAATAAATGTATAGAATAATTAAAAATATATTGAACTAAAGGACAATGAAATGGAACTTACCCAAATTTTGGGATTTAACAAAAACAGTTTTAGAGGGAAATTTCTAGCACTGAATTAATATTTTTGATGAAAATAAAAACATAAAATGAATAATCTAAGCCTCTACATTAGGAAACTAGATAAAAAGAAATCAAAATTAGAAGTAATAAAAAGAAATCTGTGAAACTGAAAAGAGTAAATCAATAGAGAATCATTGTAACCAAAGCTGATTGTTTGAAAAGATCAGTAAAATTGATATGCCTTTAGCCAGACTAAAAAGAAAATAGAAAAGACACAAATTAATAATATTAGAAATGAAAAGGGGTCAACATGACAGACCTAAGCAATAAAAGGATGAGAAAGGAATCTTATAAATAACTCTATGCCCACAAATTTGATATCCTATATGAAATGAATCAATTTCTTGACAAAATTTGTCAAAATTCACACAAGAAGAAGTACAGTCTACATATCCTTATATTTGTCAAAAAAGATAATCAATACTTAATAACTGTCTTATTCTGTTTGGGCTGCTATAAGAAAAATATCATAAACTGGGTGGCTTACAAATGACAAATTTCTATATCTCACAATCCTAACCTCACATGACAGAGGGAATAAGGAATGAGGAATCACCCAGAGTCTCTTATAGAAAGACATTAGTCCTATTTAGGAGGATTCTACTATCTTAACATAATTATAATACTTTTCAAAGGCCCTATGTCCTACTACCATCAACTGGGGAATTAGGATTCCAACATGTAAATTTTTGGGCAGACACAAGCATCCCAACCACAGCAATATTTCAACACTGAAAGCACTAGGTATGGATGGGCTCACTGATTAATTCTACTTAATATTGAAAAAAACATTATACAACAGCATAGAGAAAATAGAAGCAGAGAGAATACTCCCTAACTCACTCTATGAACTATCATGGCCCTAATACCAAAACCAGACAAAGATGTTATAAGAAAAGAAAATTACAGACCAATATCTGTCATGAACAAAAAATGCAAACATCCTCAATAAAATACTAGAAGATCAAGTTTTATAGCAAATAAAATAAATCATATTCTATGACCAAGCAAGAGCTTATGCTAGAAATGGAAGGCTGTTTCTATATTTGAAAATTGTTTAATGTGATTAATTATCTCAATATTCTAAAGAAGAAAATTATATTATTACATCAATTCATCCAGCAGAATATATGATAATATCCAACACTCTCACTCATGATAAAAATTACCAGTAATCTAAAAATAAAGGAGAATATCTTCAATTTGATAAAGAAATTCTACTATCAAATTTCAGCTGAACTCATACCTGGAATGAGTAGTGAGTAGCTGGAAGCGTTTCTGCTAAGAATAGGAAAAAGGCAAGAAACTTGCCGTTAACAGCATTCCTTTTCAACACTGTACTGAGTTCTAGCTAAGATAATGAGATAAGAAAAGAATTGACATAAGGGGATATCCATGCACCAAAAGACATACAGATTGGGTGAGAGAAATGAACTGTTTTTTTCTGCAAATTACATTATTATCTTTGCAGAAAAATTTTTAAAAATTTCCAAAAAACTCTGGAATTATAGAGCGTTTGCAGGATACAAGATTGGTAAATACAAGTCAATTGCTTTTCTATATACTAACAATGAACAATTGAAATTGGAAATTAAAAACGCATTGTAATGTACATAGTGCCTAAAAAATTAAATAGGTACAAATCTAATAATGTCCGCATCAAAGCTCTGCAAGGATAACTACCACACTCTGATAAAAGAAATCAAAGAACTAAATAAACAGAAAGATATTCCATGTTTAAAGAAATAATAATGAACATTGGTAAAATGTAATTTCTTGCCAACTTGTTCTACAGATTCCACAAAATCCCAAACAAAACCCCACCAAATTATTTTGTGGATATTGAAAAGCTGATCTAAAATTTATATTAAGAGGCAAAAGACCCAGAATAACCAACTTAATATTGAGGGAAGAGAGTAAAGCCAGAAGCTGACATTATCCAACATAAAGACTGACAATAAATGTAGAGTAATCAACACAGTGAGACATTGGGGAGACAACAGACAGGTCAACAGAACTGAACAGGGAACTCAGAAATACATTCATATATGTAGTCAACTGATCTTTCATAAAATAGCAAAGATATTTCAATGGAGAAAAGATCATCTTTTCCACACATGGTGCTGAAAATTGGACTTCCTCATAGAAAAAGAAAAAGACCAGAATCTAAACAGTTTATACCCTCTCCAAAAATTAAATTGAACTGGATCAACGACTTATATGTAAAATGCAAAACCTTAAAATTCCTGGAAAACTACATAGAAAGAAAATTTAAACAACCTTTTATTTGGCAGTGACTTTTCAGATAAAGCAACAAGAACATGATCCATGAAAGTTTTAATAAGTGAGGGTTTAATAAAATTTTTTAAAAAGACCATTGGTTTTTATTAAAATGTTTGATTTTTATCCAACTCTATATTATTCTAAAATAGAAAGTTCAGTAATGTTCTCTACCACATACTTCCTTAATTTTTAACCTGTCACCAAATTTTTAATTGTAATCTCTTCTTTTTTATCATCTTTATTTGAATAATATGTTACCATTCAGAACTCTCTTCACTGATGCAAATTTGTTTGCATTCATTTTTAGTCTAAAATAAATTTAGTGCTCAACTGTAAGATCTCCCAGTTAGCTCTGTGCATCTATACTTTGGCTATTTATAAATAACCTGTGTTATGCTTCAATTTCATCCTTTTATGGAAAAATCTAAGTATGAGATAAATGAACAGTTTAGTATTTTAACTAAATAAAATTGGATAACAAAGCAAATATGATATATATTTATGAGTTGTTATGCTGTTATGTATGTACAGAAGGGTTTGCATACATTATGTAATTATGCCTGAAGATAGTATGTCAAGGGTTAGAGAGCAGAAGAGATGCGGAAAGACTGGAAACATGGGAAGGAGGAGGAAGCTGCTATAAGGCCTGCTGTATCGTCTGGAGCAGTAACTCCGCAGCGTTCAAATGGCATAGCCTCCTCAACTCATCAGCAGAAGGGACAGGACTGCACCACACCATAAGTCCATGAGGGAAAGGCCGTACATGCATGTCCACTGTGGGATTTCCAGTGCCTGGCACAATACCTGATACAGAGAAGATGCTCAATACATATGTGTGGAAGGAGGAAAGGAAAGAGGAAAGGAAGGAAGTAAGACATGAATGAAGAAAGGAAAGGAGTGAATGTCTAATATATAAGGCATGTTAATATTTCTAATCATTCCAAACATCTGAATCAATATATAACAAAGACATTACAATCGATTATATCATACTAACCAAGCAAAACTTTAAATATATAGAGGCTAGGTGCTGTGGCTCACACCTGTAAACCCAGGACTTTGGGAGGCCTAGGCAGGAGGATCACTCATTTGAGGCCAGGAGTTTGAGACCAGCTTGGACAACATAGAGAACCCCTGTCTCTACCAAAAATTAAAATAAAAATATTAACCAGGAAAAAAATAAATAAAAAATAAAATTTAAAAACGACTTCTCAGCAAAAGATACTATCAAGAGAATATGATGACAATTCACAGACTGGGGCAAATATTTGCCAAAGACAAATGATAATGCACTGGTAACCAAAGGACAAAAAGAACTCTTAAAATTAAATAAGAAATGAACAACTCAATTAAAAACTGAGCAAAAGATCTGAAAACAAATTTCACTAAAGAAGATATACAGATAATATGTAAGCATATGACAATATGCTCAACATTAGGAGAAATACCTAATGTAGATGACAGGGGGATGGATGCAGCAAACCACCATGGCATGTGTATATCTATGTAACAATCTTGCATGATCTGCACATGTACCCCAGAACTTTAAGTATAATTTCAAAAAAGAAAAAGCTATAGAAAATTTACACCCCCCAATCAACAACAACAAAAAGGAAAGTATGCTCAACGTCATATGTTCTGAGGGTATTGAAATTAAATAAGGAAATACCACTACATACCCATTAGAATGATACAAATTTAAAACAGTGCTAGCATCAAATGCTGACAAGAATGTGGAACACTAGAACTCTCACTCATTGTTAGTGGAAATAGAAAACGGTACAGCCTCTCTGGAAGACAGTTTGGCAGTTTCTTACACAAGAATTATAAATATTTATGCTATGGATTCTTATTAAATATGGTTTTGTCATATGATCAAGCCATCAACTCCTTGATTTTAATCCAAATGAGATAAAAACTGATGTCAACCAAAAATCTGCACAGAGATGTTTACAAAAATTTTAATCATAATTTCCAAAATTTGAAAACAACCACAATGTCTTTTAATAAGTGAATAGATACACTGTGGTAAATCCAGACAATGGAATATGATTTAGTGCTTAAAAGAAATTAGCTCTCAAGGCATGAAAAGACACAGAGGAAACTTAAATGAATGTTACTAAGTAAAATAAGCAAATATGAAAAGGCTGTACACTGTATGAGTCCCATTGCATGATATTCTAGAAAGGTGAAAATTATGGAGATGATAAAAATATAACTATTTTCTTTGTGTTTGGGGTGGAGGTGAATATATACAACACAGGGGCATTTGAGGGCAGAGAAACATTATATTGTAATGGTGGATATATGTAATTATATATTTGTCAAAATCCATAAAATGTGAACTTTATTGTAAATTTAGGACTTTGGATGATGATGTTGGTTTATGGATTGTAACAAATGTACCACTCTGCTGCATGTACTACCACATGTACTCTGCTAAATGTACCACCATGTTAATGGGGGGTGGTATACATGTGTTATTCAGGAGGTGCGTGGGAACTCTGGTACTTTCCACTCCATTTTGCTGTGCTAAAAATATTCTAATAAATACATTTTATATAAAATAATTAGTAGATGAAGATCTGGAAATAGTCACATACAACCTGTGTACCTTAATGTGTAGTATTTTTAACCCCAAAAATATTAATAGTAATTTTTAACATTTACAGATGAAAATCTATGGTGAACTTCTAGCCTAATTTACTTATGGCTCACTGGCAAATAAACAGCTCTATTGTGTAATAAAAAATAAATCATTTAAGACTTGCAATCTATTTGAAAATAATGGAAAATTTTTGAGAAATAAGTCTACTTATGCTAAACAAATGTGTTTTTATTTATTAAAATGAAAATAATTCTACTTAAAAATATCAGATCACTCTTTGTGGTACTGTAATGTCATTGGGTTATATTTGAAAATTAAGCCAACTTTCCAATGACATTTATAATTGTATAGAACCTTAATGTTTGTTATGTGATAATAACTCCTACAGTCATTTATAACTCACAATGGTGCTATTATGTTGCTTGTTATACAGTACTATAGTGTCTCATATGGCCTCCAGGCAAATCTTTTCCTTGGAGCTGACCTAAAATTTAAAATGCCAATAGTTATTTACTGTTTCTTACCAGCTATTTAGAAATGAAGTTAAATTACAAAAATTATTAAATAAGTAATAGGCATGTCATTTTAATTTTAAATATCATTTATTGGCCTTATTCTTAACATCTTTCTCATGTGTTTCAATTTAAAAGGTCTATTTTCCAAATCCTCTGTAATTAATCTTGCCATTTATACAAAGATTTTATTCATTTAAAATCAGCTTTGTATCAATATTCAGATTAGCATTGTCATGGACAGATTTAGAGATACTATACTTCTAAACTATAATGTATCTTTTCTACTCTGCTTCTCTCTGAACAATTAAGCTCATCTTCTACTTATTACACACTTCAATTTTTTTTGTAGAAACCTTTAAAGTGAGTAATTACCTTCCTAGCATTATATATTTCATCTGGTTTATAGATATAATCATTCGTAGCACAAAGCAAAAGATTTTCATTTATGTATCAATTTATATGTAATATGTATTTAGGCAAGCAATTCACCCTTCTAATCATAGCTGTGGACAATTACAGTTCCAAACTTGAAGATAAGTCTGCTGAGTTCAATAGCTACTCTCTGAAGAGAAAAAATAAATGTTTATGATAAATTAACTCAGAGGCATTGTTACTTGAAGTTGGCTTTTTAGAAGTATAAAAAGAGCCAGAAGCCTTTCTGTATGCTTTTCACTATGCTCCTAATTTAAGGGTTTCTGCATTTCATTTCCTTAGAACCTGACACTAAATATCCATGCATTTCTGATATAACTATTTAAGGGCCCACAAAAATAATATAAATAATATAAATGGCTCAGCTATTCAGAAACTTAGAATATCATCTAGCAAATGCTAGACTAAATTTTCCCTGAATAGCTTCAAACTGCATATTTAAACATTAAGAATTGTTTTTTTTTCAGTTTCTTCAATTTAAGAGTATTCCATAGGAATATCAAACAGCAACTTCAGATGTTTTGCAAAGTGATTCAAATATGAATTAGATGCTAGAGAGAAATTGATTTGTTTTTATTTTTTTCCTGTGGGTGAATATTATTCATATATAAGAATTTCACTGAATATTCTTAAATAGGAGAAAAAGTTTTGCCTTATACCGTGAACAAATTAAAAGCTTGACAGCCTTTACATTATTTTCTCTTGTGGGTTTCCCAATGTGCCGTCTGCATGTCAGTGTCTACAGGAATGTTTCATCAGTAGACACATCTGTCCACAATCAAAATCCTGATCCAGAGGCTTTATGCTAGTTTTATGTCCTGAAATATGTTCATAATTAATGTAATGATTAATAACTTTAACATTGGTTTTGATTTTTAAAATATAGGATGAAAAATAAACAAGAAACATAATTCTGTTTTGTGTTTAGGGGAGGACATCCATTTGTCACATTTGCTTAGATTTTTGTAGGTTTCAGTAAACACTGGCCCCATTTACAGCCCTTGTCATATTTCTAAGAAAAATAATTTTATTTTCAAGGTTTTTAAAGTCTGGCTACAAACTACAGAATTTTCAAAAACAATAGTGATTTAATCAAAATAAAAATATATTACTTAAACAAAGAAAGTCTTGGTACAAGCAGTCATGTACACTTTGGTTTCTGTTTTGTTTTTGAGACAGGGTCTCACTTGGTTGCCCAGGCTGTGTGATCTTTGCTCACTGCAACCTTCACCTCCCAGATGCAAGTGATTCTTGTGCTTCCTGAGTAGCTGAAATTACAGGCAGATGCCACCACACCAGGCTTATCTTTCATATTTTTGATAGAGAAGGGTTTTCACCATGTTGGCCAGCTGGTCTCAATCTCCTGACCTCAAGTGATCCACCGGCCTAGGCCTCCCAAAGTGCTGGGATTATAGGAATGATTCACTGCACCTGGCCACAAGCAGTCATGTAGACTTATGTTAACTTTATCACTGAGTTTCTTGGAAACCCAAACAACTTTCAACCTATGCTCCATCATCCTACAAGCTTCATGACAAGATATATCCTGCTACAAGCAACCAAACCTAGAAAAGAATAAGGAAGAAGACAGAAGTATCTATGTGTTGGCCTCTCTTAAAGAAGGTTTTCAGAAATTGCTACAAGATACATCTACTTCATTCTGAAAGACTGAATACACAAGAGACAATGGCCAGAAATGTTGTCATATATGGCAACAGAATTCTTACCCTTAGTCTCTGAAGCATCCAGACCAGGAAGCTAAGCCACAGCTTCTAGACAAATCAGCCAAAAATTTTCAGTACTTGGTCAATGGTTGCCCCCTCTCACCAAAGAATGAATCAGAGTCAAATATATTCTCCAGTACAGTGACATAAGAGTCCACACTTCTAGTTAGTCCAGCTTCCTCATGGCAAAAACCTCCATTTAGAGTATATTTGAGGCACTCACTTTGAATTCCTGATAGAGCTTTCCCACTCTCCTGCCTGTCTTTGTGTCTCTGCCAAACACAAGTAATGTTTACTGACTCCTTTGCTATAGCAAACTCTAAATAAATAGACTCCGCTTATTCTTACGTGGGTGGTCTTCTTTTAATTCAACAATTCTACTGCCCATGTTTACACCTGACTTTTAAAGATGCCAAGAAATGTAATCTTTGGTACTGAAAAATCCCATACCAGCTAAAAGTCCTATACCAGTTAAAATTCCTGCTACTATGGAGGAGATTAAAATGAACTTTGGAGATAACCACACTGAAAGAAATATAAAAAAATGAAGTTAAACAAAAAGACACGTGAATCCTAAAACAACATAATTTCCAATTTCTGTGTTAGACAACACCAAAAACTCTTGCTTGTCTTCATGCTAAATGACATTGGAACTGGGCACACTTTCCTGTCTGTATTAAAACAAATAACAAGTAAAATTAACCTGACTACTCTCTCCAGATAATTATTTACTCCTATAAGCCTGTGAACCAAACAAAATACTAACCAAGACTAGCAGCCTCCTTATCGCAAATTCTTTCAACACTCTTAATTATGTCCACCAGTCCAAAGCTATTTTGCCATAAATTCTTACTGTATCTTTCTTGCAATGCTCACTTAAAAATTACCCAGCCCATGCCGTAAAACCCTATAAATATACTCTCCTATCTTCATGTTTCTAAGACACAACTAAGATTGTGAAATTATTGGTCCTCAGGTTTTAGTGAATCTAATACGATTAGTCTTGCTTGATCAACACATTTTCCTGGTAATTTTTTCATAGGCTTATTTGTAACATCATAAATGTCCTGCTGAGATGTAATTAATAAGACTTATTGATTAAAACTCTTTAAGTGGAACTGTGGGCTCTTCTGAGTCTCCTTAAGCCTCCCATTCATGAGTCTTTCTGATCACAACACTGGATATGTCCTGGAAAGGATTTATACTCTGATTTCTTTACATGGAAGTTTCCATTTGCATGTCTATTTTGTTCCAAGAAATGACTAACCCTTTTAGAAAACCTTAGTGTTCTGATTTGAAAGTTCATATCCTTAAACAAAATCTGTCTTGTTCTAACAATATTATTGTTTTTTTGTCATCCTTGTAATTTTGTGTGTGGGATATTGAGTGTCTATAGGGAGACCATATACCCTAATAAGTCCATCCTTATACTGGTCTCAAAGATTGGGTTTGGATAATTTTTAAGAGCAACAACTTTAGAACAAACCTTTTTTTGGGTCATCTTTTGAAAACCATGTGTCTTCCCCTAGTGGCTTCCTGGTTCTCCTGAAAACTGCTTTAAAATATTTTTCATCTGCATGTCATTTCTTAATCCTCCAGTTGATGACCAATAGTTCTTGACCAGGTTCTAGAGATAAGAAGTTGCACAGATATTGCCCTTAAAAACTGATATAGCTTTCATAGGATGTTGTGAGTTCACTGCATTCCTTCATATAAAATCTAAGGATAATTTGGAATTGCCATAATGGCTTTGGGAACTTTTGCCATGCAAAATATTTGAGTCAAATTAGGGGGAAAAAAAGGAAGAAATTTTTTGAGAATATTCTCCTCTATCTTCTGAGTTTAAATGAAGGATCACCTGGCATTAATAAATAAGGGCTTTTAATCATACAATTTAATTTCAACATGATGAAATTACTAAAGGTTCAAGTTATTGTTGAAATAAGGAACAGTGTTTCTGTCTCTCTCTCTTTCTCTCTCATTTGTGTGTATGTGTATGCTTGTGTTGAAATATATTCTACATATAGTCTATCTCCTTTTTACTTTCAGAGCAGCTACAATTAGCCCTTCTTTAGTAATAATTTTACAGCTGACTGAAGTTGGCTTTATTTCAGTTCTTTTCTTTGCCTTCCCTTCTGTATCTATTTACCTTCACCAGGGAAACTATGGAGATTATGATGAAGGAGAGGTGAGCCCCAAAACTGAGGGTTAGCTGGGAAGGTTCTGGGCTTTGTTAGAGTAGGCAGGGAGACAGAAATAAGCAGGCAAGGGAGCTCCCTGTGAAAAGAAATCCAGGAGATGCTAGCCCACTGATATTCAGCACTGACCCAATAAAAATCTCCAAAAAGGAAAATGGCTGCATTGGCCACATTTGGTCTTGTGGTTAGGCTTCTCTAGTCCTGAAAAAGACTTATCAGGCCTTAGCCAGAGAAAACGGGTAGGGGTTTTCCCCACCAACAAGCATGTGTACCTCTCAAAAAACTCACCTTTTGGTAGAGATTTTAGACGCTAATAAGACATGCGATCTGTGTACTAGCATGTTCAACCACAGAGCCTGAGTACCCCAAAAGATCTCCCAAAACATGCTTTGAAGTAACACCCCCTTCTCCCAGAGTCCCCAGCACTAGCTGTTGCTGGCTCATTCTTTTGAGCAGCTCACTCTGCCTCAGACTTCAGAATCTCCTGTCTATTTAAATGAACACTGCTACTACTATTTTTCCAACTGGACCAGCCCACAGATGTTTTCTAGCCAAATCAGCCAAGAGCTGTTTGTCACTCCTCTCTAGAAATGTACTTTATCTTCCTTCAATAAACTCTGCTATTTAACTTTTGCTATGCCTCTCTTGGATGAATTATTTCTTCCAAGCTAGACAACAACTGATGATTTTGGCACTAAATTCAAGGGTGAGCTGGTGGTGTACTGAGCAGTCTTTTATTGAACAGTGCTACTCCTTGCCTAGGAAAGCTAACTCTGAGGCAGGGCACCCAGAGTCTACAAACCATGGGCTGAAAACAACATGTTATTACACATATTACAAGATACAGGCTAACTACAACATATTATTATAACATATTACCACACATGAGCTGAATATATGGACTGACAACAAAAAATTTTGTCTATGGAATAACATAGTCATTTATACCTGCTTTTAATTACATGCAAAATAAAGAGCAGGTTAATGCAAATTGAGGGTTGGGTTTTTTAGAACTTTCTAAGAAAGAGGTGTAACTTCTGGGTCATTACCATAGTATTTGTAAGCCGTCATGGCACCAGCAGTGTCTTATACTAATGAGCAATGAGGGCTGCTAGGGATCACTTTGGTCACCATCTGCTGTTTGGGAGAAGCTTCTTCACTTTAGCCTGTCTAAACCAGATTCTGTTTTGGTCAGCAGGGCTGTGACCAAAGTACAAGTCCTTTCTTCTCTCTCTTTCTTTCTTTCTTTTTTTTAATGTACATTCTAGGAATATTTAGTCCAATTAAATTCTTACGACTTTTTAAAATAAAAGGAAACATTAAACATTTTGTACTTCTTTGGATATTTTTGCCTTGCAAAACTGGATCAGCAGAAAAGAATCATTTGTGAGTTAGGAAAATAGTTTCAGTTCTTAGATAAAGAAAACATAAATACTTCAAACTTTTAGTATGCACTGAAGAATTAGACATTTTAAGTATATCAATACCAAAATGTCTGTATATTTTTAAAGTAAGTCATATAATATTCTTTTTTTTTCCATTATTAAACTTTAACTTCTGAGGTACATGTGCAAATCTGCAGGTTTCTTACATAGGTATAAACATGCCATGGTGGTTTGCTGCATCATCCCCCCATCACCTACATTAGGTATTTCTCCTAATTTTATCCCTCCCCAACCTTCCCACTCTCTGCTATCACTCCCCTATCCCCTCCACCCCACAACAGACCCCAGTGTGTGATGTTCCCCTCCCTGTGTCCATATGTTCTCATTATTCAACACTCACTTATAAGTGAGAACATGCAGTATTTTGTTTTCTATTCTTGGGGAACTTTGCTGAGAATGATGGTTTCCAGATTTATCCATGTCCCTGCAAAGGACATGAAACTATCCTTTTTTATGGCTACATGATATTCCACAGTATATATGTGCCCCATTTTCTTTATCCAGTCTATCACTGATGGGCATTTGGGTTGGTTCCAAGTCTTTGCTATTGTAAACAGTGCCATAATCAACATATGTGTGCATCTGTCTTTAATAAGAACAATGTCTAATCCTTTAGGTATATACCCAGTAATGGGATTGCTGGGTCAAATGGTATTTCTATTTCTAGATCTTTGAGGAATCACCATACTGTCTTCCACAATGGTTGCACTAATTTACACTCCCACCAACAGTGTAAAAGCATTCCTATGTCTCCACATCCTCTCCAGCCTTTGTTGTCGCCAGATATTTTTAATGATTGCCATTCTAACTGGCATGAGATGGTATCTCAATGTGGTTTTGATTTTAATTTCTCTAATGACCAGTGATGATGAGCATTTTTTCATATGTTTGTTGGCCCATTAATGTCTTCTTTGAAAAGGGCCTCTTCATATCCTTCTCCCACTTTTTGTTGGGGTTGTTTTTTTCTTGTGAATCTGTTTAAGTCCTTTGCAGACTCTGGATATTAGCCCTTTGTCAGATGGGTAGCTTGCAAAAATTTTTTCATATGCTGTTTGTTGCTGGTTCACTCTAATGATTGTTTCTTTTGCTGTGCAGAAGCTCTTAAGTTTAATGAGATCCCATTTATCTGTTTTGGCTTTAGTTTCCATTGCTTTTTTTTGTGTTTTAGTCATCAAGTCCTTGCCCATGCCTATGTCCTGAATGGTATTACCCAGATTGTCTCCTATGGTTTTTATCATGTTAGGGCTTACATTTAGATCTGTAATCCATCTGGAGTTAATTTTTGTGTAAGATGTAAGGAAAGGATCCAGTTTCAGCTTTCTGCATATGGCTAGCCAGTTTTCCCAGCACCATTTATTAAATAGGGAATCCTTTTGCCATTGCTTGTTTTTGTCAGGTTTGTCAAAAATTGGATGGTTGTAGATGTGTGGCATTACTTCCAAGGCCTCTTTCTGTCCCATTGGTCTATATCTCTGTTTTGGTACCAGTACCATGGTGTTTTTATTACTGTAGCCTTGTAGTATAGTTCAAAGTCAGGTAGCATGATGACTCCAGCTTTATTCTTTTTTGCTTAGGGTTGTCTTGGCTATGTGGGCTCTTTTTTGGTTTCATATGAAGTTTAGGGTGTTTTTTTCCAGTTCTGTGAAGAAGGTCAATGGTAGCTTGATGATAATAGCATTAAATCTATAAATTACTTTGGGCAGTATGGCCATTTTAACAATATTGATTCTTCCTAACCATGAGCATGGAATGCTTTCCCATCTGTTTGTGTCATCTCTTATTTCCTTGAGCAGTGGCTTGTAGTTCTCCTTGGAAAGGTCTTTCACATCCTTCATTAGTTATATTCCTACATATTTTATTCTCCTTGTAGTAGTTGTGAATGGAAGTTCACTCACAATTTGGTTCTCTTTAAGTCTGTTATTGGTGTATAGGAATACTTGCAATTTTTGCACACTGATTTTGTACCCTGAGACTTTGCTGAGAGTTTAAGGGGATTTTGGGCAGAGACGATGGGGTATTCTAAATATACAATCACGTAGTCTGCAACTAGAGACAATTTGACTTCCTCTTTTTCTGTTTTTTTTTCACATTCCAATCCTTTTAATAGAATATGTACACAACTTTGAATACACATTTTCCTGTTAAAGCAGAGAAGAAACAAGCCAGCCACATGGCAGAGACTCAGTACATTAGAGGGTTGTGAGGGGTTAGGGCAGATGGAAAGAGCTAGATTTTAGATTATTTCTTTTATTTTTAAAACAACTTTTTTTCTAATTATAAAATGAATATGTCCTCCTTAGAGAAAACTTGGGAAATATAAAAAATATATCCTTTCTAAAATATAGTCTCACCCAATCCTCCATTCTCATTTAGATTCAGATTTAATAGATAATAAACAGTGGATAGCACTGTCATTGTCATAACACCACCCAGATATCAATAACATCCTCAGATACCAAATTACTGATATTGATACTAAGAGTTATCTTCAGTTGATCTTCTCTCCCTCGATCTTTCTCAAAATGTGAGCTGCTTGAAGATTCAGTTTGTATAATACCTTAACATACCAGAATTGATTTGTGTAGAAAACAAGCAGTTAGTAGGAATCCTGAAATGTGAACATTTGGAGGCCTTTACAATAACAACCATAATAAACACTATTATTTCTATTGTGCCAGGTGCTGTTCCACATATATTAACTCATTAAATCCTCACAGTGCCCCATGAAGTGTCAGGGCTCAGAACACCATACCCTAAAAGTATAGAGCCTTGGCATGCTGAGTACTTTGAACCAAAGAACATTGGAGAGGCCTCAGAAGCAAGCTCTCTCTGCCCTTCTCCCATCTTCCTGTCTTCTGCCCATTTTTCTGTCCTCAAAGCAATTCGTAGAAACCAAAATTTCTCTCCCCAATGGTAGATCTTAGACACTAGAGTTCCTCTTCCCAAAGCAAGCCAGTAAAATCTAGAAAGGTTACTCTGACCTTCTCCCTTGAAGACTGTCAGTGTGACAGGTGTCCTGACCTATACCCAGAGGAAAGGAATGCCGCAGAGAGAGCCCAAGAAGGATCTGAACAGACAGGCCTTGCTGGATTTCCTTCTCAGTCTATGATCATTAGATCATACTCTTTTTTCCAATCACATTTCTACACAGCTGTCCATTCTTCACTGAACCTAAGCATAGCAATTGGCAATTTACCCTGGGTCTTTGGGTCCTCATTTCTGAAGTTCCATACTACATAAAACTTTGATTAAACCAATTTGTTATAGTTTTCTCTTGTTAACCTACCTTTTATTATAGGTGTATTAGCCATGACCCTTATGATAGGTGAAGAAAGGTATCCACATTTTGGGTCCTATGGGGGTCAATGCTATCATCCCCATTTTACACATGAGGACTCTAAGACACTGGGAGATTAAACTCCTTGCCTGGGTCACTCAGTGAACAGCTATGCTGGAGCTTCAGACTCCCCGCTCTCAGCTTCTACGTATTTATCCAGCATCCCTGGAGACCCGGGACACCTTACTCTTTATCTCCTCTTGATATAACAGGGGCCAGAGAAGATGTTTATCAGGACAACAGCATTTATAATTCATTAATGGTACTGAAATACTAAGAGCAGCTAACGTTTTATGAGTCTTTATTGTAGACCAGATGAATCTTTACTGTTTCCTCTTTTTCTAATTGAGTATCCTTTATTTCTTTTCTTGCTTGATCGCTCTGGCTAGAACTTCCAATACTATGTTGAAAAGGAATGATGAGAGGGCACTCTTGTCAAGTACCAGATTTCAAGGGAATGCTTCCAGTTTTTGCTCATTCAGTATGATACTGGCTGTGGGTTTGTCATAAATAGCTTTTATTATTTTGAGATACATTCCATTGATACCTAGTTTATTGAGAGTTTTTAACATAAAGGGCTGTTGAATTTTGTTGAAGGCTTTCTCTGCATCCATGGAGATAATCATGTGGTTTTTGTCTTTGGTTCTGTTTGCGTGATTGAGTATGTTAATAGATTTGCATAGATTGAAACAACCTTGCATCCCCGGGATGAAGCCTAAGCTTTTTGATGTGCTGTTGCAATGAGTTTTGCAGTATTTTATTGAAAATATTTGTGTTGATGTACATCATGGATAATGGCTTGAAGTTTTCTTTTTTAGTTGTGTCTTTGCCAGGTTTTTGTATCAGGATGATGTTGTTTTCATAAAATGAGTTAGGGAGGATTCCCCGTTTTGTATTTTTTGGAAACGTTTCAGGAGTGGTACCAGCTCCTCTTTGTACATCTGGTAGAATTCAGCTGTGAACCCATCTGGACCTGGACTTTTTTTGCTTGGTAGGCTATTAATTGCTGCCTCAAATTCAGCCCTTGTTTTTGGTTTATTCAGGGATTCAACTTCTTCCTGATTTAGTCTTGGGAGGGTGTAAATGTCCAGAAATTCATCAATTTCTTCTAGATTTACTGGTTTATGTGCATGGAGTTCTTTGTAGTAATCTTTGATAGTAGTTTGTATTTCTGTAGAATTGGTGGTGATATTCCCTTTAAAATGTTCTATTGCATGCATTCTATTCTCTGTCTTCTTTTTTATTAGTGTGGTTAGCAGTGTATCTATTTTGTTGATCTTTCCACAAAACCAGTTTCTGGATTTATTGATTTTTTGAAGCGTTTTTTGGTGTCTCTATCTCCTTTAGTTCTGCTCTGATCTTAGTTATTTCTTGTCTTCTGCTGTCTTTTGAATTTATTTGATCTTGCTCCTCTAGCTCTTTCAATTTTGATGATAGGGTGTCGATTTTTAGATCTTTCCTCAGTTCTCATGTGGGGATTTAGTACTATACATTTTCCTCTAGACACTGCTTTAAATGTGTCCCAAAAATTCTGGTATGTTGTGTCTTTGTTCTGATTGGTTTCAAAAAACATATTTGTTTGTGCCTTAATTTCATTATTTATCCAGTAGTCATTCAGGAGCAGGTTATTCAGTTTCCATGTAGTTGTGCAGTTTTGTGTGAGTTTCTCAATCCCGAGTTCTAATTTGATTTCACTGTGGTCTGAGAGACTGTTTGTTATGATTTCCATTCTTTTGCATTTGCTGAGGAGTGACTTACTTCCAATTATGTGGTCAATTTTAGAGTAAGCGTGATGTGGTGCTGAGAAGAATGTATATTCTGTGGATTTGGGGTGGAGAGTTCTGTAGGTATCTATTAGAACTGCTTGGTCCAGATCCGAGTTCAACTCCTAGATATCCTTGTTAAGTTGCTGCCTTGTTGATCTGTCTAATATTGACAGTGGTGTGTTAAAGTCTCCCACTATTATTGTAACGGTTGGATGTCTCTTCAGAAAAATTAAAGTGGCCATACTTTAATTTTCAAAAAATATTTGTCCCCTTCCTAACATTATCACTGCATACAAATAATTTTAGCATAATTGAATTCATTTTGGTTTAATCATTCATAATTTAAACTTATTATATTTTCTGTATTAATTATGTCAACCTTTTTTTGACTTGCAACTAAAATCAAGCAAGTCTCCAATTTAACATTAGACTATCATTAACATTTATCAGCTCAAGTTGATAGTTTATGCCAGTGTAAAGTATAAATTATAGTAACATAAATTTATGGCAATAAAAGGTCTAAATGATTCAAAACAAATTTTAGATATAAATAACACCAAAACTTTTAATATTGGTGGGGTGGCTGGCAAAATATTAGCAAAATATTGGAAAAATTTATAGATTGTAATCTCAAATCTTTTGGAAGGCTGAAATGTTTAAATCTATAACCTTCCTTAATATTTTTCAAATATTTTGTGATCCACTTGAGTGTATCTCAGCAAGTTGGAAACTCCAGAATTATATGTATATTTTCTTATAAAATTTCTTCAAGATTTGCTCAAACTTGAAATGAAATACAACATAACATTAGAAAGACATGGAATAAGAAGACTGGAAGTTAATACTGAAGCCACTTCATAATAAAGAAAACTTTAGAAATTTTTAAATCATATTTACATATTTTATTATATAATGTAAATAAATATCAACAACCTTTTTTGGAAGGAAGGTATAAAATAATAATGTAAGAACAAGGAATACATAATGCCATTAAAAAGATGAAGAATTTGGTTTAACAGATGAGAAGATGAAGTAAAAGGTTTGTTAATCATCATGTTTATAGTACTGTATATAGTACAATACAAAAGTTACTACTACAATGTTAATTCTAAAATTGAGAAATATTTTAACAAATATTTTAAAACTTGGATGTGAACATCAATAGGAAAGAGACAAATACATAATTTTTAAAACACTAGATGTAGGTTTAGCAAAAAAAAATGCCATATATTAGAAATCATAAAAAGATGTCAAAATCTAAATGTCATAGCTTCAAAAAGTAAAATACCTAGAAATACATTTAACAAAGGAGATGAAATATCTCTATGAGGCAAACTATAAAACACTGTTGAAAGAAACTGCAGGTGGCACAAACAAAAGGAAAAACATTCCATGCTCATGAATTAGAATAAATATATTAAAAGTGACCATATTTTTCAAAGCAATCTACAGACTCAACACATTTTTTATCAAATTACCGATGATATTTTTTCACAAAATTAGAAAATTCTATTGGAATCAAAAGAGAGCCCAAAATAACCAAAGCAATCCTGAGCAAGAGGATAAAGTTGCAAACATCGCAATACCTGACTTTACATTATACTACCAGCATATAGCAACCAAACTGTATGTCACTAGTACAAAATTAGACACATAGATCAATGAAACATACTCCAGCAAAACCAGAAACAGAGCTACATATGTACAACCAAATGATCTCTGACAAAGTTGACAAAAATATAGACTGAGGAAAGAGCATCTTTTGCACTACATAGTGGTGGAAAAACTGGATAGCCATATGCAGAAAAATGAAGTGGACCCATACCTCTCACCATATACAAAAATTAACTATAATTGATTAAATACCTAAATTTAAGACCTGAAATTATAAGAATTCTATAAGAAAGCCTGGAAAAATCTCTTGTGGGTATTGGTCTAGGCAAAAGTTTATGACAAAGGCTTCGAAAACAAATGCAACAGAAACAAAAAGACAAAGGAGACTTACCTAAACTAAAAAACTTCTGCACAGCAAAGAAATAACCAACAGAGTAAACATACAAGCTACAGATGGGAGAAAATATATGCCAACTATGCATCTCACAAAAAACGAAATCAACAATCCACAATGAATTCAAACAACTAAATAAGAAAAATCAAAGACAACCCTATTAAAAAATGGGGAAAGGAAAGTAACAGATATTTTCTTTTTTTTTCACTGTACATAATTGTATGTGTTTTATTCATTTATTTATTTTCTTTTTCTTTTTTTTTTAAATTTTTATTGCATTTTAGGTTTTGGGGTACATGTGCAGAACATGCAAGATAGTTGCATAGGTACACACGTGGCAGTGTGTTTTGCTGCCTTCTGCCCCCTCACCCATATTTGGCATTTCTC
>CM052655.1:64262664-64300241 GCA_028533165.1 Leontopithecus rosalia
CATCAACTAACAGGGAAAACAGCCAGCTAGCATCAAAATGGCAGTATCAAATTCACACATAACAATATTAACCCTAAATGTAAATAGACTAAATGCACCAATCAAAAGACACAGATTGGCAAATTGGATAAAAAGCCAAAACCCATCAGTGTGCTGTATCCAGGAAACCCATCTCACATGCAAGGATACACAAAGGCTCAAAATAAAGGGATGGAGGAAGACTTACCAAGCAAATGGAGAGCAAAAAAAAGCAGGAGTTGCAATTCTCATCTCTGATAAAATAGACTTTAAAGCAACAAAGATCAAAAGAGACAAAGAAGGACATTACATAATGGTAAAAGGATCAATACAACAAGAAGAGTTCATGATCCTAAATATTTATGGACCCAATACAGGAGCACACAGATATATAAGGCAAGTTCTTTTTCTTAATTAGACTTTAAGTTCTGGGGTGTATGTGCAGATCATGCAGGTTTGTTACATAGGTATACACATGCCATGGTGGTGGTTTGTTGCAACCAACACCCTGCCATCTGCATTAGATATTTCTCCTTATTCTATCCCTCCCCAGTCCTTTCACTCCCTGCTATTCCTCTCCTAGTCCCCTACCCTGCAGGCCTCAGGGTGTGATGTTCTCCTCCCTGTGTCCATGTGTTCTTATTGTTCGACACCCACTTATGAGTGAGAACATGCGGTGTTTGGTTTTCTTTTCTTGGGTAAGTTTGCTGAGAATTATGGTTTCCAGTTTCATCCATGTCCCTGCAAAGGACATGAACTCATCTTGATTTATGGCTGTATGGAATTCCATGGTGTATATGTGCCACATTTTCTTTATCCAGTCTACTGTTGATGGGCATTTGGGTTGGTTGCAAGTCTTTGCTATTGTGAACTTGCCACAATAAACATAGATGTGCATGTCTCTTTATAATAAAATGATTTATAATCCTTTGGGTATATACCCAGTAATGGGATTGCTGGGTCAAATGGTATTTCTATTTCTAGGTCCTTGAGCAATCACCACACTGTCCTCCACAGTGGCTGAATTAATTTATACTCCCACCAACGTGTAAAAGCATTCCTTTTTCTCCACATCCTCTCCAGCGTCTGTTGTCTCCCGATTTTTTAATGATCACCATCCTAACTGGCGTGAGGTGGTATCTCCATGTGGTTTTGATTTGCATTTCTCTAATGACCAGTGGTGATGAACTTTTCTTCATATGTTTGTTGGCTGCATAAATGTCTCCTTTTGAAAAATGTCTTTTCATATCCTTTGCCCACTTTTTGATGGGGTTGTTTTTTCTTGTAAATTTGACATTTTTAAAGAATCATACAGCAGCCAATCAATATATGGAAAATTTCTCTTCAATAATAATCACAGATATGCAAATTAAAAACACAATGAGATATCTTACAATGATCCTAATGACTAACACTAAAAAGTTAGGACCAGGCACAGTGACTAACACTTGTCATCCCAGCACTTTGGGAGAGCGAGGCCAGTGGAACACTTTAGGCTAGGAGATCAAGACCAGCATGGCCAACATGGTGAAACCCATGTCTACTGAAAATGCAAAAATTAACCAGGTGTGGTCGCACATCTGAGGCACAAGAATTGCTTGAAACTGAGATGCAGAGGTTGCATTGAGCCAAGATCGAGCCACTGCACTGCACTGGGCATCAGAATGACTGTCTCAAAAAATATATATATAGTTAAAACAGCAGATATTGGTAAGGCTACAGAGAAAAGGGAACACTTATACACTGCTAGTGGGAATTGAAATTACTACTACTTCTATGAAAAAAAGTACAGATTTTTCAAGGAATAACTACCAAAAGGAAAAAAAAATCATATATATAAAAAAATTGGTATTCATATGTTTATTGCAGCACAAAATAGGAAAGACATGGAATCAACCTATGTGTCTATCAACAGATAATTAGATTAAAAAATGTGATATATGTGTATATATATGAAATATATACATATGTATATGTGAGATATATATGCACATATATATTCCATTTTTATATTCTATGTATATGTGTGTATATATACAGGAATATATATATACAGACATATACTATACATATATATATATTCCATGTGTGTATGTATTATATGTCTGTGTGTATATATATATACATATATACACATATATATATTCCATATGTGGATATATATGGAATATATATCCATACATGTAAATGTATATATGAGTATATATACACATATATATGTATATATGTATTTATACATATATGTATATACACATACATACACACATATACTACACATATATATATTCCATGTGTGTATTATATGTCTGTGTGTATATACATACATATATACACATATATCTATTCCATATGTGGATATATATGGGATATATATGGAATATGTATCCATACATGTAAATGTATATATGAGTATATATACACATATAAATGTATGTATTTATTCATACATGTATATACACACATATATATGTACACATGTATATATGTATGTATTTACACATTTACATACATAAATATATACATTTACATAAATACATATATACATCTACATGTATGTATATATACACATATATACATATATATGTAATGTATATACACATGTATATATGTATACATATATTCACATGTATATATATGGAATATATATGTATATATGTATACATATATGTATAGATGTGTGTATATATACACATAAATATATATTCCATATATACACACATACACAGAATATATATATATGGAATATATATATATATACACAGACACACATATAATACATCCACACATGATATATATGTATGTATATATTCATATATACGTATATATACACACACACATACACATATAATACACCCACATATATATGTGTCTCTCTCTATATATATACACACACACATATGCACACAGACAAAAACATATACATGCTATGGAATATCATGCAGTTATATAAAATGACAGGCAGTCCTATGAAAATGACATCATGTCCTTTGTAGCAATACTGATAGAGCTGGAAGCCATTATCCTAATTATAATAACTGAGAAACAGAAAATCAAATACTGCATGTTCTTACATATAAGTAGGAGCTAAATAATGAATCCACAGTCATATAGAGTGAAACAACATAGTCTTGGGATTCTGAAATTGGAGAGGCTAGCTAGCAGGAATCTGAGGGTTGAAAAATTACCTAATAGATACAATGTTCACCATTTGGGTGATGTGTGCACTAAAAGTCCAGGTTTCATTAAAACACAATATATCCGTGGAACAAAACTGTACTTGTACCACCTAAATCTATCAATATAAAAATATGGTATAAATAAAAATTTAAAATAGATTACTGAATGTAATAAAATATTAAAATAAAATAAAAAGCACAGGCTAATTCTGGGCCAGGTATGCTGGCTCATACCTGTAATCCAGCACTTTGGGAGGCCAAAATGACAAAACACACAAGTTTTTTGTGTGAACAATTTTAAAAAAGTATTATGACAAGAAAACACAAAATATAAATAACCAAAGTGAAAAACAGGTATAAATGAAGTAAGATGTAATAGAAACCATGGAAAATATTGAAATTTTGCTTCCAAACATTTTTAACTATTTTAAGGTAGAAAATAACTGAGATGAAAGAACACTGAGGTTCCATAGTTGAAAAACATCTATTCAAGAAAGATTAAGAATTAGAGAACAAATTAACACAAAAAATGATTATTTTTTGTTGAATTAGCTGAATAAAATTAAAGGTGGTGAACATAATATATTAATATCAGATCTTCACTTCTTTATTAAATGAAATTGAAGAAAACTATAGAGGCTTATGTAATATAATTTAACAAGTTTAATTTATAAAATTTTAAATCTGATACCAAATAAACGTATTTTCTTTCACATTTTCCAAGAATTACAAAATAATAGATAATATAAAGAATTCAAAGACAAATCAATTTCAAAATTGTAATTTGCATAGATTATTTATGTTTGTTTCTTTTCTTTAGAACAGATTCCCACTCTGTCATCCAGGCTGTAGAGCAGTGGTGTAATCATGTTCACTGCAACCTTGACCTCCTAGTCTCAAGAGATCCTCCTGCCTCAACCCCCTATGTAGCCCAGATTCAAGGTGCACACCACTGTGGCCAGCTAATTTTTTTTTAATTTTTATTGCATTTTAGGTTTTGGGGTACATGTGCAGAACATGCAAGATAGTTGCATAGGTACACACGTGGCAGTGTGTTTTGCTGCCTTCTGCCCCCTCACCCATATTTGGCATTTCTCATTTTTTAATTGTTAGTAGATGCAAGGTGTCACTCTGTTACACTGGTCTTGAAATCCTGGGCTCAGACAATCCTCTCACCTCAACCTCCCATAGTGCTGAGATTAAAGGCATGAGCCACCACACCTGGCCCAGATTATATTCTAATAACTATGCTAATACAACACAATAGAAACTAATAACTACCAGTAACTCATGGTTATTTTAATAGGCTGTACTAAATCATTTTTAAAATTTGAATTAATAATTTTACTGAGAACCCATTTTAAAATTAATAACAATGGAGCCTAGACATAAAGACATTGTGAAAACATCCTGCAATGCTGAAAGAAACCTTTTTTCTAAAATATCAGTCTGATGTGTTATTCAGACTTATGTGTTGAGGAGTCTAGAGAAAGTAAATACAAATACAAAAGATGGTAAATGAACTAAACTTTATTTAGTTTTATATAGTTTTCTTCAGTCACATTGCTTTTGTAGAAGTAGCAAACAATAATATAATTCTTCAGGCAATCTAATGATGGACTGGCAGTAATTTGGCAGTATGTATCTATTTTAAATATCATAGAAGAATACTGAGAATTAGCAATTACTAATAAAAGTATCATGGCAGAGGGACTAGCAAATCTTTTTGCAGTTTACCAACCTAGCATGGATGTTTTCTTTCAGTTTGTAGAATTGGCAACTTGGAAGATATCAGAGACTTCCTACAAACATCTCATGCAGTTGCTGAAACGCCCAGTTCTGCCAGTGTTCCTTATCAGAGTTTCTTAGAGACCAGGAAAGTGGCCCACTGTGAGATTTTATTAGAATGGAAATTTGAATTAACTGAAGACAAAGAAGTATACTATTCCATATGATATTATGCCTTAAACAATAATGTCACTTCTGGTAAATCCCTATTTGGGCAGTAAAAGCAAAGAATACAACATTTAATTATGTGTTTCTAAAGCATTACGCAGTTTTGCTGAGCAAGACTCGGGGAGTCTGTCTCTTTCAGTGAAACTCCTGAAAACTCTGGGTTTTATGTAAAGCAGCTAAAGAAATCAAATAAATAGCTTTTGTGAAATGATCCAGAATAACTTCATATTTAGTTAGCAATTGTGTTGAAAATGCTACAAAATCGTTTTTGTTGAAGAAAAAATAAAAATAATATTAAAATTATAAAGTATGACAAAATATTTCAATATCCAAGGAATATGTTAGAAAGTTGATCCACAAACTCTTAGATTTCATTTGTTATTCCTACTCTATTTTTGAAAGACTGTTTTCTATTCACTATTTTAGAGTGCTTTTAGTGTTGTTATTTTCATCTTTAGCATTCTGACACTTAATCCTAATATTTGATTTTTTCTTGATCTTCTATTAGTACTTAACGTCCCTTTTGATCATAGAACTTTGGTTTTCTCCAGTTCTGCAAAATGTTCTTATACAATTAGTTTTCCATGTATTTATTCTATGCCTTCTCTTCCATTCTATTCTACTCTGTTCTATTCTATTCTATTCTATTCTATTCTATTCTATTCTATTCTATTCTATTCTATTCTATTCTTCTATTAATTCTAGTTCTTTAGTCCTTGTAGGCTTCCTAGGCCTATTTTTTTTTTATTGCATTGTAGGTTTGGGGGCACCTGTGCAGAACTTGCAAGATAGTTGCATAGGTATACACATGGCAGTGTGTTTTGCTGTCTTCCTCCCCTTCACCCACATTTGGCATTTCTCCACAGGCTATCCCTCCCGAGCTCCCCCCAACGCTGTCCCTCCTCTATTCCCCCAATAGACCCCAGTGTGTAGTACTCCCTTCCCTGTTTCCATGTGTTCTCATTTTTCATCACCCGCCTATGAGCGAGAATATGTAGTATTTCATATTCTGTTCTTCTGTCAGTTTGCTGAGAATGATGTTCTCCAGATTCATCGGCCTTAAATGTTGTCCTCTAATTCATATTTTCAGTTATGGAAGTTTTGGGGGAATTTTAAAATTGGTTTTATTCATGTTGTCATATCAGGGAAAATTCTCCAAAGATGCTGGGTAATTCCTACTAAGAGGTTAAGGGAATATTCTTAGGACAGTTTTACTTTGAAAATCTTTATTACTTCTATTTCATTATAAAATCAATGGTATTACTTGAAATACAGTCATTTACCTCCTGATACAATTTTATTGTGTTTGTGACATTTATTAAAATAAATATTTCAGTGGACATTTTCCTGTTGTTATCTATGTGCAACTGCAGGCTCTCGGAAGAAGTTTTTTAAAAAAGCAGAAAATGCTTTCCAAATCTATGCTTCATTGCTGCAGAATGATTAACTTCTTCTATTGCTTAAGAAGGAAGATGAGTCTTCCTTTCAAAATAATCAGTAGATTATATTAGTGTCAATTGAAATTCAGAAATGGCTGGAAGTATGTTATTAAAGAGCACTTTAAAAATCATTATTATATAAATGAATACAGTATAGTTATCTATTTTGCAAAACCATCATCTTCACATTGAAATATTGTCTATTTCATTTACTTTTAATTAATGTCATCACAACTTAGCTTTGGCATAATGTGCCAGTTAGTAATAAATGCAAGTACATTTTAAAGCTCAAATTTTTATATGAGCCAGAAATAATAAAACAGATTGTTATATATTTTGTTTATCAAACATCAATGACTTAAGAGTTAATCTATAAGCACACAACATAGAAAACATATAGACAATCTACCTTTATATTTGGAATCCATCGGCAACCAATATTTTGATAATACATGTAAACATTCTGTGAGGCACCATATCGTAGTGAAAATATCATTGAAATACAATAGAAGAACTGAGAGAATTTTCATTGAACATTATACCAGAAAATACTGGAAGGGTCATAAGATAAAACCAAGTTCTAAGTAATGTATTACCAATAAAAATAATAATAAGGTAATTCTACTTTCTTCATAAAGGCATAACCGCTACACAGGACTTTACCCCATAAGCAACAAGATAACCTAAAATAAAAACAAATAAATAACAATATTTTTGACTTCAGACAACAGAGCAAAACAGTAATCTACAAAAATGGAAATACTGCACTGAGGCACCTTCCAGAGCATGGTGCAGGCACAAGAAGGGGAAAAGCAAGTAGACTATTACAGCCTTGCTGAATAGATGAGACGGAGATTGTTGTTGGGAGAAGCTGAGGTAGCTAGAATTTGTAAAATATAGAACCACAGGGAGAAAAGAAAGTAGCTCCAGAAATATACACAGGGCTATGCATGAGATTTTTTGGCTGAGAGCTAAACTTCTAATGCACAGCATGAGATCCCATGAAGATAAGAAAGGACAACTATTGGAGTAAAAGCCAATACTGCAAAACTGTAAGTAGAACAATAACCAGAGTCATACACATGAAGGATATTTTTCAGTTCTGATCAACGAAGATAGACAAATTTTTCTTAGTAACTAGAAATCAATGAAGGGCATGAAGAAATAGATACATTTCTAGAAACATACAACCTACCAAGAGTGAGTTATGAAAATATAGACAATTTGAACAGTAATGAGTAAACAGATTGAATCAGCAATAAAATAACTTCCCAACAACAACAACAAAAAGGCAAGAACCAGAAAAGTTTCCAGGCGAATACTACCAAGTACTTAAAGAGAAATTAACACAATATTTCAAAATATTATGTTACCATCACCATTGCGTGATGGTAAGGTGAGGGGAGAATAGAAAATGAACCCTATAATTTTCCAGGTGGATGGCAGATAGGTGCTGAGTGTGATATGAATTGAGGAGATCCTCGACAAAATGAGAAACACAGACAGCTAGAGATGGCAGACTTTTCCTCCAACTGACTTAGAATCCAGAAATAACTGAACCATGGTCAATTGTAATGGCATCTATCCACAGTAATATCTGGTACATGAACAAAAGTCAATTCTTTTTCAGGAGGGAAGGCAATAAATAAAATACCACTGCAAATCTTACCGATTTGCTCTGTAATGAAATTTAAACTTACCATACTACTATATTGTATTAAATGACATTGCTGGTAAGATTCAAGTACTTTATTCATTCATTCATATGGTAATACTGATATGAATGATCAACTGTATTGGGAGATTGACTTAAAAAGCCTTTCAGGATACTGATAGAAAATAACACTTTACAAAAGAAGACATACATGAGGCCAACAAACATATGAAAAAATGCTCATCATCACTGGTCATTAGAGAGATGTAAATCAAAACCACATTGAGATACCATCTCGCGCCAGTTAGAATGGCGATCATTAAAAAATCTGGAGACAACAGATTCTGGAGAGGATGTGGAGAAATAGGAACTCTTTTACACTGCTGGTGGGAGTGTAAATTAGTTCAAACATTGTGGAAGACAGTGTGGCGATTCCTCAAGGCCTTAGAAATAGAAATTCCATATGACCCAGTAATCCCATTACTGGGTATATATCCAAAGCAGTATAAATCTTTCTACTATAAGGACACATGCACACGAATGCCCATCGATGATAGACTGGACTGGGAAAATGTGGTACATATTTGCCATGGAATATTATGCAGCAATCAAAAATGATGAGTTCGTGTCCTTTGTAGGGACATGGATGAATCTGGAGAGCATTCTCAGCAAACTGACACAAGAACAGAAAATGAAATACTGCATATTCTCACGCATAGGCGGGTGATGAAAAATGAGAACACATGGACACAGGGAAGGGAGTACTACACACTGGGGTCTATTGCGGGGAATAGGGGAGGGACAGCGGGGGTGGGTAGCTGGGGAGGGATAGCCTGGGGAGAAATGCCAAATGTGGGTGAAGGGGAGGAAGACAGCAAAACACACTGCCATGTGTGTACCTATGCAACTATCTTGCATGTTCTGCACATGTACCCCAAAACCTAAAATGCAATTAAAAAAAAAAGAAAAGAAAACGACAGGACTAAGGAAAAATTGGATTTAGGTAGCCATTAGTTAATTTTTATGCCTAACAGTTCTGCATAAAGCTATCTCAAGCAATAAGTAACTGTAGATAAAGAAAGAGAAACAAGTAATCAAATTAGTACCAAAATATAAAAATATATGTAATGACTTTCTGGCATATGCTAGTTGTTTCTTTGTTTGTCTCTATGCCACACTGACTATTCCATAAATATATGTTGGTATTATCACTGAATCTGTTATATACATGCTAAGATAAATATATGCTTAGAAAGATGTGATAATCTTGTTCTAAGACAACACAGACCAAGGGAATGGGGGATGTACAGTGAAGGACAGAGTTAATTCAGCAGGACTGGATTGCTCAAATCCTGCACATACCCCAAAAAGGACTGGTCTTCAGGACAAGCTCTTGGCTCAAAGCTCAAACGAGTTTCCTGATTGGAAACACTTCACATTTGTTGTCATGCATCCTTGATAAGAAAATTAAGTGCATCTGTGAGACTTCATAGGGAATGGGTAACTCAAAGCATGTGTTTGGTTTCTGCTGAAATTCATAACACAGATCTTTTGCTTTTGCTAATTTTAATGTGTATCCTTCCAATGTAATAAAACATAACCATAAATAATAGTTTGATTTCTAACTTCAGTGAATCATTCTAGAGAGCCAGTAAACCTAAGGGTGTCTTGGAGATACATAACACAAAAATAGAAAGAGCAGGAAAAAAAAATCTCTTTAAAGTAATTGCAGATTTGATTTGTTAATGGGATAAGAGAAAGTTCAGAAGTAAATGTTGTTTGTATATATGGCTCATTTACTGTATAGTATCCAAAAGAGCATAAAATCCAAAAGAATTTGGTAATAGAGGTGTTTCTAATAACTCAAACACTATTCATGATGACTTAGTAAGTGGCATTTATATCTTTTTTGTGACAAGTTCTCCAAATCTCTAAAAGCTACTCTCAGACATTTGATGTTTTATTATTTTATGGGGCTCTGCTTTTTCTGAAAATATGCTAATCCTCTGGGACCTACTAGCCAGTTGACTCAGGGAACACCAGAATCTTGCAGGCTTTTTCATGGAAAGGAGAAATCTCTGGTCACATTTGTTTAAATGAATGTTTTCTCCAAAGGGCCACTTAAAAACTTTCTTGTTGGCTCTGTCCCCAAATAAAAAATGTAGGCCTCTTTTTGCATAGTACTTTTCATGCCATATCACATTTGTCACTACAGACAGACATAATTAAATTATGTTTTCTTATTTTTTGTATGTCTAGATATGTTACAAATGTATATGTATGTGTGCTTGGTATCTTATATATAGAGAGAGATATATAGATACTTTCAGGTACAAAATGACCCTTGTAAGCATAGCTTTAACAAAGTAGACATAGTGACAGGGATTGTTGTTTGCTTTAGAAAAGAGCCCTCTTCCCACACTTTTCGCTTTCTGAGAGACTGTCCATCATGTATTTTTTCAGCTGTCTCTGCAGCTAGAATAACAGATATGTGATTAAATCTTGGCCAGTGTGAACAATGAGAAAGTGCTGGTGTCATAGATTACATTTCTAAAAAAATGTAAACTTTGATAAAAGAAAATGGTGCAAAAATAGAGTCCTTCTCTCTCCAATTCAGTATTTAGAAATTCTGGTTCATAGAAATGTTAGTTGGATATGTTGCAGCCATTTTGCAACGTAAGTGGAAGATCAAAAGAAAAGGTAACCTACAACTATGACTTCATTGTCCTGCTAAATAAATAATAGATTCACTTACTGCTGATTTTCATGTTATTTAGAAAAAGTAAATGTTTTTATAAATAACATCTCAGAGTTTTTGTAATAAAAAATGAATTAAAAGATTCATATAAAACATTACTGAATCTGAGAGACTAAAATAAAGATACTGAACTAAATATTGTATTAAATGTATAAACGACTGTTAACTTGAAATCTAGTCAAAGGGTAAGAAGTTGATCTGTCAAGGAACACAGTCATGGGAAATGTCATCATCTTGATGAGGAAATAAAACTACCGGATTAAATATACTGACCATCTACTAGGTTACATGTACTGTCTAAAAGCTAAGGATACAGTCAGTTAAAAGTTATAATTGGGGCCGAGCGCGGTGGCTCAGGCCTCTAATCCCAGCACTTTAGGGGGCCAAGGCGGGTGGATCACGAGGTCAAGAGATCGAGACCATCCTGGTCAACATGGCGAAACCCCATCTCTACTAAAAATACAAAAAAATTAGCTGGGCATGGTGGCGCGTGCCTGTAATCCCAGCTACTCAGGAGGTTGAGGCAGGAGAATTGCCTGAACCCTGGAGGCAGAGGTTGCGGTGAGCCGAGATCGCGCCATTGCACTCCAGCCTGGGTAAACAAGAGCGAAACTCCGCCTCAAAAAAAAAAAAAGTTATAATTGTTGCAATCAATGCCGGTGAATTTCAATCAGAGTTTCGTCAAAAGTGGAAGTGAGATTATGGTGAAAAATGCTTCTTCATCTCCTTTGATGGAGTGACCTATGTTATTGATGAGCTTCCCCGAGAAATCAGGAATGCATCACTCAGCCCCATTAGTCTTTAGAAGCCAATAATGCTGGAGAATAAACTGATGGAGGAGTTGGTAAGTAAGGAGGGAATAAGTCCCAGAAAACTTCTCTCAGCTTAATTGCTAACAGTTATAAGAGTTCTGATTGGGAAGTGATATAATTACAAGGTAACTCTATATAATTAAATTTGAAACTCCAAATCAGGTGAATGTGAATGTAACTGCAGAAGGAGTATAAATGATCAGTAACCCCCTGCCCTACCCACAACATATACCAATTAATATCCAGAGAGTGAAAGGCCTTAACTTTCTGAAAAATAAATAAAACAAAGGCAAAACGTATCTTTACTTTCCAGTGAAATTCATATGTGGTGTAAATGATGCAATGAAAATTGTGAAGAGAGAAGAAATTTCAGCAGATTTATGGAAAGTCATAAAATATACGAAAATGGTCCCTGATATTTTCAGTTTATCAAGAGAAATAAAAATCAAGCTGGAAAGAATGAGATGATCTTTAAACACTATAATTTTGGTTTTAGAAGTGTCACTCACTTCCCATATCGGTTCATGGTCTGAAATAACATTGCATAAATAATAATTAAGAATTTTTGAAGAGACCAGGTTCTTGGTCTCCTGCCCTCTCAAGAATGAGAGAGGGGACCACAGTGCAGTGCGCAGTAAATGCCGGACTCAAAAGTGTTTGTAGAACGTGATTTACTTGAAGAGAGAGAGACACTTTGGGAGGCCGAGGTGGGTGGATCATGAGGTCAAGAGACCGAAACCATCCTGGCCAACATGGTCTCTACTAAATGTACAAAAAATTAGCTGGGCATGGTGGCATGTGCCTGTAATCCCAGCTACTCAGGAGGCTAAGGCAGGAGAATTGCCTGAACCCAGGAGGCGGAGGTTGCGGTGAGCCAAGATCGCACCATTGCACTCCAGCCTGGGTAACACGAGCGAAACTCCATCTCAAAAAAAAAAAAAAAAAAAAAAAGAGAGAGAGAGAGAAAAACAGGAGAAGGAGGAAGAAAGAAACAGCTAACTCTCACACTGAGTGAGAAAATCCAGAAAGATGGAGTCCAGGAGTGAAAAGCAGCTTCCACGAGAGTGTTAGGGAGTAGAGAAAGATGGAGTTTAGGAGGGGAAGACAGGCTTCCACAGCAGAGTGTGGAAGGGGACTCCAGAGGGAAAATCCAGGATAGAGAAAAACAGCTTCCACGAAGGGAGTATTCATGGAAGGGGTAGGGGTGTGAAAGAAGGGGACTTTTAACCTGGGAGGAACCCTCACCTTCTCTAAGACCATGCCAATGAAAGGAGTTCCTTAGAATTTCCACTGGACTAATTGACTCTAAGTTTCTTCCCACGCGCCCGAAATTCACACATAAAACAGTTAAATCTCCCAGATGGAGAGAGATGGGAGGGGGGCATGGTGCTAGAAAGTTCTTGCCCTTAAAGCTACGCCCCCTTGAGGACCCGGAAAGAGAACACATTCCCTCAATAGGATATAGAGTGTAATTTGAAAATACAATTAATATCTTTCATTATTTTATATTTTCATATTCTCCCTTCTTTATTTTAAAAAGTATTTCTTTCTTTCTTGTAACGAAAATACTGAAAGAATGCCGGTGAACCAAAGTAATGACTGAAAATATTTTAAGGAATTTCAATTAGTAGTAACCATACAATGTTTACCATGGGTAAAACAATCTAGTATTCAGTTTGTGGGAGGGATGGGGGGCTGTTTGCACTTAACCCCACAAAAATGCTGTACTGTAAATTTACTGTTTTCTTATATTGTGGTTGAAGAATTTGAGGCAGCATAGTTGCTCAAGATTATACAGGTAGTTTTAACCAGAAGAGATGTTAAAATTGGTCTTCAAAGTCGGCTTCATTAACATTGAAATATGAGTCTACAACAAATGAGGCCTCAACTACTGCCCAGTACCTAGGGCTAGGCACTATGTAAACATTGACACATTTTTGCCGGTACCAAAACAATCCTGTGAAGTTATTTTCATTGTGTATATAGGAATCTGAGACAGATTATTTCAGTAACTTGTTTAAGTCCTCAGGTAATAATAGTAGAACTGAAGTTTTACTCATTGTCTGATGACTTCAAATTCAAAATGTTTAGAATATGATTTGGCCTGTTATATCCCTAAGATTATCAGTTTAACTATGTTATTCCTAATTATTCATATTAGTAGAGACGGGTTCACCATGTTGGCCAGGATGGTTTCAATCTCCTGACCTCGTGATCTGCCTGCCTCAGCCTCCCAAAGAGCTGGGATTACAGGTGTGAGCCACCATGCCTGGCCTCATATTACATTCTTTTGCATCTCACTGATATCTCAATTTGAATAATACATTGTATATTAATAGATATTCTATTAATACCATGCCATAATAACTTCCAGTTTGGAGCTCATAAGCTAAGCCTTGTAAGTCACAATCCAGGATGTTACCAGATCACAGCAGAAGCTGTTTTATGGACCCCATCAAGCCATAATAGCTTCCTTACTCACTGACTGCTATGATGGCTGCCACCTTGTCTTTTCTGGTTATGTTGACATCTGAGTATAACCAGCACAGGAAAAGTGTCCTTGCCTCTATCCTCAGAAATAATTTAAGAAATATATAGTCACCATTAAAGAATTGGTCTACTGGGTTAGAGAAGGTTCTTCATTTCTTCCGTGTGTGTGTGTGTGTGTGTGTGTGTGTGTGTGTGTGTTTGTGTGTGGCTTTTCAATCAATTATTTTAATTGATTGAAATTCAGCTGAAGTCCTCTTTAGGATGAGACCAGACACCTCATCCTCCAATGCCATTCTGATCATTGCTAGGTTATTACCATCAAACACTGGGTAAATACTTAGATGTTTTCATAAAACAGTCCGTATTGTATACTTTATGAAATACATCATATGAATCAACGTGATAGACTATATTAGAGATAATCTATGCATATACATTTCCATTATTAAATAATTCAAGTCATCAAAGCTAATAGAAAAGACAAGGACACAAATTGAAATCATTGATTGAAAAGCCACCAAAAAAAGTGATGGAAGAAATGATAATATGCTCTTTTAAATCAAATGGAAATGCTACAAAAACACACTTTTTTTTTCCTGAGAGGCATTTTAAGCAGCACGGCTGTCGTTAGATAGAGGTTTGTCAGTTCCAACACCTAGCTCTGTAACTCATTATTTGGAAAGTCTGTGGTAAATTACATAAATCTACTATGATTTCATTTTCTTACATGTGAAAGATTAATAATAATATTTACTTCCCTTATATGGTTGTTGAAGATCAAATTAAGTAATTTATGCCTAACTGCTGGCATATAGTAGATGCTTAACACACTAATATTACTCAATGGTATAATAACAAGCATCTACTATTGGCATAGAGTAGTTGCTTAACATTGATATTATTATACATTTAATAATCTTATGAAATTATCAAAATGGAAATGTAAACTTAAAGACACTCTTTTAAAGTAATTCTTTATTATCAACACATATTTTTAACAAATGTCAGCACATTTTCAAATTTAAAATATTATAAAATGTATCAATAGTTTTGGAAAAGAATAAATATTCATCTGAAATTTATTTTTTGAAATGATGTCCTGTTGATCACTCCATAATTTGCTTTTGTAGTATGACAGAAAATATTATCCCAAAGCAGGCTTAGTGTTTAGTGTTTGGTCATTTTTACCTTTGTTCTTGTGCAATATTAAAAAGAAAAACAATATCTATGGAAATAGAGAATCTTAAAAGATAATTTAACTGCTGCTCTCAAGTGTGGCTTTGAAAATGTGACTCTTCGTCCTAGAGAGCCCTCTGTGGTAGCAGAATTTGGCAAGTCCATGAACTTTAGCTCCCATTTAAGAAAAATGAAATGGATGACCCAGGGATACTATCACTCTAGGAAGATAATCATTAACAATTCATGAAAGAGTACCCTCATAAGGTCAGGGGTATGCTCATCTCAGATTTCTTCACATCAGTGCACAGAATCAAGAGGTAATTGAGCAATTTACTGCTGTCCTTTCAGCATTGAAGATTTGTTGATTGTTGGTTAATAGGGAAGATAGAAAAAATGGTACTATTGTAATACCATGTCCCTCATATTATCACCCTGTGCATGCAAAGAGATCATTTTATATCAAATCAGATCTAGGATCTTGAATGAAGTTGAAGAGAACTTTTACAGATCCAATATAGTACCTTTGCTTTTAGAGGATGAATTACAGTTTTTACTAGAGGAGAGTATTAGGCTAATAGCTTTCAGCTAAGTAATGTATTTCAAAGGGCAAAAGAGCTGCTGAGGTCTTTTGTGCCTTTTTTTCTAACTATTTTTTTAACTATTTAATCACACTAGAAAACAACAGAGATTGTTACTGCTGAGAGGGCCCTAAAATGCAACAATACAATGTGCTGCAAAGAAAATCACATTCTTATATGTCTGCATTGAGGCTCCAGCTTCTAGACAACAATCCTCACAGCAGATATATATGTTCTCAAAGTTTATTTCATAGTACTTACTAGTAATTAGAAAGGTATTATTGTATTAAAGCTTTTTAATATATAATTATCATATTAAGATACTTTCTAGGTGTTAAAGGAAAATAGAAATCGCACCAGACAAGCAAAGCAAAGTTTATTTTATTCTGACACTGTTGCTGTAGGTGAGAAAGAATGAACTTAACACCCCTGAGAAGGAAGAGGCAGACAGGGTTAAGTAGTGAAGTAGTTAGTACAAAAGTACTGGGCATATTCAGGAGGTGGGTGATCAGTATATGTCTCTGGAACTTAGAGATATTTTTGAGTTCGCAAATATTTTTCTCAGTAATTAGCCTTCTGTGTTTGCTAATTAGCGTCTATTAAAATTAGGATCCTCCACTCCCATAGACACTGGGAGATAGGGACACGTCTCCTTAGATGTTTACATTTAAAAGAGATGGTTCCCAAGTCCTCAAGAATGACAATTTTTGGTTGTAAAACTGGCAAGAAACTAGGGAAAGATTTGTATATATTTCAAAGAGGCAGAGAAGGAATTTATAATGTCAAGTTTTTAAAAAAAATCCTCTAAGAAAAGAGAAGTAAATGACATGTATTTCCCATCTAAAGAGGAAGAAAACAGTATAAAGTCTGGGAATTCCAGACTTCTTGGGAATGTTAAGGCCATCTTGGTCATTATTTATTATTTATATTATTTTGACATAAATCTATAAAGACACATAGACAATTTAAAGCAAATGAAACAAATATACTTCTGCCATAATTATGGTGTCAAAGAATATTAATAAATATTGATGTCGGCTATATACTTATGGATTTCTGTTATTTTAAAAAGAATATGAAAATATATCAATATGTCTTCCGATATAGATATCATTATCTCACAGTATAGGGTGCAACTGAGTCTGAAAAACAATTTCCTTTTTCATTCATTGAATACGTTTATATATATATATATATATATATATATATATATATATGTGTGTGTGTGTGTCATATATATTCAGTCATATGTATATGTATATGTATATGTATATGTATATGTATATGTATATGTATATGACTGAGTTGAAATTAACCCAAGATCTTTCTAGAAAGTATAAGCTTTGGCATCAATCCTGAATTTAGTCATTTCTCTGTTAATTATCAGCTCTATGACTTCATTTATTTTATACCTAATTTTCCTTTGCCTTAGTCCTTATTTGGAAGCTAAGATCCAATACTACTATCTTTACCTAATAGGGTTAGTGTAAGGCCTAACAAAGAAAAATGTGAGTAAAAAGACTAGTACATAGTAAATGTCCTATAAAGGTTAATTATTTACGTTTTTACTCTAAATGCTGTTTTCTCAATGTATGATGCCTTCTACTAAGAGACACTATTTTGAGGATTTTGGAATGACTTACATGTGAATCATTGTGGTAGGTATTACAGTTCTTATTTTGAATCTGTGTATGATTATGCATTATTTTGAAATTGTTTTAATTATTAGTTCTGTTTTGTGTACTAATAAACACAAAAGTTTTAAATACCAAGCAAGTAGATCACAAGTTCATGAAAATATCTGTATAAACAGATATAGAGTAGAAATGTATGTGCTACCTTATTTATAAGAGTAGTGTGCTAGAGTGGTTAAACACACAACTATAGAGCTAGATGCTTAGATTAAATCCTGGCTCCAAAATTAGTGGGTGACCCAAAGCAAGTTAATCTAAATCTCTACAAATCTTAATTATATCATTTGTACAGCAAGGATGGTAATAATAGTTCTTATATTTTGTGTGGATGAATTGGGTAATAAAAATATGAAATTAATTTACAGTAATTACAGAAACAGAGTATGCCTTTTCTTAACTGAGAACTATCATTATCATTTCATAATTTCCATTGTCCTTTTTCCCTGAACTTCAGTGGCATACGTTTTACTCCTGGCATTCTATAATAAAAATAAATCATAAAAAATAGAAAATTATAAGAAAAGTTATTGACTTTTTAAATATATATATACACACACTCAGTTGAGAGTATATATTTATATGTTTATTTATATACTCTCAATTGAGTATATATATATATAATAGAGAGAGAGGATATATAAATACAATGAGAATACACATACACACACACACACTCTCTCTCTCTCTCTAATTGATAAATAAATGAAAAAATATTAACGAAACCTAGCATTCAGCTGGTACAGTTCAAATCTTTTTATTTTCTCTTCCAAATTCAGAATTATCAGCTTGAAGATATAGGTAGAAAGTAGCATAAGAAAAATAAATCAGTAAAAATATAAAATTTACATGCTGATTTTCTCTTTTAAAACTATGGTTTTAAATAAAAGTAGAAATTGTAATGGTTATATATATATATACACACATATATATCCACAGACATATATTTCTATATATGTATAAACAGATAAAGAGAATGTATTATACGGTTCTAACTGCACATATAACAGGTGTATTTTATATATGTAGGTTACGTTTATAATTCACCTTAAACTACTTAAGAAAAATTAGTTTAAACTTTCGGATTGACAAAGGTATTACAAATAGCTTTTAATAAATTCCTAGATGTTGTCTAGAGTATAATTCAAAAATTAATTTATGCTACTAGGGTCTTCACCATTTAGTATCTTTAGCTTTTTCCCATCTAGCTATAGCTAATGTTCATTGTAAAGGGTTAACAGTGTTGCAAATTATTCCTACTTATAGCAATGTGAGAGACAACTGAAAAATAACCTGACCATGTATAAAGACAGAACTCTGGTCCACAGTCTGCACTAACTGCCCAGGAAAAAAAACACTTATCTTCAGTAACCTGCCAGGAAGTGAGCCCACTATGTCTAACATGTAGAAAATTAGAATTCTATTTCTAATAACATTGGAGGAACCTAAACAACTTCTTTTAACAATCAGTCCAAAATGACCAAAGCTTAATCAATAATTGACAGCTTCCTTAATTTTTATTCCTGCTTTGAGCTTAGAATTTACCAGAGAAAGTCAGAGAGGTAACCCTAACCAATCACATATAACTCCTCAGTTCTAGTTAGCCTGCCTATAACTTCACATTGACAGCCTCCAGTCAGGACATACATCAAGCTTTTCTTTTTTTATTCCTGCAATAAATGTTGCCCACTCCTGCTTGCCTTTGAGTTTCAGCTGAAAGCAAATGATAGTGGCTCACTTCCTTGCTATAGCAATCTTTGAATAAATAGACTTTCCTTGTTTTATATTTGGTTGGTCTTAACTTTTTTTTAACTTTTGGTTTAAGTTTAGGGGTACAAGCTCAGGTTTGTTACATAGGTAAACAGGTGTCATGGGGGTTTGTTGTACCAAGTATTTCATCACCCAAATATTAAGTCTACTACCCACATTCCCTTATTATCTTTGTATTCCCACTCTCCACCCTCTGAAAGGCCCCAGTGTGTGTTATTACCCTCTATGTGTCCATTTGTTCTCATTATTTAGCTCTATTTATAAGTGAGAAGATGCAGTAGTTGGTTTTCTGTTCCCATATTAGTTTGCTACAGATAACTGTCTCCAGCTCCCTTCATGTCCCTGCAAAAGACATGCTCTTGTTCTTTTTTATGGCTGCATAGTATTCCATGGTGTATACTACTTCCACAGTTATTTTGGAGGTCCCACTGAAACTTAGTCTGTACTAGCTGTCTTTGTATTGCCCACACGAAGCCCCTTGTGCCTTGCTGCTCTCAGCTTGCAGTTAGTGACAGTGTGGTAATTTGGAATTCTGCTCTCTTTATCTTAGGATTCTCCACTACTATGTGGTTTGGTACATAAGTTTTGTTCTTGGTCCCCACTTGTTTTCCTTTGATGAATTCAGGCCATTCTTTCTCATCCTACTTTGCTCTTTTTTTTTGGTAACTCAATTTGTATTTTGCTGTCTAAAACTGTTGTTTGTCATAAAGAGGAGAACTATGGGGAAAGCTACAGAAAAATGCTCTAGAAGCCTGTTGTCCCACTTGGCCTCAAAGATCAGGGAGGTTGGTCCTTGCTTATTTTCACCAATGCAAATTTATTTATTCCCAGTTCAAGAAAAAATTATGAATTAAAGTGTACATAAAATATGCAGTTTTCAACTCTATCTACTTAAAGATATATTTATGTGTGAACATACACATGGGAAGAAGTTGTACTAAAGTTCGATCCTTTTGGAGAAATTAAACATTGAGGTCTTCTACTTAAAGAAAAACTGTCCATTTATAGGACTTTATAATATGAAAAGATGACTTTCAAAACTTAATTACATGTAAGAATTACATATTACAAGGTATATGTTAAACATGTGTAATATATTGGACATCTTGATTTAATTCAAAAATATAAAATAAAGTATAGTGCTAAGTTTCAAATAGATTATCTTGCATAATTTCTTTAGATCTGACACACTTAAGTTGCTAGTTTACTGTTTTGTGCTGGATATGAGCACAGTTGTTTCTTTTAGATTTTAATTTCTGGAGATACAAATGACTACTATTGCATCATATCATATAATATTTTCAGAAAACTCAAAGGAAACTGAAGAAATATTAAATGTTTACCCTAAAATATAATTTTTGCCATATTTTAAACGGTTGCCACAGGGCCAGCAGGCTAAAGCGGCCTGTGCAAAGCTATTTTTATGAAAAAAATTTATATCTATAGAGAATTTCCATTAACACAGCCAGCTCTCCCCTTGTCCAGATCTAAGAAAGATTAACTGAGAATCTAACAACTTCAATGGCATAATAATAATAATTACCATCTATTTTTTCTGAGGGTTGCAACCTGTGAGTTTTCATCTATGTAATAAGACCCCCTTTGCTAGCTAAGCCTCCTCTTCCCTCCTCTCCCATCACTTGCTTTGCCATTAAAACCTGATATATCACCATAACCTGTTTTTAGCCTTACTTTGAACCTATATTCTTTCTGTAACCTCAAAATGGCATTAAGTTTCCATATTTCCCATTGGGAGTTGGGCTATCTTTCCAAAGGCTCTTATCTTATGTATAAGAATTAAATAAATTTATGTGCCTCTTCTCCTATTAATCAACTACTTCATATCAGTGATTTTCAGCAAACTTTCAGGGGTCAAAACATACACACTCATACACATACAACCTGAAAACATAAAGAAGGTAAACATTTGCTAAGGCTAAGCAGACCTTGTCTGACTCTCTTTTGAAGAGTATTTAAAGTATAAAAGTATATAAATCAGGAGAAAGTCTGTATGTTCACAAAATAAAGCAGTAAAGCATAAAACTGAGAAGGTTCATTGGGTGTTTTCTCAATCAGACATTAAAAATTTATGTTTTCATATTGAATATCCTTATTATTACCATAGAGACAAAATATAGTTTCCAAAAGAAAAGAAAAATCATGTTTTCTGGTTAAAAATAAAAAATTAGAGTATGATAATAATTATCCTTCTTAATAGAAAATATGGCTATAGATTGGGATAAAGAGGGTAAACAAAAAGACTATATCATAAATTATTATAAGAAAATTATATGACAAGGTCATTAATAGATTTAGCTAGAATAAAAAACAGGAACTGTGGCACAGAATTAAAGTATCTGATCTCTAAGCCCAGTGTTAATCTATAGCTACTGGAGGACATTGAAAAAAGACAGATAAAAATTGCAGTGAAAGGCTGTCTATGCCCTTAGGTATCCTTTACAAATTCTAATTTGTTGTTGTTCACTGAACTGTTTCATTCTGTAAATAGCCCACACATTCTATTTGCTCTAAAACCAAAATGACAACCAAAGGTCTTTTGTGCATGTGCACATTTGGGGAACAGAGTACATTTCTCAGAATGTTTGGCCAGTTTTTGTTTTGTTTAATCTTTTCTTCTTTACAAAATACAGTAAAAACATATAGGCAAATATCTTAAGCTTATGTCCCTGCCCTATTTTTGTACTGTGCAACTTTGCTTGCAATTCTGTAATCTCCTGGTTGTGCGCTTAGTTTTGCTGCTACTCTTAAGACACTATAATCATATGTATTTTTCTTTATCCTTCATCCTTTTGATATAATGATTTTGTTTCCCTAATAGTAGGACATATATTATCAGTCATGGCTCAATGGAATGATAAAAAACCATTAAAATATTTATTTAATATCAACAAAGTTGAATAAAATAATAGAAAAAATACATTGGGTGCTCTCAAAAATACTACCATTGTAAAGCTGTGTAATTTTCTCCACTTGGTTTCAGCCACATGTTTTAAAATTCTATCATTGAAAAATCATAATTTATCAGCAATATATTAGCTATTTATTTGCCTAATATCAAAAGATATAGTCATGTTCCTGTATAATTTTCATAAAACTAATTTTAATACCTACATCACATATGTTTAATAAATGCTCCACAATTTAATAAACTATTTATCCATAGGAACTTAATTTTGCTATTTTTCACTTTCAACAGTAACCGTGTGAACACATATGTGCATATTTTTGGTCTATAATTTTGATCAACTGAAATTGAATATACTTATGTTCCTTCTATAGATAATGCACCAGATTAACAATTCAAAATAAATAAATGGTTAATCTAGGTCTTGTTTACAACAAATTTATATTATTATTTTAGTGAGGGAGATCATCAAAACATACACATGGAAAATATAGAGTTTCTTCTCAGTCCCACAATATACAAAAATGCCATGGTAAAGAATTTAGGATTCAAATAGGAAAAAGAGATTAAATACATTTATAAAACAACTAAATGAAATTTTATGTAATATAAAATATCAAATTTTGTGTCTTGTAAGGGCCATTAATTGGTATTGATTAATTTTTATTAACATTGTATAGTTTTTATAAACTTTCAGCTCAAAAATATTTGTAACATTTTAATTTATTTTGCGTTGAAATTTTTCTGGATTCAAATTATCTATTCTGTAGTTCAAATGCATATTTAAACAAATATTCTTGGCCTACCAAAGTTCTTACTCCACACTCCCTGCTCAGTTGTATAGATACACAATTTTACTTTACTCATGACAATTTTATGGGAGGACCTATCTATTAGAATGAGGCAAATCATTTCAACTTCAGCCTTTCAGTGTCTCTTTCACAAACTTCAGCACATTTACTTTTTGAGGATGTTGAAGGTCACTCTGAAAGGGTTGACTTGGTCTCACCTGACTTTTATCACTACTTCTGTAACTCATCTGTCATCACCACTTTATGTCCTTTGAGGTTCCAAACTTCTAGTTTTTTATTTTTTCTGATTAATTCAACTGGATTCCTGGAGACAAAGCTACACATGATCTCAAGGTCCTTTGGCTATGATGTCTTAAGAGTCAAGTTAGAAACACTCAGCTGAGGAACTGGTAAGATTCCAGATGAAGAAATTGTCATAAAACCACACATGTAAGCCAGGAGACCTTGATACTATCAGAAAACTGGAAGAGGATAAATCATTTCTTCATTTTTTCTTTTTTGTGTGTGGGGGTGCATTCATGGATTTAATGTTTCTCTAATTATCCGAACAAAGTCTAAAATATTTTAGGCTATTTGCGATTGTTTTTTCTTATGCTATTGAATGACTCTAACCAATGGATCTTCAGCCTTACTTGGTGTTTTACTTTCAGTTGACACCTGTTTTCACTTAATAAATTCATCTGTATTACTTAATCCTGCTTCCAGCCATAAGCAAGTAACAAAGACAAGATTTATCTTCTTGCTTATAACAAGCAGAGAAAGGACAAAAATATATGAAACAATGGTTTCCAAGTGATTGGACTTCAGGCAATGAAGGACAGCATTCATTGAAAGATGTGAAACAAGTGATGTGTGTGAGCTCATGACTGCCTAGCTTTATTATATAAAAGCAAAATTTACTCAAAATTTAAGCAAGAGAAGAAGACTTTATTTAAGGTTATTGCCATAAGGATTGGAGACTGAATTCAATTCTGCTGGGAAAAAAATTGCAGGAGAATTTTTCAGCACTGGAAAATTTCCTCAACTACAGCCAGTGAAAAAGTACTCTGGGAGAATACAAGGTGGGAGGTTGATCAATACAATATTATTTGTGAGTTTATTGGAGTTATTTGGAGTTAATAAGAGTTATTCTTGAGTTTGCAAATGTTTTTCTCTGGATTGGGCCATCTCTGCTTGTTATTTGGTGCCTATCGGAGTTATGATTATACCCTCTAAAGGAGACTGGGAGATCAGGATGCCATCACAGTTCACATTTATTTTATTTTATTTATTTTATTTTTTGAGATGGAGTCTTGCTCTGTTGCCAAGGCTGTAGTGCAGTGGCATGATATTGGCTCACTGCAACCTTTGCCTTTCGGGTTACAGATTCCCATACCTCAGCCTCCCGAGCAGCTGGGACTGCAGGCAGGCACCATTATACCAAGCTAATTTTTGTATTTTTAATAGAGATGGGGGCTCCACCATATTGGCCAGGCTAGTCTTGAACTCCTGACTTCGTTATTCACCCACAGTAGCCTCCCAAAGTACTGGGATTACAGGCATAAACCCCCATGCCCAGCCCACATTTCATATTTATATTGCAAAGAGTTGGTTTACGTTCTTGAGAAAAATTCCTTGAATCCTGAAACTGCCAAGAGACTTTTAAAGAAATGTATATGCATTTCAAAGAAACAAAAGGATAATTTTCAGATTTCAAATTTTCTAAAGTAAGTGTTCTACTAAAAGGGATGCAAGTGCTATGGTCAGGAAGAGACCTATATAAAGTTTAGTTAACTTAAAGGCAATTTGAAGCACACCTTGGTAACTGACTTGAGAGTTTCTTAATCAAGGAGCAGGAATAGAGAATCCATGGTTCCCTTGACAGTGTTGAGGTTTGTCTGATTCCTGTGCTCCTAAAAAACAATAACGATTAAAGAATACCTTGCTACTTATCTTTGAAAATGGCTAACTGCAAGAAACCACTCTTCCTCATGACTCAGATTAGGAAAATTCCAAGAACTCCCTTATCTGACTGCCTCTTTACATCTTCAGACTGCCTTCATTTACTCTGAAAATTTTCTTCAGAAATGAACTTTCTATTACAATAGCCTAATAAAACTTTATTCTGAATTGTCCAATTCATTTTTTTCTTTCACATCTTCCATAACATGGCTCACAATCAGACCTCATTTTTAAATCCCCCTTCACTCAACTCAGGCCTCTTTGATCATCTCAGGACATGTGACCCAGGATCCAAACAGAAGTCTTGTTCATCAATAGGACATCAAGAACTTGACTGTGAATATTTTTGACAACTGGCTTGATTTTTGGTACTTGTTTCTTGTACTTTGTGTTTTATTTTTTAATAGCTAATAAGTTATCCTATGTTGGGAATTTGGTTTAATGGTCTAACAATTTGGTGATCTCAATAAACAGATGAATAGTTTATAGACATCTTCAATTTATTAAGAGAGAGACAACAGGTAATCTGTTTTGTTAGTCTTCTCTGTTTGCCTGATTGGGGATCACATCAATTAAGAATGGATCCACACTGGGAAAAGAACAGATCTTATGTGTGAGCTTTTCACATTTGTGTTTACTCTTGACCAAGGGATATGATTTACAATTGAAGTTATGAGGTGTCTACATGTGTCTTTATGTTTGTTTATGTATCTGTAATTCAGAGAAGTCTTTACCACACTCATCGAGTGTTTAATATTTCCCTACCTCTAGATGGTATTACCAAATTAGATTATGAAATCTCAGAAAGGAGCTACAGTATGATTGGTTTAGAGATAAATGGCCGTATACAAATATTAGTCTTAATTTTAAAAAATAAAATATCTTAGTTTGTTTTGTATTGCTATAAAGAAATACCTGAGACCAGGTAACTTCTAAAAAAACAGAGGTTTACTTGTCTCACAGTTCTGCAGGCTACACAAGAAACATGATGCTAGCTAGCATCCGCTTTTGGTGAAGGCTTTGGGGAGCTTCCTCTTACCGCAGAGGGGAAGAAGAGAACATATATTACATGTCAAGAGAGAAGGAAGGAAAAGGGGAGGGAGGTGCCAGGTTGTTTTCCACAATTATCTCTGGCAAAAACTAATAGAGCAAGGACTTACTCATCACTTAGATGGCACCAAGATAGTCATAAGGAATCTGCCCTCATGATTCAAACATCTCTCAGAAGGCTCCACCTCCATCATTAGAGATCACATTTCAACATGGGATTTGGAATGAATGAATACATCAACTTTACCACAAAATAATGAAATTCAACTTTCAATGACTTCAATTTACTAGATTATCTTTTCTCTTCTTCTTGTTCTGTCACCCGGGCTGGAGTGCAGTGGCCGGATCTCAGCTCACTGCAACCTCCACCTCACAGGTTCAAGAAATTCTCCTATTTCAGCCTCCCGTGTAGCTGGAATTACAGGCGCCCACAACCATGCCCAGCTAATTTTTGCATTTTTAGTAGAGATGGAGTTTCATCACGTTGGCCGGACTGGTCTCAAACTCCTGACCACAGGCAATTCTCCTGCCTCGGTCTCCCAAAGTGCTGGGATTACAGGCTTGAGCCACTGCACCCATTCTCAATGTATTAGATTTTAAACGTATCCCTACTTTTTAAAAAAAAATTTTATTTTTTATTGCGTTTTAGGTTTAGGGGTACATGTGCAGAACATGTAAGATAGTTGCATAGGTACACACGTGGCAGTGTGTTTTGCTGTCTTCCGCCCCTTCACCCACATTTGGCATTTCTCCCCATGCTATCCCTCCCCAGCTCCCCGCCCCGCGCTGTCCCTCCCCTATTTCCCCCAATAGACCCCAGTGTGTAGTTCTGCCTTCCCTGTGTCCATGTGTTCTCATTATTCATCACCGGCCTATGAGTGAGAATATACAGTGTTTCATTTTCTGTTCTTGTGTCAGTTTGCTGAGAATCCCTACTTTTTATAAAAACAACTTGAGGCCAGGCTCAGTGGCTCAAGCCTGTAATCCCAGCACTTTGGGAGGCCGAGGCGGGTGGATCACAAGGTCAAGAGATCGAGACCATCCTGGTCAACATGGTGAAACCCCGTCTCTACTAAAAATACAAAAAATTAGCTGGGCATGGTGGTGCGTGCCTGTAATCCCAGCTACTCAGGAGGCTGAGGCAGGAGAATTGCCTGAACCCAGGAGGCGGCGGTTGCGGTGAGCCGAAATCGCGCCATTGCACTCCAGCCTGGGTAACAAGAGCGAAACTCCTTCTCAAAACAAACAAACAAACAAAAGCAACTTGAAAATGTTTTGAGAATTCAAGTTTCGATGAGTCTTACTGTTAAACGTAGTGTACACATAGATTTTTATTCTATTTGAGTATGCTCTCCCTATACTTATACAGATTTACTGATGGGGTAAGTTAGCATTACTCCTGCTTAATATGTAAGATTATAAATATGTTTTAACCAAATGGAATCATCATTCTGATACACTACTTCAATAATAACTTAATTTTGCCATGTTTTAGCCTAAAGATAATTTTAAAAATTTAGATTACTTACAAACTTGGGCTGATAGTATATTGAGTAAATTAATATTCATCAGACACCTAGATTATTTCTAAGAGAACACTGCAATATAGGTTACTAAGACTAATCTATGTGTATATGCTTTTGCTTTTTTTATAATGCCACAGAGAGACTATGTCTTTGGGTTCGTAATGAACGTTCATTTCTCCTACTTTAGAACTGTGTAAATGATGTGCATGGCTGTAGAAAGTTGTGTTATGTGTATTCATCGGCTCTATGAGCTTGCTACACAAGGCAACTACATGACAGCCAGTGCAAAAGTATTAATACCACGACTTCTCAATTTTATCTTTAACACAGAGATTAGTTACTTTAATTAAAAGTTATAATATGTGGTTTAGATTATAATTAGAAGCAATTATTTTAGAGAAATATAACTGAGTATTTCTATATTACTATTATTCAAATCAATATAGTTTTCTCCTAAATTAGTATGTTTTCTGTTTTTTTTTCTTTGTTTGGGGTTTTTGTTTGCTTTTGCTTTTTAGACTCCATAGCCCTTTGCATGCTTCACATTTTTGACATCCTCAAAGGGCATGCAATATATTGGTGTTTACTTTATTGGAAAATAGAACTAAGATACTTAAACTGCTTATTTAGTGGTTAATTTAAATATTTCAACAATAAATACATTGCTCATTAATAACATCTTAGTAATTTTATTATCTTAGTTCTGACCTCATCTATCCCTTGAAATTAGTCCTAAGGTAAGCTTCTTCCAAAACATTGAAGAGAATAATACATGGCAACATTTGGAAGTGAATTACATTTGTCTTGATTCATAAAACCTGAGTCTGAAATGCTATAAATTTGTTGAAATCTCAGTAAATTTGCTTAATTTTGGATGGGCTTGTTTTATTGGTTTACTGTTTATTTTTCTCATGCATAATAAAGTTACTATCAATGAGTTTCATGAGAGAAGATATTGCCAAATCAGGTGAGATGCCTTAGCCTTTACAAGGCTTAATATATATGATTAAAATGTATTAATATAATATTTCAGTAATTGTACATTGTGTGGGAGTTTCCCGGATAGTTGTCAGTGTTCTCACTGCCTACAATTCTATTCATTAGTCTTGGCTCTACTTTGTCTGATATGAGCCAGCAGCAGAACAGTGTTATAAATCATAATTTCTGTTACTTTTTAAAATGTTAACTTGACTGCAGCCTTACTTCCTTAGCTTAAGTTTCAAATCTTCCAGGCTACCAGTTTTCATATGGGATTCACATCACTTACCTATGAAGTTTTACTAACATATAGATGCTTAGGATCTATTCCTGACTTAATGAGTCAATTAGCATTATGTATTTTTGATATATTCTAACTGTATGTTTAGTATATTCGTGGTGTATTATGACTCAATTATATATTGTAGCTGAGAAGTATTTTTCTCTATAAAGAATTTGCATCATTTAAAAAAATTAGATATTATAGCCATTCTTCAAAATCGAGTTAATAGTTATATTTATAGTAGATATTTTATCTAAAACCTTTTGAATTTACCTCATTATCTTGCTTTTACATGTCACTGAAACATTTATCAGTAGCATTATTTTTTTATGATCACTCATTAGATCATTCTCTTCTGAAATGTGTCAATAATATGTTAACTGTAGTCATTTTACACCTTTTATTATATACAAAATAGTTTTTTGGTTTACCCTAACACTTCCTTAAACTTGCAGTCAGCTTCAGTGTGAATTGCTTCATTTTCAAGAAATTTCTCAAATCCCTGCAGAAAAGGAATCTGCCCCATAGAGGCTTCTGATGGCATCATTTAAAAATTTTTGAGACTATTCCAGTGGATGAGCAAAGATTTTCAGTGCTCTAGTCAAGAAGCTGACAGTTTATAGGATTGTAAACCAAATGAAACAGAAAAAAATAGTTATGTAGGACTGAATAAACTTAGGATATATAATTTTTAAAAATATATTATTTATATTATGTTGTTTATTTTCTTAATACATGTTTGTTTCCTTAATTTATGTTTTTTCCACATTTCACTTTCTCTTTAAGATATCTATAACTCATAGTTGAACATACTCTGCTTTTGTAAATTGAAATAAAACATTTAAAATAATTTACTATTCTCTCTGCCTAACCTGTCCAGCATTTCAAAGCTATTGCTGAGTATTTTTTTATCTTAATGGCAATATAATTGCTTGCATAGACTAAGTAAGAATCCAAATAAGAATTATGTCTTTTGTCAAGACATAATTTGTTACTTTAGTTAAGTGCTAACAGAGGAAATAAAATCAATCATGAAAAAACTCAAATAAAAAAACAAGAAAGAAAGAAAAAGGACAAAAAGAACAAAGAATATATTCACCAAATTAAAAAGAATAGCAAGCTAATATATTTAGTCCCTATATATCAGTTATCACATCCATTATAAATATTTCAAACACTTCAAATGAGAAACAGATTGTAGGTTTGGAAAAAAACACAAAGGCTAAAAATGTCCTGGCAACCAGAAAGAAATATTAAGTATAGGAATGCAGATACATTAAAATTAAAAGTATATCAACATGCAAAAATACAAATTTTAAGCCTTACATCAAACCATACACAAAATTAACTTGGATAGAATCATAAATCAAAATATAAATGATAATACTATAAGCAACTAGAAGAAAACATTAGCATAGATATTTATTTCCTTGGATTAGGAAATGATTCATTAAATATGACCCCAAAGGCACAAACAATACAACAGTGAAATTATGGTTTTAGCCAATGCAATGAGGCCAGAAATAAAAAGGAATCTATATTGAAAAGAAAACAGAAAAAACTGCCTTCATTTGCAGACAGCAAATAGTTTAAGTAAAAAACAAAATGAAATCTATAAAACCGATACTAAAATTAATAAGAATAAGAAACTGAAGGCTACAAGATCAATATGAAACCTAATTGCATTTTTATCTAACAATAAGTTAGAATTTAAAACTTTTTTTTACAATTTTAACAAAATTGTAAAAAGCAAAAACATGAAATACTTAAAGATAAATCTGACCAGGCTGGGTGCCATGGCTCCTGCCTGTAATCCCAGCATTTTGGGATTTGGCCTTGGGAGGTCCCGTCGGATGGATCACCAGATGTCAGGAGTTTGAGACCAGCCTGACCAACATGGAGAAATCTTGACTCTACTAAAAAATACAAAAGTAGCCAGGCATGGTGGTGCATTCCTATAATCCCAGATACTCAGAAGGCTGAGGCAGGAGAACAGCTTGAACCCGGGAGGCAGAGGTTGCAGTGAGCCGAGATCAGGCCATTGAACTCCAGCCTGGGCAACAAAAGGGAAACTCTGTCTCAAAAAATAAAAAAGAGAAAGAAAAACAAAGAAAAAAGATAAATCTGACCAAAGATTAGTGTATTGCTGAGAGAAATTAAGGAATACCTACATAAATAGAAAGATACATTATAGTAATGACTTGAAATTCTCAATAATGATAAAATGTGAGTTTTCTCTAAATCTGTGTATAGATACAATGTAACTCTGATTAAGAGACCATCTGGGTATTTGTAAACTCAAGAATCTGATTCTAAAATTAATCTAGAAATGGAAAAGAACTAGAAGAGTCAAAACAAGTTGGAAAAAAAGACAAAAGTTGTTAGATCAACTCTGCGTAATTTCAAGAATTATTATAAAACGACAGTAGTGAAGATACTGTGCTTTTATGGAGAGATAGGTAAATAGGTAAATGAAACAGAAAAGAGGGATCAGAAATAGATCTATGCATGTATAAACAACCATTTTTAATACATATAATTCAGTTAAGAGATGATAGTTCTAGACTATATGGTACTACAACAATTTTTAAGCAGGATTTCAAATTTCATTCCAGCTTGTCAGTTTATCATTACTTATCATTGTAGCTTTTAGAGTTCAACCAGAAGTCTTTTAAGTTTTTGAGTTTTAGAATTCAATATTTGCCCTCTAGATTCACTTTTTGCTCTTTTTCATGATCTTATAGACTTTTTTTAACGTGACAAATTCCTCATAGCAAGAAAAGATATCTCATGTAATGTGGATCTCTCTGAATTTCCTTATTTTAAAAATTATTGTCCTCTAAATTCCTTGTTCTTTGATAGCCTTATGAATTCCAACAGATATTTTGAAAATATTTTCTTCTTCAAAATATATTTTATTTTGACTCTGTCATGTTACTCTATTATTATTCATGTATGAAATAAGGCTGCCTTGGCTATTATTTGATTTTATTTTTTATGCTAAAATGTCACTTATAAATCCTGATTATTTCAGGGTTTATCCTTCATAAGTATCAAGAATTTACTGTTTAGTACTTGTGAAAGTGTCAGCAAATGGTGCATAGGAAGCATGTAAAATTGACATGAAAAGAAGCCTTGTATATAAATAAAGAGTTTTAATAAACTGAAGGCAGTTGGAAAATATTGAAGCATCCAGAGTTTCAGTAGTATCTGCCTTAAAATCGCATGACAGGATTGATGAAAAAGAGCATTAGAAAAGAATTGGGGGAACAATTAAGAGCCCATTGATATTTTATTGTATAGATACCTTTTATAACATATATAATTACTTATATTTTCTAGCTACTACATCAAAATTTGTTTTACAATTTTAAAATTTACATGTCCAGTGAATCCAGAAGTAACTAAAAAACTGACATTACTTCCAGTTGGAATCTAAAAGGCATAGTGTTGAGAAACCATGAAATAGATTGAAAAGCTGCTATAAAATTTGAAATTCAGCTTACAAAAATCTTACCAAATTATGATTTAATTAAGGCTTACTACCTCTAAATGAAGAAAAATGAACTACACACACACACACACACACACACACACACACATACACACACACACACACATTTTGGTAGTTGCAGGTAAGGAAGGAGAATAAACATTGTCTAATACCATAATGGCTAAAAGATCTACAATATTTGGGTTGGGACATTTCTGAGGTAGCTCTGTGAGTTGAGGAAGAGCCACAAAAGTGCTCAATTCTAGTATTTGCAAAACTCCCTTATATGTTTATTCCTAATACTTACCTAATTTTAAAGTCTACTGTTTCATCCAAAAATCAATGTCACTTTTTATCTTGCTCAAGCACATATATAAATATTAAACATTTTAAAGTATTGAGAGGGCATTATTTACTCGACAGAACATAGTTCCTTAACTGCTGTCTTTCATCCACTTTTCCCCTAGGGAGTGATTTTGTCCCAGTACTTAACCAACTGAAATAGCATTAACATTTTCTGAAATATTGTGTGAGGCACAGGAACCCTCATCCTTCCCTTATCATTTACTATAGATTAATGCCAGATAACTGAGGAAAATATTGTGGAGGGAAAACTTTCAATATAATTTTCCAGGTTTGGCATAGGATATTCAATACAGTACTCTACAAATTAGTACATTTGCATGTTCTCTCAAACTGTGAGCAAAATAAATGAGGGTTTTTTTTTCTCAAAATTTTGCTCTCAAACTGTGAGCAAAAAATAAATGGGATATACAACTCAATTCATAATGATTTTCAAAGCAGCATAGGTACATAAACATGTACATCTATTGAGTACAGGTGAAGTAAAAAAGTGCAATCTAGCTCACCTTTCTTAAAGATGATCAACGACAGAATTACAAGAGATATGCATTCAAATAAAAACCATGTTTAAGACTTAGTCAATCAGAATTTATGTTCATGCTTACATGGCTTAAAGTTGAAGGCTATGTCTGTGAATCCATAAAAAAGAAGACAAGTTTCTCTGGAAGTAACCACATCTGTGCTTGCCCTGTTAATAGTACAGTATATTATTACGCAGACGTTGCCTACTTCTTACGTTCTAGATAATTCTTAACTTTCATTACTTTGTGTGAACATATTACTAAAATATTTTGAAAGGGGATTCTATTAGTATTTATACTCGATGCAGGTATAGCCTAGTATAAACCAAAACTCTCCTGGGCAAAGTGTCTTAAGGTCATCCCACAGTTAGAAATCCATGAATATACTGGAAATCACACACACACACACACAGACACACACACACACACACACACATTCACACACACTCACACTTCCATTGGAAACACCAAGATAACTTCTTTCTTATATATTTTTAAAATTATATTCCTGAGCAGATTGTTTCAACTGTTAGTAAGACTATTTTTTAATTTTTCATAGATTAAATTACATATAACATAATAGTTACCTTGTTAATCATTATAAGTGTATAGTTCACTAGCATCAGTGCTTCATATTGTTGTGCAATCATCACTACCATCCATCTCCAAAATTATTTTCTTCTTGCAGTAATGAAACTCTGCACTCATTGAAGAATTCCCCATCCTCTCCTCCTCTTGTGAGGACCCTGACAACCACCATTCTATTGTCTCTGTCTATAATTTTCACTACTCTAAGTACCTTATATAAGTGTAATAATCTGGCATTTGTCATTTTGCGATTGGCTTAATCCATTTAGCATAATGTCCTCAAGATTCATTCATCTTGTCATAGTTTCCTTTCTTTTTAACAATAATATTTCATTGTTTGTACACACGAAATTTTGCTTTTTCATTGATCTGTCCATAGACACTTGAGTGCCTATATGATTTAATTATTGTAAATAATGCTGGTATGAACATGGATGTGCAAATATATCTTTCAGAAGCTGCTTTTAATTATTTGGAGTATATACTCAAAAGGGGAAATGGAGAATCATATGGCAATTCTACTTTTTAATTATTTGAAGAACTCACTATTTTCCAAATAAACTGTATTATTTTACATTTCCAATGAGAGTGCACAAGGATTCCAGTTTTTCCACATACTTTTCCACATACTTGCCCACACTTATTTTCTGTTTTTGATAGTAGCCATTCTAATGTGTGTGAGGTGGCATCTCATTGTAATTTTGACTTATATTTGTGATGATAAATGATCATGAGCATCTTTTCATGTGCTCATTGGCTATTCATGTAACTTTTTTGGATAAATGTCTAATCAAATCTTTTGCCCATTGACGAATTGTGTTGTTTGTTTTGTCATTGAGTTTTAGAAGTTTTCTATATATTCCAAATATTATCCCTTAGAAGAGATATACGATTTGAAAACATATTTCCTATTCTGTGGGTTGTCTTTTTATCATGTTGATTCACAATTTTTTTAAGTTTTAATAAAATTTAATTTATCTACTATTTTCTTTTGTTGCCTGTGGCTCTGGTATTATATTCAAGAAATCATGGTCAACTCCAATTTCAAGAAGTTTTGCCGTATTTTATTTTAAAGGTGTTATAGGTTTTTATTTATGTTTCAGTTTTTGAACCATTTTGAATTACTTTTTGTTGTGGTGTTAGGTAAAGGTCAAGCTTCATTATTTTCTATGCACATAATTAGGATGCACAGCACCAGTTGGTGAAAACACTTTCCTTCCTTTATCATTGAATGGTCTTGATATCCTTGTTGCAAAGCATTTGACCATATATGCATGAGTTTATTTCTGTGATCTCTATTCTATCTTTTTATAGATCTGTCTTTATGCCAGCCCCACTCTGTTTTGATTACTGTAGATTTGTAGTTAAGTTTTAAATCAGTAAGGATAAATTATTTAATTTTGTTTTTGTTTTTCAAGATTATTTTTACTATTTAAAGTCCCTTTCTATTTTGCAAAAGAGTTATCAGAATTTTGATTGAGATTACATTAAATCCATAGATCTTTTTGAGTAGTATTAAATCTAAATAACATCAAATCTTTCAATTCATAAGATAGATATTCATATATTTACATCTTCTTCAATTACCTTCAGTACTGTTTTAGTTTTTATTGTAACAGTGTTTGACCTTGTTTAATTTACTCCTAATTATTTTATCTTTTTTGATACTATAGTAAATTAAATTTTCTTGATTTATTTTTAGATTATTGTCAGTGTATAAAATAAAACTCATTTTATGTTAATTTATATACTGAAGTTTTACTAGATTCGCTTATTCTAAAAGTTTTTAAATACATTTTTAGTGCTTTTTATATCTTTTCTGTAGAATTTCCTTTCTCCTTTCCAGACCAAATGTCTTACTTTTCTTGTTCTTGCCTAACTGCTTTGGATATAAGTTCCAATATTTTTGTTCTTGATATTAGAGGAGGAAAACTGATATAGTTTGTCTGTGTTCCCATGCAAATCTCATCTTGACTTGTAGCTTCAAGAATCCCCACATGATGTGGGATGGGCCTAGTGGGAGATAATTGAACCATGGGGGCAGGTTTTCCTCAGCTGTTCTCATGATAGTGAATATAAGTCTCATGAAGTCTGATGGTTATATAAAGGGGAGTTCTCCTACACACTCTCTCTTGCCTGCTGCCATGTAAAACATGTCCTGTGTTCCCTTCACTTTCTGCCATGATTGTGAGGCCTTGCCAGCCATGTGGAACTATAAGTCACTTAAACCTTTTTCCTTTATAAATTATTCAGTCTTAGGTATGTCTTTATTAGTAGCATGAGAACAGACTAATACAAAGACTTTCCATATTTTACCATTAAATAGGATGTTTTCTGTGGATTTTTCATATATCGTTACTATTTTACTGAAGTGTTTCTTATTCCTACTTTGTTGAGTGTTTTATTATGACTGGGTGTTGAATTTTGTCAAATGTATTTTCTGTACCAATTGAAATACTCATATTTATGTTTTTCTACATTCTGTTAATGTGGTGTATAACAGTTACTAATTTTTATCTGTTGAGCCATCGTTGCATTCCAGGAGTAAATCCCTCTTGGTCATGGTATATAAGTTTTTAATACGCTGCTGAATTTAGTTTGCTGTTATTTTTTTTGAGGAACTCACAGCAAAGTTTATAAGAGATATTTTCCTATGGCTTCATTTTTCTATAACATCTTTGTCTGTCTTTGGCATAAGAGTAATGCTGCCTCATAAAATACATTAGAAAATGTTCCCTCTACAAATATTTGGAAAAGTTTGAGAAAAATTAGTTTTAGTTATTTTAAAATGTTTGATAAATTTTACCAGTGAAGTCGTGAGATCCAGGATTTTTCTTTGTTGGAAGATTTTTTATAATTAATTCAATCTGCTAACAAGCCCACTCACATTTTGAAATTTTTTAGGAGTTAATCTTAATAGGTTTTAAGTTTCTAGAACTCTATATATTTCATCTAGGTTATCCAACTTAACAGAAGATAATTATTAATAGTAGTCTCTTAAAATATTTTATATTTCAGAGATATAATATCTTCTAGTCTTTTCTAATAATCATGATTTGAGGATTCTTTTTTCTCAGTTATGCTAGTTATATATAGGTCAGTTCTCTTGATCTTTGAAAGAACTATCTTCTGGATTTTTTATTTTTCTCTATTTGTTATCTATTCTCTATTTCATATATCTCTGCTATAATCATTATTACTTGATTCCTACTGCTTTTAGTTTTTGTGTTTTGGTTTAGTTTGGCTTCTCACACTGTAAAAACAAATTGCCTATTTGAGATTTCTTTCTTTTTAATGCAAGCATTTGTAAATACAAAGTTGCCCTGTGGCTCTTCTTTCACTGTGTTCATAGATTTGGTACCTTGGGTTTTACTTTTCATTTGTCTCTAACTACTTTCTAATTTTCCTTTGTTACCTGCTTTTTTCCGCTGTTTAATAACATGTTGTTTACTTTCCAAATATTTGTGAGTTTTCCAGTTTTCCTTCTGTGATTGACGTCTAACTTCATCTTGGTAGTGATATATTAGAGAAGATACTTTGCAAGATCCCTAAATAGTGATACTATATATATATGT
>CM052655.1:64300741-64353557 GCA_028533165.1 Leontopithecus rosalia
GGGGAGAAATGCCAAATATGGGTGAAGGGGCAGAAGGCAGCAAAACACACTGCCATGTGTGTACCTATGCAACTCTCTTGCATGTTCTGCACATGTACCCCAAAACCTAAAATGCAATAAAAATAAAAAAATAATAATGTGACATCAATAATACCATGAAATGCTAATATAGTGACTATTATATGGCAAGGATTATTAAAGGAGAGAGGTAAACTATAGATATAAATATGTGACACATATTTGTGCAGAATTTATTTGCAGCCATAGATGGTGAAATATATAAAGACAAATTGGCATCTAACTGAGCTTTGAATAATTCTATATTAACTGGGGGGATAAAAGTAGATAGAGTAGGGGGATTCTCTTAAGACGGAGGAGTAGGAAGTATCAGGAATCTTTTTCCCAATCCAGACAACTATTGCATGGGAAGAATCTGTGTATGCAGCTTCTTTGGAACTCTGTTGGTGACCTGAAAGTTCCAGTAGATGGCTTGAATAGTAAATTACAGTTAATTTCAGACTATTTCAACTCTTAGCACAATAGCAACTACCTTGTGTCTAGCTTGAGTACCTGGGCAGGCAGCAGTGCATGTACCCCTGGAATAACCTACAGACAGCTTGTGAAAACCAGAGTGGGCAAAAATTATCCTGTCCTCCAAATACACATCTGTGTTCTGATAGTTGACTGCTGTTGTGTATCACATAGATACAAATAGGTGAGAAGTCACTGTTGCACCTTCTCATATTGTTGTAAAGCCCTCTTCTTCTGGGTGAAGTAACTTCCAGGGGAATTAAAAGGACAGCACCCTTTTTTCTGTCTTCATTTTTCTCTTTTTCCCCTTATGGGAGTCAAACATTAAAGAGGAGGACATTCAACTGCAAAAGCAGCTGCATATAAGAGAAAATGATCTTGAAAGTTCAGGGAAGGGTGCAGCTCAGAAAAGGCCTGAATAGACTTTAAGACCTTAAATTTATACCTCAGGCTTCTTCATGGCAGTCTGTCTAAAAATAATTTTGCAAAAAAAAAAAGGAAAAAAAAAACAAAAAAAACAAATAATGAAAAATAGAAACACTGGGAAAAGAGCATACTCTGATTCCTGAGTTATTATATTAGAGTCAAATGTATAGTTTTCAACCAAAAAAAGTTACAAGGCATAAAACATAACACAAAAGTTTTTTTAATATTATTGTGATTAATAGAGTTATTGAGCAAAGTTTTTTTCCATGCTATTGAAGTTAAACTGTTATAAGTTCAAATTAGAGTGTTATAATTTTAGGATATAAAATTATCGCATTGGTGATCACAAAGAAAATACCTGTAGTACATATACACAACAAAATGAGAAAGAAAATTAGACTATAATATTTAAACACAAAAGAAGACAATAATGAAAGGAATGAGGAATAAAATAGTTATAAAGCATATAAAAAGCAAATTGCAAAATGATGAAAGTAAGTCTCTCTTTATCAGTAACTACTTTAAATGTAAATGGATTAAACACTCAAATCAAAAGACAGATATAGAATTGATAAAAAAGTAATCCAACTACTTGCTGTCTATAAGAGATTCGTTTAGATCCAAAGAAACAAATAGGTTCAAAGTTAAAAGTTATCCCTTGCAAATAGTAAGCAAAAGAGGTTACACTAATATTAGACAAAATATACTTTAAACTTTAAAAGTTATAAGAATAAAGGAGATTACATATTCATAAAAGACTCAAAAGAATAAGAGAATATAACAATTATAAATATTTATAAATATCTACATATCTAATGACAAACCGCCAAAATATATAAAGCAAAAATTGACAGAATTGAAGACTACCGTCATTAGTGCAAATACCTTTAAGATTTCAGTTTTACGTGTCACAATTATTAGTATTCTTACTTGTGATTTTCATCCTAGACATTAATTTGAGATCGTTAAAAAGGCAATTCCTTGCTGTTGTATTACTTCTAAGGTAATGAGGTGTTTTTAAAAATGTAATATGTGCTTACTATGTTTTAAGTACTCCTCTAATGTATTCACAATTATTGAATGAATTCCTCATTAAATTTACATAATAAAGTTGTGAGGTAGGTAGTAATATTGTTTTCATTTCAAAAATAAGGAAATTCTACACCTTCAAAAAGTGGAGGAGCTGGAATTCAAATCCACATGATTAAAGTTGAATTTCTTAATCATGAAGCTATCCTGCCTCCTATTAGGCTATACTGGGAACCAAACAGTGATTAAACACTTTATTATACATTCTCTGTATTCTAGGCACAGGGCTAAAAGCATTCCTATCACCTATCATGAATGACTAAGTAAATAAATAATTCTTTTTATTGGAGGATTTTATATGAGACACAAGAGAACAATTTTAGTTAATAGTCCTACGTATAAATGTCTGCTACCTAATTATTTTCTACAATGCCTGTTCTTCACATTATTAAGTATGGTGAAGGAGACAGATATTTATAAAATAATTATAAAACAAGCAACAATGAGGTAAATGCTTAACAATGGTTATAGAGGACAAAGGGGAAAGTGATTAATTCATTTTGGTTGAAGAGTAAAAGTGGAAATGCTACATGTGCTTTAAAATTGGCCCTCGAAGGGAATGCAGTAGTTCTCTCTGTATTCTCTGCAAGGTAGCATCTCAATCTACATCATAGAGACAAGGAACTATAGATAATGGTGGGCAACCTACTGCAGTTGAACATTGCGCAGTTGAGTATTTATCTGTGGAAAAGAAGAGATAAAGATATAATAATAAATTCAAGCACCCCATGTGATTTGGGGTGGTTCTTATTCCACCCTGTGGATTTCCTGTAAAACAGCCCATGCTTTCTAAGAGTCCCTCTTCACACATGCTCTGGGAGACAAGTAACTTGATTATTTTCATTAAAATCTTCCCAGAATATTTAAAAATATTAATTGGAAAAATATATTTTTTCTATCTGAAATTTATGTTGTGACATAACCATAGAGTTATTTAAAAACTTCCTGTATAGAGCTTCCTTCCTTCCTTCTTTCCTCCTGTCTGCGCTTTCTTGATTCCTTCCTTTCTTCCTCCCATTGTTCTATTTAATTTAAGCTGTCTTAAGATGAGATTTTTGACAATATCAAGAGTTTTTATTAGTAAAGAAAGCAACTTAAAAAATAAGTGAAAGAAATTTACTAGTAAATTACTACCTTGCTAACACAATCAAAGTAATTGCTTGAGGCTATAGGAATTCTGGAATCCTACTGTAGGGCACAGATCTCAGGTGAGTCAGCTATAAAAGCCTTTCGAATTTAGATATATTTACTCAAAAATATATTGCAATAAACATAAAAACTATGTTTTTATGGCTTGATGTGGACATCATCTCTTTCTGGGTTTAGTCATCTCCTATCATATGATTTAAGGTTGGGCAATGCCTAAGGAAAGGATGGCTATACCCAAAGAAATTGTAAAGAGATTTTCTACAGAAAACATATGTGCAGTCAGATATATAAGCATATGTACCAAATTATTAGAGGCAGAAAGATGAAAATTGGATATTATTTCAAAATGAAGCATTTATACTTTTAATACATAACTACAGAATTATAGCTCTATTGGGGAAAATGTTTATCTTTTATTCACAAAAAGATTTAAGGACAGCTAGTCCATTCAAATTATTCTAATTGAAGATCTTCTAAAAAATGAAAATAAAAACATGAATAAAGGAATCTAAGAAACACATGTGTACAAATTAGTGTCGTAGTCTCAGGGCCAGAAACTCCTATGTGATTCAGAGGCTAAATAGCAACGTAAGATTTCATTTTTCAACAGCATAATAGGTTAGAGATGACAACTAAACCTCTCACTGAAAATAGCTAAAATACAAATTAAAAAGACAGTATTTAGTAGATAAAATCTAATGCAGAGATACAAAGGAATAAATCTCTAGAGGCCAAAATAGAGTGATATCTGAAATTTGAATGACATAAAGGTAGAAAACAACAACAACAGCAGCTAATGCCAGTTCTTGACCTGAAGCCATATTCTGAACGTTTATGCACTTGGCTGTTAGACTAATATTTCAGAAGGCAGTAGAGCTACAAATAAAGATTAAGGAAAAGCAAGTATAAGAACATTCAAAATAAATGGGTTATTAATAGGCCTAATCCCAACCTAGAAAGTAAAGAGCCAAATATTGTTTCTTTTCTTTTTTTTCTTTAATGCCTAAATATTGCAATGATCCAGCAGATACTAGAGACACCTGAGCCACCAGATTTGGATATAAAATAAGTATAAAAAATTTAAAAAAAATTGAAAATATGAATAAGAAAAATAACCAAGAAGATTTTTAAAAACATCAAATGAAATATAAGGAAATTAAAAATACAAATAAAATAATATAACCAGTGGCTTTAAAAGTTAGGAAAAAAAGATATAAATTATCCATAATATATATAAAGATGTAAAGAAATGAGGAATATGATGTTAAGAAAAACAGATGATACTGAGAATAGTGAGGGTATTGAAATACATGGAATGAGAATGCCTATAATACATCAATTACAATTATACCACTGTGCGTGTGTGTGTGTGTGTGTGTGTGTGTGTGTGTGTGTGTCTGGATATACCAAAGTTAATGGAACAGAAGCAATATTCAGAGATAATCAATATCAAAATTTTGGCATGCTGTGACAACAGTACATAAAAAGTTTATAGCATTGATTACACATGTTATTAAAAAGATCTAAAGTCAGTAACCTAAAATCCTACCTTAAAAAGCTAGAAAAAGAAGAGCAAATTAAACTTCAAGTAAGAATAACATAAAAAATAAAAATTAGGACAGAATAAATGAAATTGAAAATAAGAAATTAATAGACAAAATTAACAAAATTAGAAGTTAGTTTTTTGAAAAGGTTAACAAAGTTGATAAGATTCAAGTCATGCTAGCTCAGAGAGAAGATCTGAACTAATTAAAGAGTACATATCACTACAGATCCTATAAATATAAAACGAATAAAACAAATTTATGAACAGTTTTTATGTCCAACATTTAAAAACCTGGGTAAAATAGACTAATTCTTAAAAAGGCACAATCTGCCAAAATGCATGCAAGAAGAAATTGACAGTCTTAATAGGCTTATATCTATTAAACATATTGAATCAATAATTAATAGCCTTGCAAAACAAAATGTACCAGGTCCAGATGGGTTCCCTAGAGAATTCTGCAAAACATCAAAAGGATAACATATACTAATTCTCAACAATCTCTTAGAAAAAATAGAAGCGAAGAGAACACTTCTAACTCATTTCATAAGGTCAGCTGTGTCCTTGTATCAAATCCAGACAAAGACATTACAGGAAATTTAAAAAGCAACAAGTACAGACAAGTATATTTTAGAAAGATAAATGTAAAAATTCTCAACAAAATATTAGAAAATCTAATAATGCATAAAAATACTTTTCTACCTCAAACAAATGGAATTTCCCACATATGTAAGGCTCACTCACAACTTCTGAAAATATTTTAATGCAATCTGCTGAGTCTCCTGCAGACTCTGATCAAGCTACGAATGAAAGGAGTACACAAGCACAGGTATTTTGCCCGTTAATATGGCTAAGAGACCACCACATGGCTTAGCACATGTGACAATAAAGTGTGGCCCCAATAAGCCAGAGATGCTCACATTTATTTAGTACAGATTTAATGACAAAGGCCTGGAGCAAACACTATTTTTAGGTAATTAACATTGTTGAACCCTGAGTAGGGGGCAGTCCTGAGTGTGGATGATCAAAGGTTGGTTTCCTGAGAAATAGGTAAACAAACTTATTTAGGTAAATTTGTTTGCATTCCCTTGTTATCTGCCCTCTGAGATTAGCTCAGGGTAAGAGGATTCAGTTGCCTTCAGCCATAAACCTTTCCTGAAGCTTTTACAAAACCTCCCAGCCTTCCAAGAAGGTTTGCATCTTTCCTATAATTTTTCCCACCACACTGACCAATCTCCTACAGTAATCCACTGCAAAAATATGCTAAAGAAGAAAAATAACATTGCCTTATCAATAAATGCACTTTACAAATTCTTTTTTGCAAAATGCGTTACACAAAAGTCAATACTCTTTCATGATTTTAAAAAAATAAATAAGTTTCAAATACTAGGAACAGAGAAAACTTTCTCAACTTGCAAAGAACTTTTACAAAAAAAAAACAACTAACATTATATTTAAGTTGAAAATCTTGAAGACTTTCTGCTAAGATGAGGAACAATGAAAGGATATTCCTTCCCTCTCATTCCTGCTTTTCAATATTGCATTAGAATCCTAGCTGAAGCAATAAGAAAAAGATGAAATGACAAGTATACATCTTGACAGAGGAAGGAATAAAAGTATCTTTGTTTGCAGAAAACATAATCATCTATGTAGAAAATCTAAAAGAATATATTTAAAAACCTCTAGGAACTAACAAATGATTCTAGCATGGTGGCAGGACACAAGAGAAACTCACAAAAGTGAATCACTACTGTATATTCCAGCAGACTCAACACTACATGAAAGCTGCCAAAGCCTGAGGCTTGTAACCTCTGAAACAATGGCCTCAGCTGTACATTGGCCCTTTTTAGTCGCAGCTGGAGCGGAAGATGCTGGGATTCAGGGCACTATGTCTGGGGGCTGCATATAGCAGTGGGGGCCTGAGCCCAGCCCACTAAACCATATTATTTTTCCTTCTAGGCCTCTGAGCCTGTGATGGGAGGGGGCTGCTGTGAATGTCTCTGACATGCCTTGAAGACATTTTCCCCATTGTCTTGGTGATTAACATTCAGCTCCTCATTACTTATAAAAATTTCTGCTGTAGGCTTTAATTTCTTCCCAGAAAATGAGGTTACCTTTCCTACTACATTATCAGGTTGCAGATTTTCCAAACTTGCATGCTCTGCTTCATCTTGAATGCTTTGCTTAGAAATTTCTTCCACCAAGTATTCTAAATTATCTCTTTCAAGTTCTAAGTTCCACTGATCTCTAGGGCAGAAGCAAAATGTCACCAATCTCTTTAGTAAAGCATAATCAGTGTCATCTTTGCTCCAGTTCCCAACAAGTTCCTCATTTCTGAGACATTGATCTACACCTGTGGAGGTCTGTCCTGCAGACCCTGACTCAATGACAGATGAATAAATGCATTCTCATACCTATTTATGTGATTCAAGTGGGCTAGGGATGGTGGTCAGCTGCTTTCAGATAACGAATGCAGCCAATTGACCAAGACCCCCTGTACATCCTCGTATTTATTCCATAAAGGTCTCATACAGAGGTTGTAGGTCAACATGCTTGTGGATAATATCCTGGTTAAAAGAGTGATTTTATGAATGATAAAAGCTTTTGATTTCAGGGGCCCAGAGTAAACACCATTAATGGGTAATTCCCCTTTGACCTCCCTCTGAGAGGACCATCCACCACACAGTTTACATGAGCAAATAAATCAAAGACGAAGGAATGTGGAGTAAACAGACTTAAATGGGAAAGCCTTTTATTATCCTGTGTTTTCCCTAAGCTAATGTAAGAACTGGCTGCCTTCAGCCTGTCCCAGTAAAATCTTCCAGCCTTCCAAAAGGTTTGAGACTATATCTATAACTTTCCCTAATAATGCCCTAATAGTTTTTCAGCCACCCTGAGTGAACCCAAACACATCTCCATATAAGAACACCTCAGCCTGGACTTCATTATACATATCACTATCAACATTATCAAAGCCATTCAACAAGTATCTAGGAAGTCCCAAATTTTCCCACATTTTCCTATCTTCTGAGCTCTCCACATGATTCCAACCTCTGCCTGCTACCAGTTCCAAAGTTGCTTCCACATTTTTAAGTATCCTTGTAGCAGCCACTCTCAGTACCAATTTACTGTATTAGTTCATTATCATGCTGCTATGAAGAAATACTTGAGACTAGATAATTTACAAAGGAAGTAGGTTTAATTGCCTCACAGTTTCACATGGCTGGGAAGGATTCTGGGAAACTTGCAATTATGGTGGAAGGGGATGCAAACATGTCCTTCTTTACAGGTGGCAGGAAAGAGAAGAAAGTGCCTAGCAAAGGGGGCAGGTTCTTATAAAACCATCAGACCTCCTGAGAACTAACTCACTATCATGAGAACAGAATGAGGAAATCAGGTCCCATGATTCAATTATCTTCACCATGTTTCTCCCATTACATATAGGGATTGTGGGAATTACAACTCAAGATGAGACTTGAGTGAGGACACAGCCAAACCATATCAAATAGATACACAAAAAATGAAAAGCAAGAAATTAAATTATACCACATGAGAAAAACACTTTCACTAAAAGAAGATGGGAATGAAAGATAAAGGAGAGAGGACCACAAAACAACAAGAAAGCAAATAAATAAATTTTTACTTATCAATAATAACATTGAATGTAAATGGACTTAACTCTCTAATCAAAAGGCATAAACTGGCTGAATGGTTAAAAATACCCAAATATTTGCTACCTACAAGAAACATACTTCATCTATAAAGGCATACATAGCATAAAAATAAATGGTAGAGAAAGGATATTTTATACCAATAGTAATTATAAGCAGAAATAGCCATAATTATATCAGAAAAAATATAATTCAAGACACAAACTGTAAGAAGAGAAAAATAAGGTGATTATATAATGATAAAAGGATCAATTTGAGAAGACAATACAATGCTTGTAAACATATATGCTCCATGAAAATATATATGAATAGAGCATTTATACATATACAATGCTGGAGCAACCATATATATAAAGCAAATATTATTAGAGCTAGCAAGAAATATAGGCCCTGATACAATAATAGCTGGAAATTTCAACACCTCACCCTCTAGCATTGGACAGATATCTAGCCAGAAAATCAATAAAGAAATATTGAACTCAATCTGCACTATAAACCAAATGAACCTAAAGTATATTTATAGAACATCTAATCCAAGGGCTGCAGAATACACATTTTCCTCTTAGTACTATAAGATCTATGTGTTTTGGTATGCTGTGTTTCCATTATCATTTGTTTCATTAAAATGTTAATGTTAAAACAATTGAACTCATGGAGATAGAGAGTAGAAGGATAATTATCAGGGGCTAGTAAGGGTACTGAGGGAGTAAGGGGAAATTGGGGATGGTTAGTGGGCACAAAAATATAAATAATTAATAAGACCTAGTATTTTCCATCTCAACAGGGTAACTATAGCAAAACACATTTTATCGTACATTTAAAAATAACTAAGAGTATAAGTATAATTAGATCCTTTGAAACAAAAAAATAAATGTTTGAGGTTATGTGATTATTATGCATTGCATGTCTGTGTCAAAATATCTCATTTAGATCATAAAAATATACACCTACTAGGTACTCATAAAAACTAAACAATAAATAAATAGACAAATAGCAGGTGTTTTGTTGTTGTTTTTATTTTATTTATTTATTTATTTATTTGAGATAGGGTCTCCCTCTGTTGCCAAGGTTGGAGTGCAGTGGCATGATCTCTACTCACTGCAAACTCTGCATCCCAGGCTCAAGTGATCCTCCCACCTCAAGTTCCAGAGTAGAAGGGACCACAGGTACCCACCATCACACCTAGCTAATTTTTATTTTATTTTTTTGTAGAGACATGTTTTCTCAATGTTGCCCAGTCTGGTGTTGAACTCGGCTCAAGCAATCCTTCCAGCTGAGCCTCTCAAAGTACCAGGATTACAGACATGAACCGCCAGGCTGGCCAATGGCAGTAATTTAAGATGAGTGCATGTCTTAGTACCTTTTTGTTTTACAGCTTATTTGATTTTTTTTGCAGATTTTAAGGATGACAACAATGGGACAATTTTAAATGATAGACTAGAGGTATTTGGTGGCATGCTGTCATTTGTCGTTTGCTTCAAATACACTCCCCAGACACTTTAAAGGAAATAATCTATTATTTTGTATTTGTTTGTTAAAACTACAATGTAGTACTAGTTCCCCTCTTACCCTCTTTTCCATGGCTTAAATGGAATTACACTAGATATAAAACCATAAATTATTTAAATTATAATAAATAATTGTCATTAATGACCTGTTGGAAATTTAAATAACACAGACGCTGTTAATTTAAGAAGCTGCTCTCTCTCCAAGGAGAAGTTAATGAACTTATACATATTTTATTATTAAATTCTTCTGCTTTATACTATGGAAGGCAACTAGTTGTAAAATAGGATAATTTTAGTGTTAAAAGGAAGTAATTTAAAGCATAAAATTTAGCTGGATTTTTATTTGAAATCTAGACTTTAATGTGATCTCATAAAACCACTAGTAGCTACTCCTAAATACAGTAATAAATACAAAGCTAGTACTTCATTAATTAAAAAAATACATGTGCATTTAATACAGAAGTGAGCTAAATATATATTTATAGGACATTTGATAAAATAAAATAATAGTGTTAATAAAATGATTTTAGAGGTATGAAGATAAATTTTGTTTCTCTTTTTCTATTCATAAAAAGTCATTTTACTCAGTACTCATTACAGGTATGCTTTTTTTGAGGTCTGATAAGGAACATACCTTGAAATATTAATCTCTTGAGATATATATTAATGTTAATGAACTATCAGATCATAAACCTTCCTAAAATATCTGTTTATAGAATTAATTACAACAGTGCATCTTTGTGCATAGTTTGAAGAACTTTTATCTCAATATAAGTCAGAGTAATTGGAGTATAGATTTAGTTGATTGGAAAACATAATCTATTCTTAGGTTAAGCTTCATCATTTTTCATTTTCTTATCTTATTTTTATTACAGAGATGATATCATCACCCTTGTAAAATGATTACTTATATGGTTTCACGGACTAATATAGTTTAGACCCAAAATTCAGAAACCGAAGATCCTACTCTTCAATTATTAAAAAAAATTGTGCTATTTGTAAAATAAAATTAACCTCAATTCTTTAATAAAATTAATATATAGTTCAATAAATAACATTCTACAGCAATAGAAGTAGTTTTGCCAAGCTTGCACCAATAGAAATTGATGAAACTCTCTTTTACAAATATGAATCAAATAGGTTATTGGTTTGATATAAATTATTGTGGTTCTGAATTTTCTCTATAGTTTCACATCTCTTTGTTAATTAAACTAAATAACCCTGGAGGTAATGATGAGCATGTGTAATATTTTAGGGAAAAATACTAGTAAATCACATATTTAAGAATAGTGGCAACTTAGTTGTGGGTTTATAAAATGCAGTAAAAAAGTTTCTTATTCCAGCATGGAAATAAATATTAATTACACAATTTTTTAAAAATTTTTTCCTGTCTGGCTTCCTTCTTGTGTCCATAATAGGCGAGTCTCAATTTTTTTTAACTAAATATGCCCATGCAAGTCACTATCATTGTGGGGATTTGGTTTTTGAAGACAAAGATAAAGCATTCCTAAGCAAAAATAATTAAGATGGAGGCATCACATTACCTGAGAGCAACCTATACTATAAAGCCACAGTAACCCAAACAGCTTGATACTGGTAAAAGAAAAACAGATATATAGGTCAATGGAACAGACTAGAAAACTCAGAAATAAGCCACACACCTAAAATCATCTTATCTTCCACAAGGCCAACAAAATTAAGTAAGGTGGAAAGGTCCGTCGAGTCAATAAATGGTTCTGGGATAACTGGCTAGTCGTATGCAGAAGGTTTACACTGGACTGCTACCATTTACTTTTTGAAATTATTTTCGTATAATGCCACATGGTCTAGCTCTGGTCAGCAAGCAGGAGTGCAGTGACATGGTCACAGCTCACTGCAGCCTCGACCTCCCAGGTTCAAGCAATTCTTGTACCACAGCTTCCTAAGTAGCTGGGACTACAGGTACATGCTACCACTTAGCTAATTCTTAATTTTTTCTAGGGCTGAAGTCTCTCAATGTGCCCAGCCTGGTCTCAAACTTCTGGGCTCAAGTGATCCTTATACCTCAGCCCTCCACAGTGCTGTGGAGGCAAGCCTGAGCCACCATTACTGGCTGTATGTAGAAATTAACTCAAAACGGATTAAGTATTTAAATGTAAGTCCTCAAACTACAAAATCTTGGAAGACAACCAACAAAATACTCTTCCTAACATTGGCTTTGACAAAAAAAATTTTGTCTAGGTCCTCAAAAGCAACTGCAACAAAAACAGAAATTGACAAGTGGAACCTAATTAAACAAAAGAGGTACAGCAAAAGAAACTATCAACAGAGTAAGCAGACACCCTACAGACTGGAATAGAAAAATTCTCAAACCCTGCAACCTACAAAGGTCTAATATCCAGAATTTATAGGGTAATTAAATCTACAAACAAAAACAAATAACCTCATTAAAAAATAGGCAAGAGGTGGGAACAGACATCTCTCAAAAGAAGACATACAAGTGGCCAACAAACATGAGAAAATCCTCAACAACACTGATCATCAGAGACATCCAAATTAAGACCACAATGAGATAGCATCTTACACCAGTCATAATGGCTATTACTAGAAACATTTAAAAACTCAAATGCTGGCCAGGCTATGAAGAAAAGGAAGCACTTATACAGTACTGGGGGGATATAAATTAGTCTAGCCACTGTAGAAAGTAGTCTGGAGATTTCTCAAAGAACTGAAAACAGAGCTACCATTTGACCCAGCAATCCTTACTTGATATATACTCAAAAGTAAATAAATCATTCTAACAAAAAGACATATAGATATGTATGTTTATTGCTTTGCTATTAACAATAGCAAAGAAACAAAATCAACTCAGGTGTTAATCAATGACAGATTAGATACGGAAAATGTTGTACATATATAATATAAAATACTACATAAAAATAAAATAATAATTTTTTTCTTTTTGCAGCAACATGGGTTAGTTGAAACAACCATGTTGCTGCAAAGGAAAATGTTTAATTATTAATAAAAAGATTTTATTCATCATTAGAAATAAATTAATACAAAAACAGAAAACCAAATATTGAATGTTCTCACTTATATGTGTAAACTAAGCATTGAGTATACTTCGGTATAAATATGAGATTGTGGACTACTAGAGGGCAAGGGAGTGGATTAAGTAACTGTCTCTCAGGTACTATGTTCACCACCAGGGTGATGGAATTAGTACTCCAAAGCTTGGCATCACACGATTTTTTGATGCAACAAATCTGCACATGTACTGCCTGTATCTAAAATAAAAGTTACAGTAGGCCGGGTGCAGTGGCTCATGCCTGTAATCCCAGCACTTTGGGAGGCCGAGGCAGATGGATCACCTGTCTCTATAATTAAAAAAAAAAAATTAAAAAAGAAGAAAAAATAAAATAAAATAAAAGTTAAAATAAAAAGAGGTGAAGCTAAATCCCATGCATAAAAGCACTGCAATTATATACTTTGTGCTACATATTCAGCAAGCTATCCTGGTATTGGTATCTTTTGAATAAACTACGTGAAGTAAATAATTTCACATGTATTTAAATTTGGTGTGTTCAATAGAATAAGGTAATTTATTAACTTGAGTAAAAGTATATGATTTTTATTTCCCATAGAACTGTGACATTATCTCATGAATATTCAAAGAGTACCTACTACCTTAGGAACACACAAAGGGTCATATACGCTCTACATAAAATTATGTACAAAGAATAATATGGGCCGGGCTCATTGTCTTACTCCTGTGATTCCAGCACTTTGGGAGGCCGAGGAGGGTGGATCACAAGGTCAGGAGTTCAAGAGCAGTCTGGCAAAGATGGTGAAACTACATCTCTACTAAAAACAAAATAAAAATTAGCTGGGCATGATGGCAGGCACTTGTAATCCCAGCTACTAGGGAGGCTAAGGTTGCAGTGAGCTAAGATCATGCCATGGCACTCCAGCCTGGTAACAGACTGAGACCATCTCAATTTAAAAAATAATAATAATAAGATGTTTACTGTAATATATATGTTTTAAAAGCATAACCACTCAAAGTATAATATTAGAAAATTTTATGGTATTAACAATTAAATAAAGAAAATGACAAAATTTAGTTGAGACAATTTAATAGACTACCTTGCATTAGTAATGCTCTGTTATATCCACTACTAGGCTGTATATAGAGGATAGCTTCTGAGTATAGCATAATTTGATTTCTGATTTTATTCTATCACAATGAATTAACTAAATGCCTTGTCGTTGAACAGAAACTGTTATAACTCAAATAAGAGCCATTATAATTTGAGTTTTTCTTTGGGTTTCTGCCAAATTCTTACTCTGAAAAGTAATCACTGATGCACACGTTTAATTTGATGCTTTATAGTGTCATACAAATATAAATGACTTCACAGCCAAATATAATATACTTCATTTACTTTCCTCATTTATTTATAGTCACTGCATACTAGAATTATTTCTTGGCTTAAAAAGGAAACACAATTTCTTAGGCTATTAAATGAATAGAATACAACAACTAGAAACAAGTATTGGGCCCAGTTTAATTTTATTTTAAAATACATAATCTAACAAATTTGTCAATAAAATGTAAAAAGATTCAGTTTTTCTATCACCAGCATATGCTATGCTCAGGAGATTAAATACAAGTGGTGTCAGTGGAAATCACTGAATGAATTTACTTAAAATGAAAGATAATATCAACTAGCAGCTTTTAACCTCAATGCATTTCTAGCAAAAACAATGCAAGTTGTCATTTTTATAATTTGTGGTAAGATTTTAAATCACTTTTATTAAATATGTATTATTGCTACTTATCTAAATAATATTTACGAAGTAGAGGGTGCTAAAATAGAGCTCCTTTTTTGTAAGTTAGGAATATGACGGTAGACACATATGTAGTGATAGTTGAAATAATGTGATATCTACTAGCAAAATGTTGGAATATGATGAATTTAAATAAGATACTATTGTAGGAACTTTTTTAAATTTTCAAATGAACTGATTTGAATTGAGCTCTGTCCGCATGTGGCTTTATGAATATCATAAAATAACTTTGATTTTATTTTTTTCCAAGCAAATTTTCTTTATTTCTTTTAACTTTTAAGTTCAGGTCTACACGTACAGGTTTGCTACATAGGTCAATGTGTCACAGAGGTTTGTTGTACAGAGTATTTTATTTTCCAGGTAATAAGCCTAGTACCCATTAGCTTTTTTTCCTGATCCCCTCCCTTCTCTTCAAAGGTGTTTTGTTTGTCTCTAAGACTAGAAAGGTGATATAAGCTGTGTGGTTACAGTTATTAGAAAACAATTGTAAAAGTAAAGTAAAGTTTACATAGTTAAAAAGTCAAAGTAAGTAAACGTGCAGAGTAAACTAACTGAAGGAATGGACATTTTCATATGGATTTTAACATTTAACACTTTGAACTACTAATGTATGATAAAATTAATGTATGCTACTCTACAATTAATCATATTAAGAAGTAGTTTTGATTAGTAAAGCTTAATTTACTTTGATCAGGAAAATAAAATGCATCAGGCAAAGGGGGACCAAATTATATTCCTAGTGGATATGGTTTTAAGATGTCCTGGTTAAAATGAAGTTTTTTCCTGCTTTACCTTCTTTGTACAAAAATCCTCTTAAAATAGTAAACCAACTATGATAAGCCTTTGGAGTCCTTGAACACTCTGTTTTAAGTTAGATCATTTTCTGAAAAATTAAGTGTCATAAAAGACAGGTAAAATGAAATACTGTGTTAAATTTCTAAGTAAATTTTCCTCAGCTATGCTTCCATTCTACATTAACTTACACATAAGATTCTCTGCTATATAATTAAGGAAAAGCCCTTAAGTAATTTTCATCCATTATTACGAAACTCTCCAAAGCGAACTAACTGCTATGTTTATGTGGCATTAGTAGTGAGTAAAATGTCATAGCCTAATGGTCACATAGTGCCAAACACTTCTAAAAGGGTGTGTCTTCTGCTGAGGATATTCTGATTGTCTATATAATGTTAAAAATTCTTTGGTTATAATATGGCTATCTCTAAGTCTGGTCCTAAGGAGTGGTTGTTAAATGTTGCAGTAACATTATTTTTGTCCACAAATGGCAAAACAAAAGCGTTTTTGGTTAAAAAAAATACATCTGAGAAAATAATTAGTCAAATGGAATGTCAGAGTGGCGATTGTAGTATTGTTAGCATCCATAATAGTTTTTGCTTGAAATATGTGTTGTGCGATAATATGGCAGAAAACTATGACAGTGAATTACAATTCCCTTGAGAATACCCTTGTAAAACAGGCCTTGGCATTTGCGTTGTTGACATGAAGAAGGCTGTTTCATAAAACCCCTCATAAATCAAAGCTTTCTCCAAGAATATATGATACCTTATTATGTTTTTCTCCTAAATTATTATCATCTTGAACAAGTTCATGTAGTGTTACCTATTTATAGCAACATAATTGCTTTACTTCTATAGTTCTAAATCAGTTGTGTCTATTTTCATATTGAAACAGAAATGTTAAAACCACTTATTTATAAAATATCAAGAGTCTCAGGAATTTCTTAAGTAAAATAATAGTATGTTTTTAACAATAATGTGTGCACCATGCTCTATTTTCCTGACATTATCAACTACCTTATACTTATTATATATCTTATATTTATGCTTATACTTATTTTCCTAAAATTATTAACTAATTTGGGTAAACCAAAAATGTTTCATTATAATCACTTAAAGGCTTTCATAATTTTTACTGAGAATGTTATTCATATTTTACAAATGTTACATATTGTCAAGCTAAATGTATAACTTTTAATATTATGCACTTTCCATTGCTGGTCATATACCCACAGGATTATAAATCACTCTACTACAAAGACACATGCACACATATGTTCATTGCAGCACTGTTTACAATAGCAAAGACCTGGAACCAACCCAAATGCCCATCAATGATAGACTGGATAAAGAAAATGTGGCACATATACACCATGGAATACTATGCAGCCATAAAAAAGGATGAGTTCATGTCTTTTGCAGGGACATGGATGACTCTGGAAACCAGCATTCTCAGCACACTGACACAAGAACAAAAAGTCAAACATTGCATGTTCTCATAAGTAGGTGTTGAACAATGAGAACACACGGACACAGGGAGGGGAACATCACACACTGGGGCCTGTATGGGGGAAGGGGTCTACAGGAAGGATAGTAGCTTGTGGGGGTATTGGGGAGGGATAACATTAGGAGAAACACCAAATGTAGGTGACAGGGGGATTGAGGTAGCAAACCACCATGGTATGTGCATACATATGTAACAATCCTACACAATCTGCACATGTACCCCAGAACTTAAAGTATAAGAAAAAATTTTTTAAATGCACTTTCTTTGTGCACACGTTACTTTCGAATCAGTGAAGTAAGAATTTTGCATAAAAGCTTTTAAAAATAGATTTTAATATAGATTATATTGAGCCTACTAAATGATTCCTTTTTTCTTTTAATTTCTCAAGCAGTCCCTTATGAATACAAACTAAGGATTCAGGGATATGACATTTGAAAACACTCTATAATGTTTAGCAAAGTTGTCTACTAGAAAGTGAACAGGAACACTGGTGTAACAGATTAAAAATAAGAAAAGAGTGAAAAATGGGGAGAGGAAGATAAATAAAACAAAATGGTAGAAGGTTGGTGCCTGGATTGACAGCAGGGTTTGAGAGCCCTTTTTAAGAGCAAAGAAATTGATGTCATTTGAAAATTATTTGCTGTACAATATTGACATATGGCATCTGCTATAAGTTATCCTTGAATGTACAGCCACCAATATTTCTTTTCAGTGATATTATTTGTGACATAGAGTAGAGGAAGTAAAGAGAATTTTCTGTACTCAAATTAGGTCAGCACTAGATCGCTGCACAGAAGTATTATAATTCAGTAAAAGCTGGAATCAGAACTAGATGTGAATAAAGTAGCAATACAATGAGAATTGGGAGGGTACTGGGTTTCATGCAGGGCTTACAGCAGGATTTGAACCCATTTCATCTGGATATTTAGGAGCACCATGCTACACTAAGAATATTAGGATGCTTATTTTCATCCCAACTTCCAAGTGTAACAGTAAAGTTTTATAAGGTCTCAGGCAAATACCTAACTCTATCATTCTGCCTCTGGAAATAATAATTTTATCTCATAAGTCATCTCATTTTCCTTCTCTTTCTTTCAGCATACCAATTGCTGTGAACTCTCTTTTTTGTCAATTGACAATAATAATGGTCTTTCCGAACCAAAAGTAAAATTCCTGCCATAAATTGCTGAGCTTCTGTTTTCTTAGAGTAACTTTTACTCTTTGTAATACATGGTGAAACTGTTATTGACTCCCAGTCTTCCATGCCATGACCTACTAACTCAGCCTGAGAAAGCATCAACCTGTCCAGGGTATAATGCTTTTATTGGTATTGCAGTATTATTCCACTTAGGATCCACTTTAACATCACAGTATTAGTCTGTTCTCACACTGCTATAAGAACATACCTGATACTGGGTAATTTATATAGAAAAGAGGTTTAATTAACTTACATTCCTCTTGGCTGGGAAGGCTTCAGGAAATTTACACTCATTCCATATGTGTAAGCAAACACGTCCTTCTTCACAGGGCAGCAAGGAGAACTGAAGATCTAAGTGGGAGAAAAACCCTTATAAAATTATCAGATTTTTGTGAGAATTCACTCACTATCATGAGAACAGCATGGAGGTAACTAACCCTATGATTAAATTACCTCCCACCAGGTCCTTCCCATGACACATGGGATTATTAAAACTATAGTTCAAGATGATGTTTGGGTGGGGACACATACATACCATATCATATCGCCCCTGGCCTCTCTCAAATATCATGTCCTCACATTTTAAAACACAATCATGCCCTTCCAACAGTCTCCGAAAGTCATCAATCATGCCAGCATTAACTCAAAAGTCCAAGTCCAAAGGTCTCATCTGAGACAAGGCAGGTCCCTTCTGCCTATGAGCCTGTAAAATCAAAAGCAAGTTAGTTACTTCATAGATAAAATGAGGGTACAACATTAGGTAATTCTGGACTTCTGTGTACCTGCAGACAACACCACGTGGAAGCTGCCAAGGCTTGGACTTGCGCCCTCTGAAGCCATGGCTCGAGCTGTAACTTGGCTCCTTTTAGCCACATCTGGAGTAGCTAGGACACAGGGTGCCAAGTCCCTAGACTGTGCACAGCAGAAAGGCCCAGGGCCAAGCCCACAAAACCACTTTTTTTCCTTTCCTATAATGAGAGGGTCTGCTGTGAAGTTCTCCAACATGTTCTGGAGACATTTTTTTCATTGTGTTGGTGATTAGTGCTCATCTCCTTGTTACTTATGCAAATTTGTGTAGGCAATTTGAATATCTCCCCAGGAACTGCCTTATTTTTTTTTACTGCATCGTCAGGCTACAAATTTTTTAAACTTCCTCTTGAACATTTTGCTGCTTAGAAATCCTTCTGCTACATACCCTAAATCATCTCTCTCAAGTGCAAAGTTTCCCAGATCTCCAAGGAAGGGGCAAAATGCTGACAGGCTCTTTGCATAGCAAGAGTGACCTTTACTTCAGTTCCCATCAAGTTCGTCATCTCCATCTAAGACCAACTCAGCCTGGACTTCATTGTCTATATTACTATCAGCATTTTGGTCAAAGCCATTCAACAATCTCTGGGAAGTTACAAAGTTTCCCACATTTCCCTTTCTTCTTCTGAGCCCTCCAAACTGTTCCAGCCTCTGACTGCTACCCTCAAAGATGCTTCCACATATTCTGATATCCTTACAGCAGTCCCCCAGTACCCAGTACAAATTTACTATATTAGTTCATTCTCACCTTGCTATAAAGAACTGCTTGAGACTAGGGAATTTATAAAGGAAAAAGACTTAATTGACTCACACTTCTGCATGGTGAGGGATGTAAGGCTGGTTGCCTCACCGGGAGGCCTGACACATCTACTTCTGCACTCAGCACCTGACTCTGCACCAGGCACTAGGCTCTGCACTGGGCACATTGCTCTGCCTCATGGCTTCCTTGGAAGGCTCCAGCTAATGCAATCCTGGCCAGTTTGCGCACCGGAAAACCTGCCTAACAACCTGCCAAACAATGGCGACCGTCCCCATCCCAATCCCGCTCCCCTGGAACCAATCAGAGCATCCAGCTGTTGCTCGTTCCTCATAGCCATAAAAACCCCCGCCCCAGTAAGTCAGTGCGAATTCTCTGGCCCCCTTTCCCCGGACCAGAGAACCTCACCAGGGAGCTGAATAAATTGGCATTTAATTTTCTTATACTGGCCTTAGTTTCCTCATTTTAAACTCAGCAATAACCTTACAAGTGGTGCCGAAAACCCGGGAGGAGTTCAAGACCCCTCCTGGGGAAAACTGACTCCTCTACCATAAGCTGAACCAGGGAGCAGCTGCCCCTCCAATCGTCTGCAGCCATCACTCAGTAAGACTCCTATTGCCCATAACCTCATCCTCTGTTTGCTCTGAACCTTGGGGTACCCTGTCCGTAATTGCAGCCGTGTCAGGGACTCCTTTCCGTCTTGAGCTGTGGGTCTCATGGAGATGTCCTGGTGACCCTGCTCGCCCGTCCCAGAAGACAGAAATATTGTGCAGAAGTCCCTATACTCCTATCCTTCCCTGTCATCTCTGGTACTCAGGTGTTGAGGTCTGGGATGCCGTTCCTCACTCCTGACTACTGGGCAGCAGAGAGTGGACTATGGGTAATCAGGAGTCCCGCCTATATCCCAAGTCACCATTGGGATGTCTAGTCCAAAATTTACCCAAGCTGGGCCTCTCCATTAAAAAAAAAAGCCTGCTTTTCCTCTCCACTGTGGCCTGGCCCCAGTATCCTCTGGACAAACAGTCCAAGTGGCCACCAGAAGGAACTTTCAATCTTGGCATTCTAACCATTTAGACAATTTCTGTCAAAGAAATGTTAAATGGTCGGAGGTCCCCTATGTTCAGGCCTTCTGGTATTGTCGTTCCCACCCCACCCCCTGTTCCTCTTGCACCACCACTCAGGTGCTCCTGGTCAAAGAAACTCCCTCACCGCCTTTGGCCTCTCCCCCATTCTCCTCCTTTTCTGACCCTGACCCGCTGGAAGAACTCTCCTTTCCTCCCACCTGACCCACAAACCCTCCCCCATATGCAGAACCTCAACCCCCTCCAAATCCTCCTCTTCCTAGTCCCAACCTAGCCTCTCCTGTCAGTGCTCACACCCACTAGTGCTGTGCTCCTAACGATCAAACCTCCCTCCTTTGCCCCCTTCGCAAGGTCATTGTTTGCATACATGTTCCCTTCTCCCTCTCTATCAGCCATTGGGAAATGCCTAGGGTCATTTTCCACCAATCCTACTGCTTACACCAAAGAATTCCGCTACCTCACCCAGGCTTACGATCCTCTGGACAACCAGTCCAAGTGGCCACCAGAGGGAACTTTCAATCTTGGCATTGTAACCATTTAGACAATTTCTGTCAAAGAAATGGTAAATGGTCGGAGGTCCCCTATGTTCAGGCCTTCTGGTATTGTCGCTCCTGCCCCACCCTCTGTTCCTCTTGCACCACCACTCAGGTGCTCCTGGCCAAAGAAACTCCCTCACTGCCCTCACCTGGCATGATACCTATGTGATTCTGTCCTCGACCCTCACCCCAGATGAGTGCGACCGCATCCTTATGGCAGCCCGGGCGCATGCTGATCAGGTATATTTTACAATCAAATGCCAGTAGATGCAGCAGCAGTCCCCAAGGACAACCCTAATTGGAACTATAAAACTGATTAAAATGGCTGCCACCGCTGAGACCAAATGCTACAGTGCCTCCCAGCGGGCATGCAAAGCACAGCCCAAAAGGTAGTTAATTATGATAAGTTAAGGGAAATAACCCAGGGTCCTACTGAAAACCCCACTGCCTTCCTCGACCGATTAACTAATGCTATCATCCTTCACACCTGGCTGGACCCGGCCTCTTTACCAGGGGCTACAGTCCTAGCCACCCATTTCATCTCTCAGACAGAGGCTGACATTAGAAAGAAACTTAAAAAAGCTAAGGAGGGCCTCCAAACTCCCATGTGAGACCTAGTAAACATGGCATTTAAAGTTTTTAATGGCCGAGAGGAAAAGGCTGAGGCCACCCACCAGGCTCATCTACAGCAAAAAGTAAGCCTCCAAACCCAAGCTCTTGTGGCAGCCCTGAGGCTGGCAGCCCACCAGGTGCCTGGTGGAGGGGGTCCATCAAAACCCGCCAAGAACTCTGGAGGTGTTCTGCCTTGGACCTGTTTCAAGCACAGTCAGGAGGGACACTGGGCACATCAGTGTCTATGTCCCCGATCACCTACCTAGCCCTGCCCAGACTGCAAGCACCTTGGACATTGGCACAGTGATTGCCCATCCAAGACTACAGGCCCACCCCCCACACCTCTATGTCGAGGGCAGGCTGGTCCACAGGAAGCAATCCCATCACTTGAACTTCTCGGCCTTCTGGATGACTGATGCAGCCTGGACTCGAAGACCCCCATCACCCTTGCTGAGCCCAGGGTAATGCTGCAGGTAGCAGGTAAGTCCATTTCCTTCTTAGTGGACATGGGAGCTACCTATTCTGTATTGCCTTCCTACTCAGGACCTATCATACCTTCCCAGGTTTCAGTCATGGGAATTGACGGAAAGCCTTCCTGTCCTAATCAAACCCATCCTTTAGCCTGTGTCCTTGAAGGACACTCTTTTCTAATTATACCCTCATGCCCAGTCCCCATTTTAGAACAAGACATTTTTCAGACTGTGGGGGTCCTCTCCAACTCACTGGCCCTCCACACTCAAGCCCATCATCTGCCCACCTCCTACTGCCACTCCTAACCAATGCCACACCCTGTCTTAACTCCTCGCCCCAAGCCTCCAAGTGGAGGTGTGTCCACCAAGTGTGTCCCCAAGTGGGGGTGTGTCCACCACACCCCCACTTCATCTGCTGGACCTAAATCACTCCTTTTATCTGTTCACTGATGAAAAACAGGGCATTGCTGTCGGGGTTCTAACTCAATCCCTGGGTCCTGTGTTGTGCCCTGTAGCCTACTTATCGAAGCAACTTGACCCACAGTCAGAGGGTGGCAGCCTTGCCTGCGGGCCCTGGGAGCAGCAACAGAACTTACCAAGGAATCCCTAAAACTTACCCTGGGCCAGCCCATCTCAGTGTTCTCTCCTCACCGGCTTACCGACCTCCTTTCCCACAAATCCCTCACTCACCTAGGGCCTTCTCGTCTACAGGAGTTCCACCTGCTCTTCATTGAGAATCCCTCAGTCAGCCTTCACCCTATTTCCCCACTCAACCTGGCTACCCTGCTTCCTCTTCCATCCCTTCCCCCTTCCCCAGCCCACTCCTGCCCTGAATTAATGGGTGCAGTTGCCAAACCTCGGGAGGACCTATCCGACCTTCCCCTGCCTAACCCACACCTTACTTTCTATGTGGATGGAAGTTCAGTAATAATAGCCTATGGGAGGCAAAAGGCAGCCTATGTGGTAGTCACATATTTAGCCACCCTCAAGGAACATCGCCTCCCTGACAGAACCACATCACAAAAGGCGGAGCTCATTGCCCTAACCCAAGCTCTCACACTAGCACAGGGAAAGAGAGCAAATATCTATACTGACTCAAAATATGTTTTTCTTATTACCCATCACCACTCTGCCCTCTGGAGAGAGTGGGGATTCCTTACCACAAAAGGGTCCCCTATAATCAATGCTACACAGATCTCCAGCCTTTTACAGGCCTTATCATTGCCCAGGGAAGTTGCAGTCACACACTGCTGAGGACGCCCAGCCCAGCATGATGATGTCTCCTGGGGCAATGCACAGGCAGACACAGCAGCAAGATCTTTAATGCCAAGTTGACCCCTACCCCTGTTCTCTTCCTTACCATGGCCACACAGCCTGTATACTCACCATTGGAAAAACAGGCCCTTAGACTAAAAGGGGGAACAGAATCTAATCAGGGCCAGATCTTCCTAAATAACAGAATCCCCCTTCACTGGGAACAGGCCCCTAAAATGATTGCTGAAATCCACCAATTCTTACATATAGAGCCTAAGGCATTACACTGGTTTGTACAGCCCCTCTTTTTCTTGCCAGGTCTGCAACAAACAATTGAGCAGGGACACAAGGCATGCATTACTTGCTGTAAGGTCTCGCCTCAGGGAGGCTTAAGGCCACAGTTTCCTACTCACCAAATGCAGGCCAACCTACCGGCCCAAGACTGGCAAATTGACTTTACTCATATGCCCACTCACAAAAAGCTCCACTACCTACTAACTTTTGTAGATAGCTTTTCAGGTTAGATTGAAGCCTTCCCGACCTCCCGGGAGACAGCAGACATGGAGGCCTCCCTCCTTACTCAAGAAATCATCCTTCACTTCGGCCTACCTGCCACCATCCAGCTGGACAACAGTCCAGCATTTACAGCCCAAGCAGTCCGGCTAGTCGCCAAGTCCCTCAACATCTCTGGGAAACTGCACATCCCTTACCATCCTCAGTCGTCAGGTAAAGTTGAATAGGCCCACGGCATCCTCAAAGATCATTTAGCCAAACTTGCTATTGAGGTAAAACTCTCTTTGCCCACCCTCCTACCTCTCTGGGCCACCCCACGGGGGCCAACGGGTCTTAGCCCCTTCAAACTGCTGTATAGCCAGCCTTTTCTAGTTTCTCACAACCTCCCTGTAAACCCCCCTCGACTGGCTTCCTACCTTCCCTTCCTCTCCCTCCTCTGCCACCTGTTAAGGGAACATGCAGACTGCTCCCTCCCTGTTGTTCCAGGACCCGAGGACTCCCACCCAGCAGCACCTCTCCAACTGGGTAACAGCATTCTCCAAGAACTCAAACCAGGATCCTTGCAACCCAGGTGGTTGGGACCCCATATTGTTATCCTAACCACCCCCACAGCAGCCAAACTCCTGGGTCACACTCTGAGGTACCACGTGTCCTACCTCAAACTGGCCCCCCAAAATGATCAATGGAAATCAGAACCCCTGGGCCCCACTCACCTCCACTTCACCCGTGGCCCCAACCTGTTGCCCCCTAACCCTTCAGAGCCTCCTCCTGACAGTCCTTCTGATATCTCCTCTTGAGGCCAACTCATATGTTTGGCGCTTCTACATCCAGGAAGCCTGGACTGAGGGCCCCACCACCAGGACCCATTATCTTGCACAGGCAAAGTTCCAAACAGGCAGCTGTCAGTCTATTGTCTCCAATTCAAACCCTCAGATAACACATCTCAACCTTTCTCTTGGTTGACTCTAGTACAGCAGGGAGCCAACATGTTAAATTTGACTAAAGCCATGAATATCACCAACTGCATTTTATGTGCCTCTCTCAGCAACCCCCCTTAGCTGCAGTTCCCCTCAGGTCTGTCCAGGTTCAATCTTTCACAATCACCTATGGGACCTGGCACCATCTTAACGGATATCCTCTTGTCCCAAGTAAAGGCTCAAAATTTCTCTCTCTGCTATAAGACAGCCAGAGCTCCAGTCCCAGCTGTAACACCACAGTAAAGGTAAAATCTTCTGTCTACGTGCCAGCAGGAGGATATTTATGGTGTAATGGAACCTTAACTAAAGTTATTAATGCCTCCTTCCCTTTCCCTTGTGTGCCTGTCACCTTGATCCTGCAGTTAGAGGTATACGGATGGGCCAAACTTCTATCCCTCATTCTACCCTCCCCTAATCACTGAGACAGATGAGCAGTCTTCCTCCTAATGGTTGTTGATCTCTCTCTAGCATCCTCTCTGGTAGTGGCCAGACTGGGTAGCGGTGCCCTAGGCTACAGTGTCACCTCAGTCACTCAACTAAAGGACAAGCTTTGCGTTGCTATCAAAGCATTCGCTGCCTCCCTGGCCTCCCTCCAGTGACAAATCATGTCACTGGCCCAGGTAACTCTCCAGAACCGATGGGCCCTTGACCTGCTAACAGCAGGAAAGGGAGGTACCTGTCTGTTTCTTCAGGAGCAGTGCTGCTATTACATCAATGAAACAGTCCTTGTAGAAGAAAATGTCAACACTATTGCCTCCAAGAGGATCTCCGCAAGAAGCAGAATGCATCAGTCTTGCCTCTTAACTGGTGGCAATCCCCCATGCTAACCTGGCTAACCCCTATTATCACTCCCAACATCGTACTTTGTCTTCTGTTAATGCTAGCCCCCTTTTTCCTCAGGTTTTTACAGGCCCGCGTGAGAGAAATTTCCAGGGTGGCCATAAACCAGTTGCTACTTCACCCCTGTGTCCGACTCCCAGCTGAGGCACCAGCCAACTTACCCTTCTCCCTCACTCCACCCCTGTTCAGCAGGGTGGAGTAGCCAGAAAGAAGCATCAAAAGGGTCAGAATGTAAGGCCTGTTGCCTCGCCGGCAGGCCGGACACACCCACCTCTGCACTCAGAACCTGACTCTGCACCCAGGGCACTAGGCTCTGCACTAGGCACCTAGCTCTGCCACATGGCTCCCCTGGAAGGCTCCAGCTAATGCAATCCTGGCCAGCTCTTGCACCGGAAAATCCGCCTAACAACCCGCCAACCAATGGTGGCCCGCCCCGTCCCAATCCCACTCCCCTGGAGCCAATCGGAGCACCCAGCTGTTGCTCGTTCCTCATAGCCATAAAAACCCCTGCCCCAGGAAGTCTTCTCTGGCCCCCTTTCCCCAGACCAGAGAACCTCACCTGGGAACTGAATAAATTGGCATTTAATTTTCTTATACTGGCCTCAGTTTCCTCATTTTAAACTCAGCAAAGACCCTTACAAGGGTGACCTCAGGAAACTTACAATCATGGCAGAAGGAGAAGCAAACACATTCTTCTTCACATGAAGGGAGGAGAGAAAAGTGCAGAGCAAAAGGCAGGGTAGGCCCTTTATAAGATCATCAGATCTTGAGAGAACTCACTATCATGAGAACAGTATGGAAGTAACTGCCTTCAAGATTCAATTACCTTCCACTGGGTCCCTCCCATGACATGTTGGGATTATGGGAACTACAGTTGAAGATGAGATATGGGTGTAGACAGAGCCAGAGCATATCATTCAAGGATGCAACTTCAAAGACTATTTTTATTGTGTTTTATGTTTTCACTTGTGCAAAAACACTCCAAAGGTAGAATCTGTTTTTCAGGATTATTGATTGTATGAGATCCACTTATTTTTATTGATCCTGACATAGCAATTTTTTTAATTTATAATTTTTGTAGGTAAATTGTAGATATTTTTAAAGTGGTAATAATTAGTATAGAATTTTTGAAATAGTTAATATTAGTACTCACTTTTTTCAATGATATTTTTACTTATGAATGCAGACATATATAAGAAAGAGAAGCCATTCAACAGTATATATACAGTAGCTTTTCAATGTAATATAGCTAGCAGTTTTATAAACAAGAATATTATACTATAGAGTTTCAAAGTAAAGAAAGTATAGGCTCAAAATAAATTAAAATTAATAAATTGATTTGAAAATTTACATTAAATTGAACTGAAAATTTGGTTGAAATGAAATAATAGTCAGTGTCAAAAATAATGAGCAAGGCAAAAGTTAGAGTAGCCAATTGTACTTAAGTATGCCTTAGATCTATGATAGAAGAATTACAGAAATACATAAACAAAATACATAACATTCCATGAAGAAATGAAGTAAGGCTTTCTGGGGAACATATGAGGTAGGGTGAGACTTGAAGAATAAATAGAAATTAGCCTAACTAAGGTTGAGAGATTAGAAAATGAATTATGACTAAAATGTATGTCACATGAGGCTGGAGATAGACAAGCAGGCCTTTAGACATTTTGTAAGTGCTGAGTATTTTGACATTTATTTAAAGGCATGGGAGTCTTTGTCATTAAATTAGAAACTGATATGATCATAGTTGTCTTATATTAAGGTTACTGTAACTATAGGATGAAGAATTAATTGGATATTAATTAAGAAGCTGCTATAATAACCAAGGAAAGGGACACTATTGATATGAATTAGGATTGAGGCCATAGGAATGGGTAAAAGTTAATGTAGATAGAGTAAGATAGAATCAGCTGGCCTTGGTCACTGATTTAATGGGAGAAGGGCTGAGAGAGATCAAAATTGAAGCGCTAACAATAATGTTTAGGTTTGTTGCTTCAGTAACTACAGAACTAGGAATACCATTTAATAAGATGAAAAATAATAAGTAAAGAATAAGTGCAAGGGCAAGAGAGTGATTTAATTATTGTTGGTATGCTGAGTTTGAAACATATTTCAGACTTCCAAGTGGAGATACTCAATAAGTTGGCTATAGGAGTTTCAAGTTCAGGATTGGATCAGCAGAAAATATGGATTTATTGATCTCTGCAATGTTCACATGCATTGCAAGAAAAGACCTAGGAAGAGATCTGAGGAAAATACTTGGTTAAAATCATAAGATAATTTAAGTGATTAAAAATCTAAGAACTATGGATTGGATTGGTTATACCTGTCAGACTTCAGCAAACTGAATGCAAGCAGAAAAATCCCAAGTCATAGCCTCCCTGGGAGAAAACAGTTAGGAAACATATATCCATATTATGATTCAACCTCTGGAAGCCCGTAGCAGAAACAGTAACATTAAATATTCATGTACTCTTTCACATTTCTCAGCCCTCTGGCAGTTGGGTCCATGTGATGGCAACTTGCCAGAGGCTTCTATGTGTAATCACAAAAAAAGCTGTGATAAGGAGAGAAGTTTTTGTAAAAGATTGAAAAGAAATAGAGATTAAGGACTCTTAATCAACATTCTATATTATAATAAGCATCCTCATTTTCCACTAGTGTTTTAAAATGGTGTTGACTATCTATGTATGATAGGGCTATGAAGTGAGCAAACGGGGACCTTGAAGATAAAGAATTGCTGAAAATCTTATAGAACCATTGATGAGTATTAAAATTCTTGACTGGGCATAATATTCCACTGATGTTTTTATCTTAGTTCATTCTAAACCATGATACTTTCATGAACATTGATAAGCTGCAGATATATTGCTAGGAAAACACCACATTCATATGCAAAATGCTACACTTAATTTATACTACAATCAATATATCAATAATCCGCGATTCCTCAAACAATTTATAGGTTGTAATATAACAGGAAAACAGGAAAATGACTCTTCTAAGAGTAAAATTCTGATACAATATGTTAGAGATAACCAATGTCTTTAACCTCCAGACTTATTTTTCAATAAGAAAACTTTGCTTCAGACCCAGGAATGTACATTACCAGAACAAAGAATTGAGAGTATCCTTCCGGCCTTTTATTTATTCCTTTGCATTAATGAAGTTACTTATTTAATTGGTGAGATATGGAGATCTTCATGAGGTAGAAAAACCCCATGAATCTAAGCTGACCACTGGCTGGGGTCACAAAAATATAATGTGTGTTTGTCTACTGATTTTTTAATGATTCTGTTTATTGCAATATTGATTTGTAAAACACTCTTCAATCATTTTTCATGGCCAAGTGTGTTATTTAGCAAATGTAACTGTTCCCATGGGTAGGTGGAATTATCCTCAATTTGTTCTCAGTTCTAAGTTACATGATCTAAAACAATACTCAATAAATACACAAAATCAAGCAATGGGGAAAGAACTCTGTATTCAATAAATGTTAGTAGTACATAGACAACTGTCTACACATATACGGAAGAATGAAACTGGAATTTTATCTTTCATCATATGAAAAAATTAACTCAAGATGAATTAAAGATTTAAATGTAAAACCTCAAACTATGAAAATCCTGGAAGACAGCCCAGTAAACACCAGTCTGAACATCAACCTTCACAAAGAATCTATGGTTAAGTCCTCAAAAGCAATTGCAACAAAAGCAGAAATTGAGAAATGAGACCTAATTAAATGAAAAGACTTCTGCAAAACTAAAGAAATTATCAATTGAATTTCTATCAACACGCACTATAGAATGGAAGAAAATATTTACAAACTAGGCATCTGACAAAGATCTAATATTCAGAATCTATAAGGAACTTAAACTAATCAGCAAGAAAAAATCAAATAACCCCATTAAAAATGGGCAAAGAACATCAACAGACACATCTCCAATGGCTAAAAAACTTATTAAAAATGCTCAGTGTCACTAATCTTTATAGAAATGCATATTAAAACCACAATGGGATATCAATTCACACTTTCAGAATGGCTATTATTAAAAAGTCAAAACAAATACTGGTGAGGCTACAGAGAAAAGGGAAGGCTTATACAATGTTGGTGAGAATGAAGGTTAATCTAGCTCCCGTGGAAAGCAACTTGAAGGTTTCTCAAAGAACTTGAAATAGAACAGCCATTTAACCCAGTCATCTCATTACTAGGCTGTACTTGTCATGGCTATCTAGAGGGACAGAACTAACAGGATATATGCATACATAAAGGGGAGTTTTTGAAGAAGAATTGACTCGCACAATCACAAGGTGAAGTTCCACAATATACCATCTGCAACCTGAGGAGCAAGAAAGCCAGTCCAAGTCCCAAAACCTCAAAAGTAGGGAAGCTGATAGTGCAGATTTCAGTCTGTGGCCAAAGGCCTGAGAGTCCCTGTCAAACCACTGGTGTAAGTACAAGAGTCCAAAAGCTGAAGAACTTAAAGTCTGGGTAGGAAGACTTCAGCATGGGAGAAACATGAAATACAGAAGACTTAGCAAGTCAACTTCGGTCTTTTTCTGCCTGCTTTTTCTAGCCACACTGGCAGCCACTTACATGGTGCCCACTCAAACTATTGGTGACTCTTCCTGAAGGTAGGTATTACTCTCCCAGTACACAGACTCAAATGTTAATCTCTTCTGGTAACACACAGAAACACTCAGATACCCAGAAACAATACTTTGCTTACTCACGGCACTATTTACAACAGCAAAGATATGGAATTAACCTAGGTGCCTGTCAATGATTGATTGGATAAAGAAAATGTCATACATATATAATACTACACAGTCATAAAAAGAGCTAAAACACATCCTTTCAGCAACATGGATGCAGCTGGAAGCCATTATCCTTAGCAAAATAATGCAGGAACAGAATATCAAATATTGCATGTTCTCACCTATAAGTGGGAGATGAACATTGGGTACACAGGAACATAAAGATAGAAACTACGAACACTGAGAATAGAGCGGGGAGCAGAAGGAGGGAAGCAAGGTCTGAATTATCTATTGGGTGCTATGCTCACTACCTGGTTGTTGGGACCATTCATACCCCAAACGCCAGTGTCAAGTAAACCATTGTAACAAATCTGCACATGTACCCCATGAATCAAAAATAAAAGTCGAAACAAAATAATTAATAATAATGTATATACTTAATTTTGGAGTTGTTCCCTGTTACCTAAGTAGAAGGAAAGCAAATATTATTCCTTCATTCTTATTTAACTCCTCATGTGTGTTGGTGGATAGAGCATATTTTTGCAAACTGTTTTTGTATCTGACAAAGTTCTAATAACCAGCATCTATAAAAAACTTAAACAAATTTACCAGAAAAAAAAACCCTACAATTTAAAAGTGGACAAAAAACATGAACAGACACTTCTTAAAAGAAGACATGTATGTGGGTAATAATCATGTGAAAAAGAAGCACATCACTGATCATCAGCAAAATGCAAATCAAACCACAATGAGATACCATCTCACAGCAGTCAGAATGGCTACTATTGAAGGGTCAAAAAATAATAGATCCTGGAGAGGTTGTAGGGAATAACGAACACTTATACACGGTTAGTGGGAATGTAAATTAGTTCAACCATTGTAAAAGACAGTGTAGCAATTCCTCAAAGACAAAACAGAAATACCATTCAACCCAGCAATCCCATTACTAGGTATATACCCAAAGGAATATAAATCATTTTATCATAAAGACACATGGACATGTATGTTCATTGCTGCATTATTCACAATAGCAAAGTCAGTCAACCAACCTACATGCTCATCAATGATAGACTGGATAAAGAAAATATGGTACAGATACACCGTGGAATACTATGCAACCATTAAAAAAATGGGATGATGTCTTTTGCAGGGACACGGATGGAACTGAAGGCCATTATCCTTAGCAAACTAACAAAGGAAGAGTAAACCAAAGCTGTATGTTCTCACTTATAAGTGAGAGCTAAATGATGAGAACACATGGACACAAACAGGGGAAAAACACACATCGGTGCCTATCTGAGGGTGGAAGGTAGGAGGAGAGAGAGGATCAGGAAACTAATCGGTCCTAGACTTAATATCTGTGTGATGAAATAATCTGTACGACAAACTCCCTTGATACATGTTTACCTATGAAACAAACCCATGCTTGTACCCCTGAAATTAAAGTATAATAAAATTACCTAATATTTTATTTTCTGTCATTTTAACAATTTTCCCAGCATTTTTACCAGTAGCAGATTGCATTTCAAAAAATTCCATTCTTTGGTCATTCATAAGAAGCAATTCTCCATCCATTAAAGTTTTACAGCAACTTATTTGTAACTTTCAACCGCACTTCTATTTTGCTCATCTTTAAAATTGTCTTTTTTATGTTATTAAGTTTTTAATAGTTCGTGTATATATGTATATACATACATGTGTATATGTATATATGTGCACACACCTGTGTATGTATGTATATATACACAGATGTGTATATATTTGTGTGTTTGTGTGTACACAAATATATAGAATTTTTTTTAAATTTGGACAGGGTCTTACTCTTTACCCTAGGTGGAATTGCAGTGGTGTGATTATGGCTTACTGCAGCTGTGACCTCCTGAGCTCAAACAATCCTCCTGCCTCAGCATCCCAAGTAGTTGGCACCTCAGGCACATGTCACCATGCCTGGCTAATTTGCTTGAAATTATTTGTGGAGATGAGATCTTGTTATGTTGCCTAGGCTGATCTCAAACTCCTGGGCTCAAGTCATCCTCCCACCACGGCCTCTCAAAGTGTCAGGTTTAGAGGCATGAGCCACCTCGTTGACATATTTGTATATTTCAGATTCAAGTTCTCATCAGATGTGTTTTGCAAATATTTCTCCCAGTCTGTGAATGCTTTTAAAAAATTATGTTAATAACTTCAGTATTGTGATACCTATTTCAGATCTTTTGCCTTTCTATGACTTTTATAGAGAATTGGTCAATATATGCAAAACAGCTTTCTGAGACTTTGGTTGGTACTATCTTGAATCTGTTGATGTACTTGGAAATAATTAAAATATAATAATACTGAGTCTTCCAATCTATGACCAAAGTACTTCTATTTATTTATATCCTAGCTTCCTTTCAACTGTATTTGCTTAATGTTTTTGCATACATATCCTATGTAGTTGGAATAACCAAAAGTGAAGTACATGGGCTTTTATTGTAAGATTTATATGAATATGGCTAGAAGTTGTACTGTGTTTAGTATTTACTGTAGCTGTAAATGCCAGAGGCTTCAATTGTTTTGAATTCTTTAGGTTTGTCTCATCACTTGACTTTCAGCCTCTCCTATGTTTTTCTTCTCAGGGATTCTGAATCTTGCAAATCTTTCATCTGTAATCTGCTGTTACTTTTGGAGCATCCAGTTGATGTAGTGGTAAGTTACGGGAGATGGAGTGTATTCTATAATTTTCTGATCAGGTCTTTGTGTTTTAGTAGGCCTGTGTTTGGAAATCTGGGATAAAAATTGTTTCTTTGTCTCCTTTCAAGACATTGCTTTTTTCTGACGCATCACTTTTTTCCTGACTATAGAATTCCCAATATATTTTCCTCAAGCTTTGTTCTTTTTTTGATAATGATTACTCACCCCTTAGGGTGGCTAGAGGGTGTTAGAGTGGGAATAAATTTATCTTCTAGCCAGTGTATTTTCAGAGTATAGCTCTGGCAAAACCCTTTGACCTGAAGGTAAGGCCTTTCCCAAGGAGAGTGCTCTGGCTATGTTTTCCAGTGTTACTCTTTCCCTCCACCTGCAGAACTGGGGGAGGACTTTCTTGCATTCTGAAATCGAGAAAATGGTAAGATTGATGGAGAGGAACCTCATGAAAGCATAGGGAAATGCCTATGACTATGGTGCTCAGTAGTTTCTTACTTTTCTTCTAAACCACACTGCCTCCAGCAGCTCACCAAAATTATTAAGTATTTCTACCAGTTTATGGATCCTGTAGTTTTTGCTCCAGGTAATTAGATTTCAGTTACTCTATTTCTCTGGATGCTTTTGTCTTTCCAGGTTTTGAGGTTTTGTTGTGTTCTGAAATCTCAGTTTTCTGCAGGGTCCAAGAAAAGCCAGTGTGTTTTAGTTTGTATAGGTTTTGCTATTCTAAGTATGAGACTTGTGACTGACACATGTTGGAGTTGAAATTAAAAGTACGTAATTTTGTGTTTTCTCTACATCTTTAAATATGCCACTTTGTGGTCGTTGGCCACTATAAGAATAGGTATAGCTCTCAGAAAAAGTCACTGTGGCCTTTGAGAAGAAATAGTCATTATTGCAGATACTTAAGGATTAAAAATCACTACAATCAGTGTAGCTTTCAAATAATATCAATACCCCTGCTCCACCCCAAGATATTCTAATTTAATAGGTTTAGGATGGTGTCCAGACATCAACGCTTTTTAATATCTTCCCAGTTGATACTAATGTGCCAACCCAAGTTGATAATGACTGTTTCAAAGGAACTGAAAAGAGCATCTTCAGAAAAAATTTAAGATATAAGGCTGGGCATGGTGGCTCATACCTGAACGCCCAGCATTTTGGGAGGCCAAAGTAGGATTTCTTGAGGCCAGGAGTTCCAGGACAGTTTGGGAAACATGGTATCCTGTATTTACAAAAACAAACAAATCACTAAAGAAACTCCAAAAATAAAAAACAAACAGTAAAAATAAGATAGGCTTTTGAATCTTTCACTAGAGTGAGACAATAGATCTTTTAACTTTTCTCATTTGAGAGTAGGAACATTTAGCTACAAATTGTTTGAAAGTGTGTGTGTGTGTGTGTGTGTGTGTGTGTGTGTGTTTTCCATCATATATACGATGGAAAAGGATGTTGAAACTATGTTATTCACAAAAAATAAAGTTACTGAATATGTCAGTCAGGGTTGATATCATCTTACAAGGATTGCTGCTTCAATCACAACCCACGTTGTACTTCCTTTGGTAACAGTTCAGAGGTTTAGCACTGACCCAAGGGCAATTATTTCATATGTGTATGTGAACTTACTTTCTAACAGGAGATGAACCAGTTGTACTCACTCTGAATTTGTAACAAGAATCATGTAGAAGAAGTATTTTCAAATATAATGATGCATAAATGCAAAATGTAAATGTTTGGGGGACCATGGTCAACCACGTGCAAATTGAAATTATGTAAGTGGGGAAGCTGGGAGTAGCCCTTTTGAACTAACTGCTCTATCAGTGACAGAACACTAGAGCCAAGAGCTGAGAACCACTGAAGAGACCCTTAGGCTTTGAATCCAGTGTTAACATCCATCTATAAGCGCCAGACTGCTATGTTTCCATTTACATTTTCATTATGTTGATCTCTGATTTCTGTGAGAATTTTTCAAGACACTATATAATATAGACAAATAGACAAAATTTGTGGTTATTTTAAACTTTGTTTAAATCGCAGCTTAGATCTCTCATTTAATTAGATAATTTAGTGGTGCTACTGTGGACAGTTGTTAAATCCACGCCCTGCATTTTAGAACTGTTGCTGGAGCTCTCAAAACTGGAGCCACGGTTTGAGAACTTTCCTCATGCTTATAAGCAAAGATACACATATGATAAAGGTCTTTAACCAGATTTCTGAAATAAATTTTATTGATTCAACCTAGAAAGAATCATATTCTTTCCTAAAATATTTTAAGGTGAGAACTGAATCAATTTAGTAAGTGAGTTTAGACAGGAAGAAAACATAAAGCTGGCCCATCAATAAAATCAGAATAATAGAAAGAATATTTTTAAACAAGTACAACATGACGGCTTCAGACCTTTGTCAGAGAGAAATAACTTTATCAGAGTAGATATAGTTTTGCTTACAGGAGACAGTAAAACTAATATTGTAGACCTGTCAGGAACTAGGAGGAAAAAGAAAACCTTATTTTCTAATCTAATAACTTGTGAATTAACACACTCCACATGATATAGCTGCAGAAGAAGTACTGTTCTTTGAAAGAGCTAAATTTCAGTTAGGTATAAGCACTGGAGGAAGCCTGATTACTGTGGAAGGAGAGTTATAAGTAGTATAGAAGAAGTCTGGGTGGGATATTTCAAGCAGATTTGTACAGAACAATTGTTTTGCTGGGCTCCAACATGAGGACAAACATTGCCCAGAAAGGCTGGCTAAATAAGAGGTATGTGTAATTTTTTTCTTTTTTTGAGACAAGTTCTTAGTCACTTAGGCTGGCATGCAGTAGTCAGATGATGGCTCACTGCAGCCCCAGTCTCCTGGGTTCGAGACATCCTCCCACCTTAGACTTCTGAGTAGCTAGGACCAGAGCTGTGCACCACTACACAAGGCTAATTTTATTTTTGTAGAGATGGGGTCTCAATGTGTTGCCCAGACCAGACTGGAATTCCTGGCCTCAATAAATCCTCCCTCTTTGGCCTCCCCAAATCCTGGGATTATAGGCATTCGCTACTATGCCTAGCCTGTGTAAATGCTTTAGATTGCAAACATATGAAACTTCTTTCACTAACAAGGGGGTTATCCTAAATATTTGAGGCATTTTTGCCTTATTTCTTTTTTTTTAATTGTGACTTAATTTATGTACTGTAATAGTCACTTCTGAAGTGTAAATAATAGAAGTTTTAAGTATATTTACAATGTTGTGCAAATTATCACCAAGATTTATTACTATTTTGTCACCCCCCAAAAGAAATCTCACACACATTAGAAAAACACTCCCCTTTTCTCCTATCCCCTAGCTCCTGGCAAACACTATTCAACCATCTGTCTCCATTTGTCTATTATAGAAAAATATGTGGCATCATACATTATTTGTCCTGTGGGGCATGGCTTATTCTACTTAGCAAAAGGTTCATTCATGTTGTATGTCATTTCTTTCTACTGCTGAATATACTTTCTTGTCTGATTGTTTTGGTTTCTAGGGCTACTGTAACCAAACAAACTGCGTGGCTTAAAGCAATGGAAGTACATCCTCTCACAATCTGGAGGCCAGAAATCTGAAATCAAGGTATTAGCAGAGCTGTGTTCCCTGAGACTTTGCTTAGAATTTTGCTTGCTTGTTTCCTAGCTTCTGGTGGTATCCATTGATCCTTTACTTCCCTTGGCTTACAGTTGCATCATTACAATTTCTGCCTCTGTCATAACATGGCCATCTCCCTATGTGTCTCTGTCTTTATATGCTGTTTTTCTCTTCTTATAATGATACCAGTCGTATTGTATTAGGATTCCATAATGACTTCAGTCTTGCTTCATTCATCTGCAAAAACCTATTTCAAAATAAGTTCACATTTTTAGGGACTTTGTGTTGGAAATTCAATGTATTCTTATAGGAGCACAATTTAACTTGTAACATGCAGATACACCACATTTTGGTAGTTAATGTGTCAATGGACATTTCTGTTGTTTAAACTCTTTACTATGAATAATGTCGCTATGAGCATTTATGTATAAGTAGTTACAGTTACATTGCTTTTTAGTTATTTATGTATAAGTGTTTGTGTGGGGATATGGTTTAACCTAGAAGTACGATCATAAGGTCATAAGTGTTTTTTAAAGTGGCCATAGCATTTTACATTTTCACTGGTGAATGTGAATGTTTCCAATTTCTGCAGTTTCACCAACCCTTGCTATTGTCTGTCTTTGTGATTATATTACACTTTTCAAATGGGTGTAAAATAGTACCTCATCATGGTTTTGCTTTACATTTCACTAATGCGAATAACAATAATATTTTTTCATGTGCTTATTAGACATTTAGGTATTTTTGGAGAAATGTCTACTCAAATCCTCTTCCTACTTTAAATTAGAGTATTTATCATTTCTAACCTCTTTTTATACTCACCAGGATGAATGGGTTATTTTGTTGGTGAGTGAGCTAAAACAAAGAACTGCACTATTGAACATAATTACAAAAATCAGAGATCTAGCCCACTTACAGTATACACATGTCTTTCCTGTGTATACTTGAAATTACTAGTGAAGCCTCATAGTGAGTAAGACCTATAATGTCAAAAGGGAGGAGTTGAGAAAATACATGTTTTCTTAAGTTCTTATTTCCATATTGGAGACCCAGGTAATAGACTCTCACGTCTCATAGCACTCACAAAAGAAGAAAAATTTAGGTAATAAACATTTTTATATCATCCCTAGATGATCACCTATTTTGCTATATTTTCTATGGATCCAGTTCTATAAGTTCATAGATTGTAGGTTTGTTTCATATAAGCAATTCTGAATTAAGAACCTCTTACCAAAAAGTTTTTAAGATATGGACTTTCCTTTAATATCATTCATCCATTTTCCAGAAAAAGCCAGTAATTAGCATATTTGCAAAGTGCACAGACTGGGTGGTCATTTGCTTTTTAGAGGAAAGTTCCTGTCCCCCAGCCTAGATTATTGGGAAAGAACTGAAACTCAAATCAGCTATTTTAGTTCATTCTCTTCAATGAATAACAGTCACTGGTCGATATTTTTTGATGAGTAGACCTAATTTCTTACATCTTAAGATTGTGTTTCTGTATGTGTGTACCTGTAGGAGTAGTAGCAACATAGAAGTATGGGTCTTTTATTGCCTTTTTTACCTAGAACAAGTATGATTATCCTCCTTAGATAAGTATGCCTGCTCCAGTTGTTAAATAGTTCCTTACATGATCTGACCAAGATCTAGACTGGAGATTCTCAAAGGATATTCTCCAAAGCAGATGCATCAGTGCCACGTGAGGAACTGTCAGAAATGCAAATCCTGGGGCCTCATTCAGTCCTCTGAATCAGAAATATTGAAGTTAAGCCCCACTATATGTGGGTTTTTTTTTTTAGAAACTGATTTTATTTAAAGAGAGAGAGAAACAGGAGAAGGAGAGAGAAAGAAACAGCTAACTCTCACACTGAGTGAGAGAATCCAGAAAGATGGAATCTGGGAGAGAAAAGCAGCTTCCACATGAGTGGAAGGGAAAAGAGAGAGAGGGAGTTTAGGAGGGGAAGACAGGCTTCCACAAGAGAGTGTGGAAGGGGACCCCAGAGGGGAAATCCAGGAGAGAGAAAGATGGCTTCCACGAAGGGAGTGTTCGTGGAAGGGACCCAAATATGGAGTCCCAGTTATATGTGTTTTAAAGCCCTTTATGTGTTCTAATGTATGCTCTAGTTTGATAACCACTAGTCTAGACTATGAGAAAAGTTATTGGTCTCATTAAGTAGTTTCCTCTGGCTTACAATTTAAATCACCTTTATAGTTATTCCCAGGTTCCAATTTTAAATAATTCCTTTATCTTTTAGTAATTTTGAGGCTAAAGTGCCTCCAACAATTTGGAATTACAAAAATATTACTGCTTCTCCACTTTAATGAAAAACAATTCTTACATGTTGAAATAATTCTGTTTTCCCATCCCCTACAGATATCAAGCTTTCAGTTCAGTACTTCCTTTGACACTTGTTTTTTCCTGAGAGCATGTTTAATCTTAAGACTCAGAAAGACCAACTTTATGTCAATGAATCATAGCAAAAATGTACTTTTCAGTCTTTGCTTCTTTCAACTCTCAAATAAGGAATACAGCAATATTCTTTAGTACCAAATCTGCTAATATTTCTATACTCTGCATATCTAGTCAGCATACTTGTAGTGATTTTAACCCTATCTGTATTATTAATGTCCGAGTATTATGGTTTCCAGCAACTTCCTTTTTCCTCCTATATGAACGTGATTTTTAACATAACATATGTGTTTTAAAATGTCTCCTCAGTCTCCCACCTTTTAATACTTAAAAATTCAACCTTGTATTGCCTATTTAACAAAATCTTTCTTTGCTTTCTTGAAATATAAAATTCTAAAATATTTAAAATTTTAATGCAGCAGGAATTCAATCTTAAGGTAAACATGTGTTCACCCTAATATTTCAAAATGTGTGGATAGTTTGGTAGCCATATTAATGACATGCATTTATTTGAGGGATCTCACTGTATTTGCCTAACAACAAAAAAGGAAAATGTACAGAATAAGCCTAATGCTTATGTATAGAAAAATATTCCAGGGAAAAGATTACTAGAGTGATATAAACATTGCTGTATAAAATATTGCATATATTTATTTTATATAACAGGTATTTTAATTAAACCTGTTAGCATTTATTATAGTATCAATTCTAGACTTGGAAAAATAACAAAATCCAATATGTACAGTTTACAAAGCAATAAGCAAAAATGGAAAAGTAGAATAAAGAAAATCGATTAGAGAGTAAGATCTTGGGTATTAAACTGCTTATAATAATGCACTTGCTCTGAAATATTAAATATTAAAACAATTGTAATATGTGTACATACATATCTAGAGAGAGAGAAAGAGAGACAGAGGAGAAACATTCTGCAGTACTAAAATAATTAAGTACTTTATGTATATTTTAAAATTTAAGAAGAAAATCTTTCATTTTATTTTGCTGTGATGTTTAATTTGTTTTTTTCATATGATAGAAAACACATTCCTTTTTATGATAAATTTCAAATTATATTTAATTTGTAAAATCTTTTATTAATTTATCACCATTTAAAATTAAAGTCAAAGCCAAAAGATAAGTTTCTTTTTTATGCAAAGTTTCACAAATATTAAAAATATCGAGTATTAAGCTACGATACTGACATTTTTGTTTTAAATTCAACTAAAACCTATAAGGAGTTATATTTGACATTCTATTAACTTATTGTACTTATTCAACCAGAATATTCTATGTGATGGCAACTTTAACTCCTATTATTAATATCTTTTTCTTATTATCTTACTCTCTTACACTTTTCATTGAGCATTTGTGAAAGTCAGGTTCAATTTATACTCTATCTTAGCATCATAGCAAAATCTACACACATGTAAAGTGTCCTTGATTTTTACCAAACAAGGATTAGTGCCTATTATATTCTTGGGCTCAGCCTCATTCTTTCACATGACAGTTTCAGTCCTTTTTAATACTATTTTTGAATCCAAATAAGATCCTCTCATTTGATTTAGCACTTTAGCCTCTAAAGTCACTTTGCTTAATGGGTCTGATTTTGACTTTTTAGTCATTTTATTCATAAATGTACCACCATGTTCATCATTTTATGAGGCTTATGATGAATTCAACCACAGATCACTGAATATAAGGCACAGAGTCAGATAGCAGGCAACCTTATTAGCACTTTTTTCCAGGCCAATAATCATGTTGCTATTTGAAATTTAGCAAATTGCTGTCATATCATCCATTTCCAGGCCTTTCTTTAAATGACCCTGTCAGATTATTTTGCTGCTAGTTTGAAGCCAATCATGATAATGCTGCTACATTGTGAATTTGGGACGTACACAGCTCTTTCTTCATACTATTGGAGAGAAAAGAATGTTTTGTCACCACATTGCAATAGAGTGTTTTCTAAATTTATTAATTTAATTTTTTTACTTGAAAAGCAGGTACTACGTAGCTGGGGACTTTCTTTAGATATCAGCCAAGCTGAAATAATATTAAAATATGCAATATGTTTCTGAAAGTTCAAGAAGTCATTTTAAAATTTTCAATACTATCTCTCACCTCAAGTGAACATGTATATCTGTGTGTGAAACTTAAGTGTGCTTAAAAAATTAAAACAACATGTTATCATATGCACAGGTATAAAAAAATCTATCTTTTTACCATAAAATAGAATTACTTTCCCTGTATTTTTGAACATTAGAAAGGGAAATAATTGGGATTGCATTTCTTATATTCCAAAATAAACTTTGCATTCCACTGAATTTCAGTTGTATAGATGGAAAATTTTGATAGATAAAAACTTTTTTTCTCAGAATGAAGCGAATAGTAAATTGTTTACTGTAGATGAAATAGTGGTACTAAAGATACTTTAAGTTTTGAGAAACACAGTTATAGTCATGTCATCACAATTACAAGGTGCTTTCTCTGAAATTACTTAGAGAAGTAAAGACAGGAACAAACATCCAGCCATTTTTTTCCAGGCCATCACAGTAATTCCAACAGCCCAACAGCAATTCTGGTATATCAAGTAAAACTTCAGTAACTTGTCTTTTAGAAATAGGCAAATAACATTTCCAAATAATATTCTATCTTTTATTTCCACATGTAGAGCTCTTGGCTAGCTGATTATTTTTCTTTCCCTGTCTAGAAGAGTGAAAAATCCCTGGAATAGAATCTGATTGGCTTCTCAGTCATAACTGTTTGTCGTAAATAGTGATCCATCACATCACATCTTCTGGATGTATTTAGCTACACATTCATTCCTTGCTCAATTAACTGAGACCAGATTGAGAGGGCCTTAAATTGACTAATTCCTGTAAATAATTCAGAAACGAATATGGCTATGGAATAATAAAGCAGTGTCCTAGATGGGAATAAGTAGAATTACTTGTAAACACCTCACTTACATATCCTGTTCATCACGATTTCCTTGTAAGATGGGTGCAGTTTGATCGCATTAGGGCTTATCATTTAATAATGTATCCTTAGAATCACTAATAATGTATCCTTAGAATCACTAAGAGGTGGCTAAAATCCTTAGAGCAACATGAAGATATTTGATGGGCCAAAAATCCTCAACCAAACAGCCTACGAGTGTGATTTTTAATTTTAAAAGCCTCTTAAAATAGGTTTATTTCTCTCTCTAATCTACTTACATGGCTTCTGTATTTTAACATAAGTGTTATAACAAAAATGAAAACTAATGCGTGGCTTTCTTTTTTGACAGAGTGACAGAGCCTTGCTCTATCGCCCAGGCTGTGGTGCAGTGGTCGGATCAGGGCTCACTGCAACCTCCACCTCTCAGGTTCAAGCTCTTGGCTCAGCTTCCCAAGTAGCTGGGACTATAGGCGTGTGCCACAATGATCAGCTAATTTCTGTATTTTTTAGTAGAGATGGGGTTTCACTATATGTTGGCCAGCCTGGTCTCGAACTCCTGACTTCAGTTGTTCCACCCTTCTCAGTCTCCTAAAGTGCTGGGATTGTAAGTGTGAGCCACTGGTCCCAGCCATGTGTGGCTTTTTTGTACATTTTGTGACAATACTTGATGCCACACCCCCAACATCAGCAAAAAAATTTCTAGGCAAAGAGAAAGTCTAAGAAAAGGAGCAGGAAGCCCTTTGCAGTATATCCTCTATAGGTTCACAAAGGTAAACCTCTGAGTCATGATCTCCAAGTTCAGTGGGGTGAGTATCAATATCTATTCTGTTACGTATATTAATTCACCATATACACAGAGCTACTCAAACTGAAATAAAAGGGGTTTGGGGACAAGTACCTATCAGAACAGAAAAAACTTACATAAGCTACCTACAACAGAGTGTTTTCTAAATTTATTAATTTAATTTTTTTACTTGAAAAGCAGATACTACGTAGCTGGGGACTTTCTTTTTAGTAATTAACTAAATTACTTTCTAGGTTATCTGAGTTTGAAAGTAAATAGAATAAAAGAGAAAAACTAAGATAAACAATGGAATGATTTATGTAAGAACCTGTAACATAAGAAGCCCCTGGAAACAAATCAGGCCAATTATCAGAACAAATTTACTGCCAGCAAGCAATCAAAACATGTCTAGTTTTCTGTAATTTATTTATATTTCCAGATATCAAAATTCCTGAAATATGTTGAAACCACACCCTGATAATAAAGACTCTGTATTATTTTAAAAAAGAGAGAGAGAAAAAAAAGCCTTAGCTCTACCAGCTCTCAGAAATTTCCTTTTTCTAATTTTCTATTAAATATTGTAGCTGTTTAAATTACTAACCATTTTTGACGGATTAGGTTGGTATGGTCATTTATTAATAAAGAATATGGAATACATGGTTTTGCAGAATTAGTAGCTGAATCAGAGAGAAATTGCTTATAAAAAATAAAATCCTGAAGATAAAAGAGTAGAGTACCAGAAAAATTGTTTGAGTCAATGTCCAAACTTCTGGGAAGAAGGGCTAAGTGTCAGTTTTGCGAAAAGCTAAAATAGGTACTGCATTACAGGTAAGAGGTTCAGTGGTTCTGTTCTGGAAGAATGAGAAGGGAGTACTGTGGATAAAAAATAAATGAGATGTATCAGAGAAGTGTTTTTGAGAATTACTTTTACATCCTGATGAGGGTATATTGGATTGATAGCTTTCATCATTTTTATACCAGTTGACATTTCTATGATGATATCACCTCCTACTCATGTGTTTTTCCTACTTTTAGCCTTTCTATGGAGAGTCTCCTGTGTTTTTATTACTGTTATGGAAATTCCAATGAGAGACTTTTTTCCATCTTTGTTAATATGCATGAATTTCAAAATAGCTGCTGTTTAACTGATGGTGATAATGTGAGCTGACGTTAATCAATTGAGGTTATGGCTCTTATGTCTGGGGGCTAAGCAGCCTGACACTTGTGAGTTATCTGGTGTGAAATAATTATTTTCTCAGAAGATCTTATCATTGCTGATCAAGTATAAACTCTATCCAAGGTAAATCTACCCTATTGCTGTTTATTTCTTCCAGCTGATATTCTGGCTGTTGGCATAATAAGAAACATACTATGTACAATGATGTACACCTTTGTAACAGATTTTTTTTCATTTTTTGGAAACCTCTTTTTGATTTTACTATCTTCGGTTTCCCTAAACACTTACAAATAGAAATTTTATTTCTTTACATGAGCTGCAAAACCCAGCATGTGTTCATATTTCACTGAGGAATACCTAACAAACCCCAGGATCTGCAAGTGTAATTTGCCAAGTTGGCACCTTATTTTTCCCCAGTTAGCATTTTCTTCAGCTTCTGCAATATTTAGGTTTATAGAAATGTATTTACTATCTAAACTTTATAGTACATGCACCAGAAATGTTTTGTTTCTCTCTTTCATGCTTTTTAAAATATGTTATTAAAAAGAGTGATGGTTTAACTATAACACTGAGTCAGAGTTTTTTGTGCTTAAGTTTTCTGAAATGATCCAAGTCAGCATTTTTAAAAGTAGAAACATTTACAGCTTGTGAAATACGATTTGATAAAAGACATGCTGATATAATAGAAGTTAATGCAGCTTCCTATGGTGCTGAACTTATTCAAAGGAAGGATCTTATACACAAGGAGAATGTCACCCAACAATCCCATATTTAAGGTTAATAGAATAAGCTGTACTAGAATCTGAGGAAGAAAACAAATAAAAAATCACATAGGTTGGCTAAGTCGTGCTTTCTGATCCTCAAGTGTTTAAAGTGGTAACTAGTGACAAAAGTGGACCGTAGAATAACTGCTGACAGAGAGACAATCTTTTATCATTAAAACAAAGGTTAAATAAAGATTAAACTCAGAGCAGCAGCAAAAGCTCTGGAGACTTTGGGTAGGCAAGATGCCCAGATGTTCTTCCTATCATTTCAGCTGGTGTGTGAGCAAAGGTGAGTAAGGTCAAGCGGGTAGGAGGCTGGTAGTAGAGAAGATGATGGCATGATCATCCGTTATTCCTGTAGCATCTGAGAGTAGAACTGCTTCTGTTAGCACGTTAATTAACAATTCCCACTACATATTTCAAAGACTTATTGTTGGATTCTCCTTATGTTCATCTGATCCCAATAGTGCCCTGTTTATTCACCCTACCTCTATATGATAGTTTTAGATACATTCAGAACAAAACAATGTGGATTTCAAACAGAGTTATGGTAAAGTTGATTTCATGATTTTCATATGTACATGTATTAGGTTGATACAAAAGTAATTGCAGTTTTTGCAGCTAAATGGCAAAAACTACAATTACTTTTGTATCAACCTATAATTTGGCAATATGGGTACTATTATATTATACAATAATGTAAGGATTAAAAAATAATAATAAATATTCAGATAAAGCAAGGATTCTAAGGCTTTTCCTAATGAACAATTTTTATTTTCCCACTCAGCATATCCAAGTGTTATTGATTCAGAAACACTTGCATTCTGGCCTAGGTCCTTCTCTTGGTGAGCTCAGATTCAGTACTAATTAGAAGGGCCATGGTAGATAAGGAAATAATGTGTTTTTTTTGTTATTAATTCGTGCAATATTTTGTAGTCTGTTTTTTTGTTTTGTTTTGTTTTCTGGTCAAGTCACCCTCAGGAACAATTATCAATTTGACTGACAAGCAAATGGGAAATTAGCACTACTGTATTTTTGTTTCTGTGTTCTCAAGTTCACAGGCAATTTCTTCAAACTTTACGTCAACTCGGACAGTCCATTTTGGGGAAAACATGGTTCCAAATCCAATATATTTTGAGTTTCTGAAACTCCACTCAACAATTTTAATTCAAAATTATTTTGGACTGTACTAAAAATACTCACCACTGATTCCTCAATTACATTATTTTTATAGGTGATATTTCTCCATTCATGATTGCTCCAAAGGGGTAGACCTTGGGTGACAATGTTTGAACAGGTGATCTTGCCTTTTGGCCTACACTTAATAAAACCAGAGATGAACACAAAATCCAGCTGATTTAGTCAAGTGTGTGTGTTTGTGTGTGTGTGTGTGTGTGTGTGTGTGAGAGAGAGAGAGAGAGAGAGGGAGAGAGAGAGAGAGAGAATCAAGATACTTAAAAAGTGTGTCAGTTTACATATTACTGAGGTGATAGTTGGAGCCATGGCAAATCAAAACTATGCCCACATTGAGATTAGAAGAGAAGAGAAACAAAAGCTGGCCCATACATTACAAAAGAGAAAATTTGCAGAGATGCGGATAATAGAGACTACCGACAGAGGAAGCACATGTGCACCCAAACACAATGTGAATAAAAGGACACAGAGAGGGGCATGAGGAGGAAAAGAGAGGCAGTGGAAGCTGGAAAAACAAGAGTTTACAGACAAAGAGAGAAAAAAACTGAGACAGCGGTTAGAGAGAGAGAGAGAATTCAGAACAGAGAAAGGTGAAAAGAGAGGAAGATAAAGTAAATATTAAATGATATTCTTACCTCTCCGAATAACACCTTTAGTAGCTTCAATCCTATCAGATGACATTCCTGTCTTCCTCCTTTCAGATACCTAACCTAAGTGTCAACCCTCCAGGAATGCTCCAAACTTCCAGCTTCTGAGGTTCCTCTTCCTCACAGTATGAAAACACACTACCTCAGCGGGGTGCAATAATGACAAGAGCTTCCATGTCACATGCTAGGAGAAAAACTGTGAAAATGTCAATTAACTTGAGATTTTTGGAATGTTTTATTTTTCTCAGGTACTGCTTCAGGTCTGCTGAATTCTTCATTTCATCTTACCTCTGGTTTCTTCAACCTTCTTTCTTTAACCCATGTTGCTGTAAGCATAAAATAGAGGCTCTTTCTGTTTGTTTTTCAATTTAGCCAAAGCAATGCAACACAAAGGGTTGTTGAAATAATTAGAGATTACAGCATAAAGCAATGCAGGCTACATTTTACAACTGAATAAAGACAACTCAGTGGCCATTTTCCTCAGACTTATTTTTACAGTCTGGATTTCCTTCTTAACAATGATGCCTCCAAACTTCTCACTATAATTTTGAGTCCTTCTTTTTCCACCAAGACTACGCAGTTTTCTCTCTCATTTTCCCTAGGCTATAACACTTCATTCTCTAGGCTACTCCCAGAAGACTTCAAATATCCCCATTTATTCTGAAGAAGAAGGCATTTTGATAACTTGTACCTAGTACAACTTAAAGTCACCACTTATGATATGCCTGTAAGGACAACTTCTGCAGTACCCATTATTATTTTTTTTCTGACCCTTAATTCATCCGGAGTATCAATCTCTTTGCTCTCAGTGCTGTCAATTCTAAATCCCCCTTCAAAGATTTTCCCAAAAAGCCTAGCAGAAAAATATAATTATAACTTCTGTTAGCAAGAGTGGAACCTCATAATTCCTAAAAAGTGGAACCTCAATAATTCACATAATTGTTAATGTGACTCTTGCTAGAGTTAAAAAAATAATAATTTTGAGGAACATACACCTCTTTCAAGATGGGTAGCAACTTAATACTGGAAACATATACATATTTTATTACAGATATTTGAAAAAATAAATTGACTTATTTGAGAATATCCATGAATAAATATATACAGTTAAACAAGAGACAGTGGTTTCTAATTAGATTCTCTATGTGAATACTGATGAGAATGAGTATGGACAGAAATCTGCTTATAGTATTTTTATTGATTTCTCCCTGACTTAGTTATGTTTACACATTGGTTATTACATTATGCTGTTTGTATCAAAAATTAGTGATTTTTAAAGTTGTAACCACACATACATTGCACAGGATTATCTCATAATTACTTTAATATCCTTAATATGAATCCATTATATATTTTAGAAAAAATAAGCTCATAAATGCCAGGACACTTACGAATGCACAATCTTAAAATTTATTGCTTTCTGCCAAAAACAAGTATCTGTTTTTTTCAGAGTAAATTGGTGTATCTAAGTTTTTTAAAAAGACAGTATGTAAGAAAATTTCCATCATTCTTGAAGCTACCAATATTTCATTTTGAAAATTCTATCTGAATTTACACATTTGATACATGAGTAATCATACTTCCATGTGAGAAACACCAAGTAAATGTGGCATGGCTTCATCCCTTCATTCCATGTGACATGGAAACATTGGTCATTGAGTTGAAACCCTTTGATTCTGACAACTGTGATATCAAGAATCTTGTTCATGGTATCTTAAGTCAGAAGACAGCTTTCTTCTCTCTCTCTCTCTCTCTCTCTCTCTCTCTCTCTCTCTCTCTCTCTTTAACTGGCATTTGGGAATATTGGACATGTAAAGCTGCAGGTAGAAATGTTGGACTTGACTGAATATGTCATTTCAAAAAATTTTTACATAAACTCAAATGAATCCAGGTTTCAAAATTAACACTAAATAGTGACAATAATACCAATTTTTATTTTCAGATCAACACTTTGTTTTTTCTACCTTCAGGTGCATATGTATTTTATAATTTTAGTTAACAACTTTAATTGTACTTCCAGATGCTCAGAAGCAGCATTTAAAGTATAATAATACACTTCCTTTATACACAGAGATAATATCAAATTATGATAAAAAATTAAGGTTTTGCTTTCTATGTAAATGTTGCATAATATATTTTTATAGCAAAACTGTCCATTAAATTTTGCATACTATTTTTCAGACATCTTACTTGCTAACTAGTTTGCTTTCTTTTTTTTGTTGGTTTATTCTTGCTTTCCTTAGCCACTTCTCATGATTCTGTTAATGTAATCTAAAATTTGAGCATTTCAAATGTTTCTTATCTTTCTCTTCACCCCGAACCCACTCTTCACCCCTGAACACATGACCCTATAGATATTTCTAGAAATCATAAACACCTAAAATTACAATTTTTTTATTATATTTTAAGTTCTGGCACACATGTGCAGGACATGCAGGTTTGTTACATAGTATACATGTGCCATGGTGGTTTGCTGCACCCATCAACCTGTCATCTACATTACCTATTTCTCCTAAGGCTATTTCCATGCCGTGCTCTCACCCCCGACAGGCCCCAGTGTGTGATGTTCCCCTCTCTGTGTCCATGTGTTCTCATTGTTCAACACCCACTTATGAGTGACAACATGCGGTGCGTGGCTTTCTGTTCCTGTGTTAATTTGCTGAGCATGATGGTTTCCAACTTCATCCACGTCCCTGCAAAGGACATGAAATCATCCTTTTTATGGCTGTATAGCATTCCATTGTGGATTGTGCTACATTTCCTTTATCTAGTCTATCATTGATGGGCATTTGGGTTGGTTCCAAGTGTTTGCTATTTTAAACAGTGCCACAATAAACGTGTGTATGTGTCTTTATAATAGAGTGATTTATAATCCTTTGGGTATGTACCCAGTAATGGAATTGCTGGGTCAAATGGTACTTCTATTTCTAGATCTTTGAGGAAGCACCACACTGTCTTCCACAATGTTTGAACAGTTTAAAAGCATTCTTACAGTTTAAAACTGCCAACAGTTTAAAAGCATTCCTATTTCTGTACATCATCTCCAACATCTGTTGTGTCCTGACTTTTTAATGATTGCCATTCTAACCAGTGTGAGATAGTATCTCATTGTGGTTTTGATTTGCATCTATGATCAGTGGATGAGGAGCATTTTTACATATGTCTGTTGGCTGCGTATTTCTAATTCCCTTATTATATTAAGCAATAAAATATAACATACATTTATTATGTCTATAAACAGAAATTAACATTTTAAAACATTAAAATATAATTAATGGACATTGTAAAGTGATTTTAGTAATTTGAACCATAATTTTATATCTAAAGATATGAAGATTAATAGGATAAAATATTAAATAATCAATGGTCTGAATGAGTGTTACTATGAAATAGCCATAGAACACAGGTGATTCCATAAAGCTTGCACAATGTTCCTTCTTTTGACTTTCTGACCATTTAGAAGTACTAGCAAAGGATGACATACATATAATGGATTCTGCCTTAAAGAACAATCACTTTTAGGCATTTTTAAATGAATATAACATTCTTTAAAATTACAGAGTATAAATCCAAGGCCAATATAATTTCACACATGTTCTATTTAATTAATAGACCATAACTGCTGAAGATGTCATCTGCCAAATTAAATTCTGACATTCACTTCCCCTCTTTGTATTAATATATGATAAAGGAGCCACTAAATTCTACAAGGGTATTTTTCATTGATTTGAATATTTATATCAGCCTTACCCTTTCTGTCTATAAGTCTGCTTAGATATGCTGAAAATAATTCTGAGCATGGTCAGTTAATGTCAATCCCCTTATATTTGACTTTATAGGAAGAAACATCTTTCTTAACATATTTAAATTAAAATTTACTCAAAATAATGTTTACTTTGGTGGCCAGTTCTCCACCTGAAATGTCATGAAGTAAGTCTAAGATTTTAATTCTTTTGTCTAAAATCCCAATCATAGTAATTCAAATTTTCATGATATGCACATGATCTTATTACATGATTAATGCTTTTTCAAATTTTACAAAAGTTTACCCTGTTATTCAGTGAGTGTTCTTATGCGTGGTAGGTTCCTTCATAATTCTCATAGCATGTGCTCTATTTATTTAAATCATCTTTGCGTGATAATTTTAAAAACACTAAAGACATTCCATCTTCAGCTTTTATTAAACTATTATCTGGCTAGGAACCAATATTATTTAACAATCATTCCTCCAATTGTGTCCTGGCAATAATTATTTTTACTTTGTCAAATGTTCTCCCTTGGTCTCTTTGCCAAAGAGAAATACACATTTTATCATTTCACAGGAGGCTTTATTCCAGTGATAACAGGCAAATAACAAGAAAAGTTTGCTGATATATGAATGCAGGGTGCTGGAATAAGTTGACTCACAAAAAGAGTACTCAAGCTCACTTCTCAAACATACATTCTTGCTTTGTGAGCTACTGAACATGCAGCTAAACAAAATGTAAAACTTTTATGTTATATAAAATGCTTTCTTTCCTTAAAAAATGAAACAGATGATAAAGGCATGCCACATTTTTAGCATATACCTCATATTTGATTTGATTTCTAATTTTATATTTGAGCATACATAAAGAAAATAACCACTTAAGACAAAATTTCCTGATTTCTAACTTATTTATTATGCCAAAATAAAATTTCTCACTCTCTTCCACAAATTGGGACTATATCTGAAAAAAATAATTACTATTAAGATCCCAGTGATACATCACTTGTTCATGCTTTAGTTATCATTTATTTTCTTTTAGCTACTGTGACTCATTAGCCACTAATTTCTGCTGTTTCAAGTGGCACTCAAATAATCTCTGTTTCAATGTAATCTCCATAATCCTGTCTCTTCTTAAATTTAATTCAGTTCAATTTTTGCAAAAGCCATGGTTATGTGATTCATATTACAGCCATCCCTTAATAGCTATGAGAGATTTATTCCAGGACCACCCTTCTCCACAACCCTGCAGATACAAAAATCTGTGGACTGTCAAATCCCTTGTATAGAATGGCAAAGAATTTGACTATAAACTGCACATCTCCTCCCATATACTTCAAATCGTCTCTAAGTTACTTATAATATCTAGTAGAATGTAAATGTTAAGTAAATACTTGTTGCACTATATTTTTTACTTGTGCTTTATTTATTGTATTGTTATTTTTTTCAAAATATTTCTTATCTGCAGCTGGTTGAAATTCTAAATGCAGAACCTGTGGATATTGAAGGCCAAATATATATCAAAATTGAATTTTAAATAAATTTGTATTTTATAGTTTTTAATAGTATAAGCAAGATTTAACTCAATTTTCTCAGCACGTATGAATTTTTTAAGCTACACATATCAATAGTAAATAATATTTTAAAGAATTTTTACTGTTTTGTCTTAATTTAAAAAGAAGTAGATGAGCTGAACTAATACAGTATTATAAACACCATGGAGTACAACTGCTGTAAAGGAATTCAGATTCAGTTATTTTTTTTAAGCTCCTTGTTGGTAGTAGAATGAGCTCTTTGTAATTAGGCGGATGTCACTGAGGTAGAAAAATGAAGCAAACTTTTAATTCTACAAAAAGATTGTGATTTCACAAGCATATCAAACTGTAGCATTGATATGATTCCCAAGGACTATTGCCAGAGCCACCAATGTCATATTTTTTCAGTAATCTAAGAAAACTGATTGGCTAAAGAACCCATCCTACAGAGGGAAAAAGGTAAGGACTGAAAAAAA
>CM052655.1:64353657-64400167 GCA_028533165.1 Leontopithecus rosalia
GAAAGCTACCTTCTTATTATTCTAATAAGGGAACTATGCTGATATAGTTTGAATATTGTCCTGCCAAGTAGCATGTGGAACTGTAATCCCCAATGTTAAAAGTGAGGCCTGGTGGGAAGCATTGGGTGACAGGAATGGATCCCTCATGGTTTGGTGTTGTCCTTGAGACAATGAGATATTGTGAGATCTGGATGTTTAGGCACCACCTTTCCCCAATTTTAATTCTTGCTGCTACTCTTGCCGTGTAACATTCTTGATCCCTTTTGGACTTCTCTCATGAGGAAAAGCTGCCAGACACTGCCCAGAAGCTGAGCATCTGCCAGTACCATCCTTCCTAGGCAGCCTGTAGAACAGTGAGCCAATCTCTTTTCATTACACGTTACCTGGTCTCAGATATTTCTTATAGCCTGTAAGAATGTCCTAACACACATGCACTCATAAGAGTGCAAGATATTCAATAAATAAAGTTGAATGTAAATTAAAAATGTGAAACTTTCTAATAAGCTAACTTTCCAGAACACTTCAATACTGGTTAAATTAGGGTAGGGTTGGGAGCAGGGAAGGAATTTGTAAAGTCTTCAAAGTCTGTCTATGAAAGCCCAAAGGCTTGTCTCTTGTGATGTGAAGCAGACTCCACAGTCCACTTCTGAACCAAAAACCTTCTATCATAAGGAAGTCTTCAGGATTTTTGTTACTTCTTCCTCTAAAATAGTTTTTAGACTATTTTACGACTACTTCTTAAACATGGCAAATAAATAGATCAGGGCTATTTCAGAAAAAAAAAATCGTACCATTTTACATTTGCCTTGCAATACATTCATCTTTTAGGATTTGAATGATTATATTAAACTTATTATTTGTTTAGAATGGAGTCCAAAATATTGTCGGAAATCAATTCTACTTTTATTTTATTTTATTTTATTTTTTGAGACAGAGTTTCGCTCTTGTTACCCAGGATGGAGTGCAATGGCAGGATCTCGGCTCACAGCAACCTCCGCCTCCTGGGTTCAGGCAATTCTCCTGCCTCAGCCTCCTGAGTAGCTGGGATTACAGGCACGCGCCACCGTGCCCAGCTAATTTTTTTGTATTTGTAGTAGAGACGGGGTTTCACCATGCTGACCAGGATGGTCTCGATCTGTTGACCTCGTGGTCCACCCGCCTCGGCCTCCCAAAGTGCTGGGATTACAGGCGTGAGCCACTGTCAATTCTACTTTTAATACATCTTTTATATTTCCTAGTAGAGTGAGTGAGCTAATTTTTAAAATCTATTTTTAAATTTTTCCAGCTTAATTGAGGTAAAATTAACAAATAGAAACTGCATATTCTTAAAGTGTACAACTTGATATTTTGATATATGTACAAATTTTGAAGTAATCAGCTCAGTCAAGCAAATGAACAATATACATCACCTCACATAGCTGCCATTTTCTTTCTCTCTCTTCCTTTCTTACTGTGGTGGTGAAAATACTTTAGATCCAGTGTCTTAGCAAATTTCAAGTATAGAACACTTCACTGGTAATCATGATCTTCATGCCATACATTAAATCTCCAGAACTCATTCGACTTACATAACTGGACTTTGTACCATCTGACCAACATCTCCCCATTTCCCATTGGTTCCTACTTCTGACAACTACCATTCTACTTTATGCTTCTGTGTGTTTGACTATTTTAGATTCCATATATGAGTGACATCATGCAGTATTTGTCTTTCTGTGTTTGGCTTATTTCACTGAGCATAATCCACATGGATGAATCCAGAAGATATTATGCTGAGTGATGTCATTTTTTACAAACCCAAATTCAGAATCTCACATAGTAACTGGTAAGTGACAAACCATAATAATGTTTTACTTTTTGGTAGAATGTTTTACCAAAGGTTGTTTGAGAGATCCTCACCATCATATAAGTTTTAAGAAATGTATTTATTTTTACAGTTTTTAACAAGATATAAATTATTATCAATTCAGCAATATAAAATTCAGTAATACAAATATCTCAAAATTCAAGTCTTATAGCAAAGTTGATTTTTAATATGTATCAATTTTTATAGTGATTAAAAATATCCATTTCTATATAATATTTCTGTAATTTACAAAAGGTATTTTCTTCTGCCAAGATCAATTCCTTATTTTCATTCTACTATATGTACAGATATTATTTTCACAATTCTATATGAACTAGATTTCTTACTATATGCTTAATTTAAGCCTTTCAAAGTATACTTTAGGAATCCATTTTTAACTTTGATTCTTATATGTGAGTTAGAACCATCTGAGGGGCTTTTGAAAAAATACTGACTCTGAGGCACTTTCCCAGACAAAAATTCCGAGTCTTCCAGTGTGTCCAGGCATTAGCAGTTTTCAAACCCTTCAGGTAGTTCTAATATGTACCTAGTCTTGAGAGTCACTGCCACAGAACAGTACTAATCAACACTTAACATGCAAAGGAATTACATGGGCATTTTGTTTAAAAGCAGATTCTGATTTAGTAGGCCTAGGGTTGAGCCAGAGAGTTTGCATTTTCTTTTTTATTTTCTTAATTGTACTTTGGGCTCTGAGGTACATGTGCACTGCAGGATTGTTGCATAGGTATATACATGCCATGGCAGTTTGCTGTCTCTATCCCCCCAGTGCCTCCACCCCGTCCCTGCATCAGGCATTTCTCCCAGTGTTATCCCTCCCAATCCTCGTCAACCCCTCGCTGTCCCTCCCCTCCCCTTCCCGACGTAGCCCAGTGAGTGTTGTTCTCTTCCCTGTCCTCAAGTGTTCTCACTGTTCATCACCTGCCTATGAGTGAAGAAAACATTTGGGAGAGTTTGCATTTTCTAAAGAGTTTCTAGTAGGTGCTATTGCTGCTAATCCATGGACTATATTTGACATAGCAAGAGCATAGAACATAGATAGCTGCTGAGAAGGAAGATTTTGTGGCCTTTAAGCAATCTTTTAAAAATGGAAGAGAAAACAAGGAAAAGGGATAAACAGCTAGCAGCCAGAAGAGACATGAACACTCTTTAAAACAACTGGTCAATGTTAGTCCTTTTATTTACCAACTATATTTACTTCATAAATGCTTACTGTATGTAGTGGTTAATTATATCTTTTAATTATCCTTCAGTGTATTTCTTAATGCGCACAGTTAAAGTTCTTGAAAAATCAGTTTTGTCATAAAGAATTCTTGCTCACGTTCATTGTATCCATTTATTACTTTCTAGAAAAGTGTGAAAGATAAACACATAGTAAAGAAGGTTTTGTTTACATCTACAGTGACTTACCTGGTTGTTCACATTTACTGCTTTCTCAGTCCAGCTTTTCTGTGTCACAACAGAACCATCTCCAGCTAGGCAGCTGGTGAATACTGCATGTATAGCTCCCAGGGGGAATGAAGCAGGTGAGGAAACTGAAAAGTGAGTGGTTAGCTGGCAAAAGGAAAAGGCAGTTCTTGGCTCAGATTCAGAAGTTATTTGAACATAAGCACTTATTCTATAAGTATCCTGTGGTGGAAATGGTTGCCACCTGCCCCTATTCCCAGGGGCTTTTTTTTTCTGCTGCCTAGTCATCTTATAGTTCACAAGGCTATTAATGTCTGCAGTGTCAAGAATCTGGAGACATGCCCTTGCTGTCCAGATGGTGGCTTATGGACATCAAGTACAGTACATTTAGACTGGCAGAGTTCCCTGCTTGGTAGACAGGGCTCCATATTCTTTTGCTGCTGTTCAGTGGCAGCTGCCACAGGTATAATGAGATCAGCACATCCCATAAACACCTGAAAGGTCTGTGTATAAAAATGTCATGTTGGATTTAGTTTTAAATAGAATAACATGTTACAAGTAAAATATAAGCATTTTCTATGATAAAAAGTGGAACTGATATAATGTGAGTAGCCAAAATGTTGAAAATATAATAAAAGTTTACAAAATTTATTTTCCTTCATATTATTGCGTATGTCTGTGTTTGTCTCTGTGTATAGTACTTAACTATAACTTAGACATAGTTATATATATGGAGACAATTTATATTTGTGAATTTACATTTATACATATTTTATAATGTTATATAAAATATATATTATACTAGGGTCTTCAGAAAGCTTGTGGAAAAATGGATTTAAAAGATAAAAATCAAAAACATAAAATTTATTTCTCAACCTTAATTCCATCAAGGTCAAGATGTTCCCAAACCAAAGTGAAGACCAGCTGATACTTCTCACAGCCCAATAACCAGAGGCAGATGAAGTGGAGAGGAAGAGTTTTTATTTTCTCCAACTGGTTACAAGGAGAAGGGCTCAAAGTTATCGCCACACCAATTCAAAATTACAAAGTTTTCAAGAGCTTATATGCCTTCTAAGCTATATGTCTATGTGTAAGTTTGCATTAATCTAAAGACATAGTGATTCATTTATTTTAATCTATTATTTTAAAAAAGGTCTTATTCTTGAAGATCTTCCTCCAGAGCTTCAATAAATTTACTTAAATGGATCCAGGTGCTGGGATCCATTTATATTTGTGAATTTACATTTATACATATTTTATAATGTTGTCTTGTCTCCTGCTAAATCACAGAGGATTGGGGTTCCTTCAGACCCCCCAATAACTTATTTGTGGAGGCCTGGGGAGTTTCTTCAGACCCCAAGTGAAACATGCTTAATCCTAAATGGGTCCTGATAAGAATTTCTTCCTTATTTTGTCCTGCTTTAAGGTCAAGGAAAGGCCAGGGCAAAACTCTTGGTGGGCTTTATTACATCCCAACCTTTGTATAAGGTCACTGGGTCTATTAGCTTTTCATATTTAACCAGACCACTCAGTCATTGCTGAAACAGTTGTTTTGGAGGCCTGCATTAGTGAGACCTGGACTTCTACAAAGATACTTCTGCAGGGCATGACCCCAGTCATCGAGTCTATTCCTAAAGAACTGAGGTTCCCTGGAATTTTACCATGTAAATTCTGTTCTTCTATATTATTAACTAAAAGAATGGGAGTCCTTTACAGAGCTTTTAAGATTAGGAAATTTAAAAAATGTCAGAAGGAGCCAAATCAGGACAATATGGCAGATGCCTAATGATTTCCCATGGACACTCTCACAAAATTGCATTTCTTGGATGAGAGGAGTAAGAGCATGGTTGTGGTGCAGGATTCTTTGGTGATGGTGTCTTGAGCATTTTTCTCCTAAAGCTTTTCCTAACTTTCGCAAAATATTTTCATAGTAAGCAAACATTATTTATTGGCCTTCTGGAAAGTCAACAAGCAAAATTCACCGAAACCGTTGCCGTAAACTTAGCTCTTGACTTTTACACTTTTGCTTGGACTGGACCACTTCCATCTCTTGTTATCTATTGCCTTGTCTTCAGGATTGTAATGGTAAAATCTTGTTTCATCTTTTGTTACAATTTTTCAAAGAAATGCTCCAGGGACTTGAAATAATTTGTTAAAAATCTCCTTTGAGAGCTCCCAAGCTGATCTGGGCACCATAGTTTTGGCACTAATTGAATGCAAAGTTTGCTTGATTTTAGTTGTTCATTTGGAATTGTGTAATCTGAATTATTTAAGATGTCTATAGTGTCTATAGCCTATTGTTTATGTTAATAGTCAGTCCTCCTTAGTGTGGGCCAAACAAGATGACTTTTATTTCCTTTCAAATTGATGTGGATGTTTTTCCTTTCAAATTGATGTGGATGATCTGCCCCTGTGGGCTTCATCTTTAGCATTGTCTTATCCCTTGTTAAAATGAGTTATCCATTTGTAAACTGCTAATTTTTGTGGGGTATTGTTCCCATAAAGTTTTCCTAAAACATCAGTGATATTACCATTGTTCCACTCAAGCTTCACTATAAATTTGAGGTTTATTCTTGCGTCAATTTTAGCAGAATTCATGTTGCTCTGATAAGGACTGTTTTCAAACTGATGTCTGATTCCTCTTAATGGCTCAAACTAGATCCAGTTCTGACATGTTATAAGAAACTGATATAAGTTTATTTTTAGAACAAGAGATTTTAAAATCTATGCATAGTTTTTCTTACTATGCATTTTCCTTAAGCTTCTTGAAGACTTAGTTATTTTTCAGTGAAATAATTATTTTTACAGTGTCTCCATAGTCTTACCGACACATATTTTCTATGAGAGGTTTTACAAATAGTCATTGTCACTGAACTTGTGATATACATACTTCATCTATACATAAGGCAGAATTCTTCAGAGACTTGAAAAGTAGGTATTTAAAACAAGAGAGATCAGTTCATGTAAATGTATACAAGTCTATTATGTAAGAGATCATTAGGACCTTAACAAGCATCTTGGCTCTGAAATAGGAAGAATGATTAACTATAGATATTGTTTAAATAAATAAAATGTGTTAGTCTATAAATATGAAAGTCTCAAGAAAAAACTGTCCCACAATCTTTTGATCATTATTACTTTACACTGTCTACCCTTCAGCCCTCTGTCCAATAATGTATTATTTTAAACCTTATAAGGTCTTTCAAAAATAAAATGCAACAAAATTAATGTTTCTAGTGGGACTCACTGATGTGTAAGATATTTCATTATCAAAGTCACCGGTTTTGTGTTGTGTACTTCATTCATATATGCATATAAAACAATATTCTGCCACTAACAGTTCTGCATTCAGCATAAAGCAGAGAAATAAATATTAGAGACTGCCAGAAACTAAGAGCACTAACAATGTTCTTAACAATTGGAAATACAAATTTTCAATATTGCTCTCAAAATATTGTAGCAATAGAAACAACTAGAGTAAGTTCATATTTATGTTGAATAGAGTTTTAATTTTTAATATTTGTGAGTATATAGTAGTTATATCTATTTATGAAGTAGAGGAGATGTTTTGATATAGGTATGCAATATGAAATAAACACATCATGGAAAATGAGGTATATATCCCTTCAAGTATTTATCCTTTGAATTAAAAACAATCCAGTTATACTCTAAGTTATTTAAAAATATGAAGTTTTTAACAGCAATAAAACATGTGCACAATTTTGCTGACTCCATTCCTTCAATATTGCCTATACCTAAGAAGTGCTAAAGAAATAATTAAATATGATAACACAGTTACGTGATTTGGCAGATTTTTTCATCCTGGTATTTAGGGAGATCTTCAAGATTATGTATGGAAATTAAAAGAAGGTGGATAGGAAAAAAAAGAGAGAAAACAAAGAGGTACAACCAAATGTAAAGTAAATATACAGAGGAAATATCAAAAAGAAAGGCAGTTTCTTCCTTTTCAATTTTAAAATACTTCATGAGATCAAAAACATTAGATTTGTATAAATTAAATTCCACTTAAATGTATACTGTTCGAAATTTCCAGATGTTCTGGTCTGATCAATACTTTTCTTATCAGTGATTAAGCCACAAAGAAAATTTATAGAAAGAGCAGGTGACTGCTCATTAGAGAAATGCAAATCAAATCCATATTGAGATATCATCTCACACCAGTTAGAATGTCAATCATTAAAAATATCTGAAGACAACAGATGCTGGAGAGGATGTGGAGAAATAGGGACACTTTTACACTGTTGGAGGGAGCATAAATTAGTTCAACCGTAACGGTGTGGTGATTCCTCAAGAACCTAGAAATAGAAATACCATTTGACCCAGCAATCCCATTACTAGGTATATACCCAAAGGATAATAAATTGTTCTATTATAAAGACACATGCACACGTATGTTCATCACAGCACGGTGTTCAATAGCAAAGACCTTCAACCAACCCAAATGCCTGTAGATGATAGACTGGACAAGGAAAATGTGGCACATATACACCATGAAATACTACGCAGTCATAAAAAAGGACGAGTTCATGTCTTTTGTAGGGACATGGATGAATCTGGAAACCATCATTCTCAGCAAACTGACACAAGAACAGAAAATCAAACAGTGAACATTCTCACTTATAGGCGGGTGTTGAACAATGCGAACACATGGACACAGGGAGGGGAGCATCACACACTGGGGTCTGCTGTGGGGCCTAGGGGATGGACATCAGGGGATGGGGAGGGTGGGAAGGGAAAACATGGGGAGAAATACCAGATACAGGTGATGGAGAGATGGAGGCAGAAAACCACCTTGCCATGTATGTATCTATGCAACAATCCTACATGAGTTGCACATGTACTCCAGAACTTAAGTACAATAAAAAAAAAAGGTGAAGAGATTAGATACATGAGAAGGTTCAAAAATTTGTAAGAATGGTGCTTAATGCAAAGTAAAATCTTGATATAGCCCAGTAATAACTAAACTTGAGTAACATTTATAAATTCACTATTACCTTACATATTGTACTTCACTTTTAGAAGAAAATTGATCAGAATTATGAAAATATATGTTTAACATAGAAAAATGGAGGATTTTACCAAATATTCATTGCATAATTTACTGGTTTGGTGTTCAAATACATATTATCTACTTGGATATAAGAACTACGCAATATAAATTGTATGGCAATAGAGGGTTTTAAACATTTGTGATTTTATTCAGCCTTTATATTTATTGTCTCCACGTCATTTCATTAAAATGTAATATTTATCTTACAGCAGATTGTAGAGTAAGAAAAAGAAAATCACCTAATTTCTAACAACAATTATTTAAATTTTAAAGAATTCTAATAATTATTTTAAAAAGAAATATGGCTAGAAGCATTTTGATGTTGATTTATATGTTAATATATTCACTAATTTTTGTCTGTGTGTTCTCAAGGTAAATGAGTGTTAAATCTTTTCTATAATCAAAATTAATTGCTGTGTGTGACACACAGTAAACAAGTATAAAGTCATTGAAAGATTCTGACAAACCCTCAGTTTGTACCAGAATTTTAAAATGATGTGTTACTGCAAATACTATTCCATTTAGAAAAGTAAAAAATATTAGAGTTAGAGAAAGCAATTGATGATGATGAAATTTCCAGAAAAAATTAGAAAGATATGGACAAAGAAGCAAGGAAGCTAAAAGGGGGAATGCTTGAAAATAGGCAGTTAAAAATTACTTCTTAACAGGCATTCTAGTGGGAATGCCTGTTATTTAACTATTTAACTTTCCGGTAATCCCCGCGAAAGATAATTTTGTGGTGATCAAGTTGCTTACTTCATTTCTTCTTTAAGGACTTCCATTATTTCAAGCCTAGCTTTTATTTCACCTCCCATGCTTTAAAATTTCTGTGTATTTTGTCTGCAATAATTTAACTGATCATGCTATTTCATGTTATATTTCAAATGACCTTCTTCCTACTGGCTTCTCTCCTTATTTGTATCTATTCATATCTCCTTTCATTGTTTCTCTACTAGATTTCACCTAACATAATTTAGTGTTTTGTCTCTCAATTATACAGTAAAATAATGGTGTAACTCATTTAGTATGAGTAGGACTAGACTCAAGTAAGCATATAGGCATATCTGAGTACCATTTAAAAAATTCATGACTAGAAAGAAATGCAAAATACAGTTAGAAAGAAGCTATACAACAATCCAAAGGAAAAATGCAGGAAATATAGTTGAACATCTCTATATGTATATTTTTATTTCATTAAGATTCATTTCTAAAAATAGTTACATTTATTTATCCCAAATTACATTGGCCGTTTTTAGATGTTTAAGATGTTCACTATTTAAAGGTATTCCTGACATTGACATCAACCATATGTAAAATCTGAAAAGATAATTTTCATGTAAATTGGTTTGTTTTTACTATTTACTATTTGAATAATAATTAATTTACCAATTGGTTGATCTAAGCACCTCCATTTTTCCATTGCTTGGTAAAATATGTGCAAAATGATATGTATTATTTGACATGGACTGCTAGGAATACTCTGGTACTAATGTAGCACTAGTTTTAATATGTTCACAGTCCTAGAGAAATAATAATTTGATTACAATTCACTTTTTTATTGTTTGTAGTACAGTGAAAAGATAGAATTCCACAGCTTCAAAAATTAGTTCCAAAATTTGTATTTTCCTGCATTATCTTCTTCACTAAAAAAATGTAGAGCCATGTAATGTCAATCATTTATGTGAGTAGTCAAAGATCCTTCTTTAGCAGGAAAGTTCTAACTCTACCTTTTCCATTTCCCTATCTCTGTCTCTGTCTAGATCTCATTTGCTTTTGTTGTATCTGTATCATCTCTCTAACTCCCTCTATCTTAAAACTATTTGATCTACTAGATTTAAAGTTAAAAACAAAGGAGTCATCTTCATCTGTATCTCAAAATCAGAACTGCTGTCATGGCAAACATGAATTCAAAATTAATAGGAAAAATATATTTTCAATTTAATGCATGTCAAACTGGGAAGAAATACACCTGAAAATAATTGGTTGACATTTTCTGTTTAAATTTTTATTATGAGTTTTTTTTCCTTTACTTGTTGTGGATGCTGTGGTTTATTTATGCTGTCACTTATTTATGCTATATGATGAATGCAAAAGTGGAATGCCTGGGGAAAATCAACTGTCAAACTGAATTCAGACATTATTGTTTCTGTGATGTCAAAAAAGTTAGTTCTGTCACACACAAACATATGTAAAGTTGAGAAATATGTTTTTACTGTTTTTTTTCTTCTTCCTAGGTTTTATCTGTTTTAAAATGCCTAAGTACATAATGCCCTCACAAAGTCTTTACTAGTTTTTTGTGGGGGTGATAATGAAAGAGGTTATTAAGAGCATTTGGTTTTCCATAACATATATCACGAGTATCTATGAGCCAGTAATGGAAGAAAATCATAAAGAACAAGTATTTTACATTATCCTTAAAAATTATCCTGCTGAGCACTTCTTCCCAAAATACAAAACAGAAATATGAACTACTAGGTCTCCCCAAAGCATGTTTTGGATTTATTGTTGCTTTCAATAGTAATTTAAGAATAAAAGGTTGAAGGCTCTGGAAGTTATTTAGGTGGAAAAATAAGCAAAAAATACAGAAACAATATTAAAAACAATGTAAGTATAATAAGATGAAAATCCAATTTTATCAGTTTTGACAGTATAATTTTTCTATTTTCTATTTCTTTTCAGTGTGGCTACTTTGTGAAGAGGCAGCAAAACTCACATCTTACAAACTCAGAGTTTTACTTACGTTTGTATTCATATGTAAATATCTGAAATTATATTATATATATCATATATATTTATGTGTGTATTCCATTTAACTTTTTTCTTTTCATATCATTATTCTATTCTCATCCTATTCTGCCAAATAACCTGCTAAAGTTAACATAAATCAGCTGTGAATTAAAATGGATATTTCTACATATAAACAGTTTTCAATGATAACAATGCTTAATTTGCCTAAATTGTGTCTGTGCAAAAAGTTGAATTAATAAATAGGCTACAAAATAAATTTGGAAAAACATATCACAAAACAGCATTTAAATACTGTAAGAGTTATTTATAATATGAACTAAAAAAACCTTAAATGAAGTTATAAATAAAGAACACTATTATAATTTAGACTTGTTCAATCATAATTTTTTTAGTTTCTGTTATCCACTTTCCAGCAACAACCCTATGCCATCCCTTCATTACTCTGTATAGGAAGACACATCTTCTCTCTCCTCCTTCCTTCCAATCATCCATCCATCCATCCATCCATCCATCCATCCATCCATCCATTCCACTTCATTGCAGTTATTTGGTGCAGTAGTTTTGTTGGGTATCTAACATACTCTGCTAGCTGCTAGGTAACCCTTGGCCCTGTTGTCAGGTAGTAATTTAATTTATGGATGTGGATTAATTACACACAGGTACCAATAGATGTGACATAAAGCTTATGGTTCACATAGTAGATAGCAAAATTATAACCCAAGACAAAGAACTCAGGTTCAGTCAGAAATTAAACAAGAATAGAAGTAAGGTTTAGAGGATGACAGCATATGGGGGATGCAAGTAGCTTTGGGTTTTAATTGTTGTTTGGGGTCAGCATGGGTTGAGGTATCCTCCTGTGGAGTAGATCTCATTTGGTTTGTAATTGTGAGGGACACCAAGGAGATGAAGATTAATGGGCTTTCTTCTCAGATAACACAGATGTGGGACAAAAAGTAGAGAAGAAATTTGAGGACCTAAAATATCTCATTGATAAAATATCAGTACTAGAATCTTTCTCTTTATTTTAAGTAGGCTTTTTGTTGCTGTTGCCTTACTAGATTTGATCTTATGTTTAAATCCAATAAGTGGTATCATTCTTCTTTTTAGATCACTTTCAAAAATAGGAAAATAAGTCATTCTCAAGAGAGTCAACTGATAGTTCTGGGTTGGATCTTAATTGAGTATTAATTCTGAAAAAAAATTTACTTTTTACTTCATTTGAGTACTAACTACTTCAAAATAATTCTGATTAAGGTGACAGTTTCTGTAGCAGTTCTAATGGCTGGAAGAACCAAAAACATATATGAATTATAATCTTCCATTGAAACTACCCCCTCTTATCTCCATCAGGCCTGATAAAAATATTATATGAATTATGCAATAAAGGTATAATCGTAACTGAGAAGCAAACTGGCATTTCATTTTTAAAACTAAGCTGAAGCCAATGCTAGAACAACCAGCTACCTTTACCTAGGTGTGAATTTCATGTCTAATCTAGATTGAAATCCAATACAACAGCAAGTTTTTAAAAATACATTCTTTAGATTTTCTAGAAGAACAAGCATATGGGTATTTTTTTGCCAACAGACGCATTGATTTGCAAACTTGAGGAAAATGTGAAAAGGTTGTAAGTGATGGTTTTCTATTAAAAAATTCCTCAAACATGTTGACCAATTATTTTCCCATAAGATCTCTACACGCAAAGGATAAGAAGAACAAAACGTGCTTCAGTGACTGGTACACCCAGTACCATATGCTGGATGGATCCAGACAACTTGGGCTCACAGTCAAGTGATGCCACGCATTCCTCATGAGCATGATTTAAATCACTGCATGAGCTGGAATAAAATTGTGAAATGTTGAAGATCAACGCATAAGTGGGCAGATGGTCAGGAGGAAGGATAGCCATTTAGATGAAAGACAACTGATAGACAAACATATTTATGTAAACTTTTAACATTTCATTAGCTCCACCAAACACCACATATTAAAGTGGCGGCCATGGTATTAGGATTTTACCTCAGTTGAGAGACAGGAAAGAGGTAAGAAAGAATAAAGATATGTTTTTATTGTTGCTGTTGTTATTGTTGTTTTGTTTTATTTTGGTTTGGCATTATAGTTTACATATAATGTCCTTCCTGGGAAACTTCTGTTTTGAAAGAGGGTTCATAAAGAATAAAATGGCTGTTATTGAAAATAGCTTTAAAAAAATGAGAAGTGTCAGGAGAGATCATAATCCTTAAGCACAGGGAGTATGTATAAATTAGCATACACTACACCACCCCTGGAGGATTGAAAAGCTCTGATGAACTAATTTAATAAACATATAATATGTTTTATATATAATACTAGTATATACATATAAGTGTGTATATATATATATATATATTACTTGTATAGTTTGTATTCTGAGCTTTTAGTATAGTAACTGTCACCATTTATAAAATAAGTATTCCTAAAAATCACATTTTAATGACTAGATTAAGTGTGTAGTCTAGCATTATTTGGAAGAATACAAGCAAAAAACTACTGATAAGAGGCATTTAGTTATAGTTATGTAAATATTTGAAAGCATGTTCGTGATAGCCTCTAGGGAATACTTGATATAAAAACAAAAAAAGACCTATATTTTTTATAATATTGATAATAAGAAACAAGTCATATAAATTATTAAGCATGAGGACTACAAAAATTATAATATTTTAAAATGGCTTTCCTTTTAGCTTGTCACACTTGTTATATTAAATATTAAAATATTAATAGCATCAACTGTTAAAATGTACAGGTATCACTCCATGATGGATGTTTCAGAAAACCAATCATTCACTTATTTGAGATCCATCTCAAGAAAAAAGTGTCATTTGTACTTTCAGGTTTGCTTTTAAAGCATTTTTGTACTGGATATCCTGAAGAGCCTAATGAGACCTCATGTGGGTAGATAAGAAACTATGTGATCCTATCCAGAAGCACGGAGGAATGGCAGGTTTGAACTATGCCAGAGTCTCTTGTTCTTCTCAACCTTGAATGTGGCAAAATGAGCTAATGTGGCAAAAGTTGAGCATCTCTTGTATCTCTCTTTAAGGCACCATTACAATTACAGCTTACATATGATAAAGGGAAAGTCAGACTTCTGGTACACATACATGGGATACTATACTAGATTTTAATGTCTATTCTTCTTGATCTTCTAGAAAGATTTCAGTTGCATCACCTATAATAAGCATCTCATTGACAAGTGTGTCTCCAAGTTAGCTTAAACCAAGGCTAAGAAGAATCTTGAATTATTAGCCAGCCCATCTCTAGGTTACTACCAAATACTTATGTATCTTAGTGGAATTTACTTACTATTATCCACTTTATCTCTTCCTATATGAAGTGACCATAAAGCACGTCTGACATTTTTCTTGCAAGGAACAGAATTAGTTGATGAATATCAAAAGACTTTTAATAATTCCTTGTGTAAGAATGTGATATTTTAATGAATATTATTCGCTCTTCCTCCTGTCATGTAATACCTGGGGTAGATCCCTGTCATATTTATTTTTATTGGTTGATAGGTATGCCCCTTTTGAGTGCCAATGGGAGACATTAATCCTTACATATATAGACAACTAATTCCAGTCATTAGTCTTGTCAGCTAGGCTGAACAAACATAACACTGCATTGCATTTCCAGTGGAATATTCAGATTGCGGGCTATATATGAAGTATGAAAGAACCACGGATAAACTTAACAGTATGAACTACTAAAACTAACATTATTTTCCTATAAGCAACTATTTTGAATATATATATATATATATATACATATATATATATATATACATACATATATATATATATATACATACATATATACATATAATATGACATATACTTGAATTTCTAAAAAAAAAAATCTAGCCAATTGCTGTCAATCCAAGCTAGATAGGATAAGATTTCTTATTAACAGACAAGCAAGAAGCAAAGACACCTAACTCTTAGAATATTCATAACAGAAATAAAAACTTAAACTTTGACTAACTCTATCCTATGAGAAGACTTTGAAAGGTTGGCATGGAAAGTATAACTATTCTTCACTTTCTGGCAAAAGCTCAACACAACTTGAGAAAAATTACCACACATAAAGTATGTTCAGTGAAGCAGTTAATATTCAATGTTCCAAAATTAGTGACATGGAGAAGACAAAAAATATACATCACGTTCAATAAAAGTGTCAATAGAAGGACATTTAGCAATGATTCTAATTTAGAAATTATCAGGCAGGGATTAATAACCATGATGAAGTGTTCAAAGATCTACTGGGGAAATGGATAGCACTGCTAAGAAATTAAAAATACAGGCCAGTAGTGGTGGCTCATCTCTGTAATCCCAGCACTTTGGGAGGCCATCACGGGTGGATCATGAGATCAAGAGATTGAGACCATCATGGCTGATATGGTAAAACTCCATCTGTACTAAAAATACTAAAATTGTCTGGGCGTGGTGGCATGTACCAGTAGTCTCAGCTACTCAGGATGCTGAGGCAGGAGAATTGCTTGAATTTGGGAAGCAGTGGTTGCAGTGAGCTCTGATCACACCACTGCACTCCAGCCTAGTTACAGAGTGAGACTCTGTCTCAAAAAAAAAAAAAAAAAAAGACAATCTACTTACTTTCAATATGCATATCATTTAAGAATCTAGTATCATATTATATATAAAAAAACACAAATCCATATAGAAGTAGTTGACATAGATCTTATAAAAATCATAGAAAAGAGAATACCAAATAATTACAATGCTCGAGTCAACAATGCTGTAAGGTCAATGCAAATTTAAAACAAATGAAAACAGTTATAAGCTAAGCTAACCAGAAAGGCTAAAATTTAAAGCAAATAATACCAGGATTTGGCAAGGATCTCTCTTATACTGTCAGTGGAATGTTAACTTTTCATACACCTTAGAAAACTGTTGAATATTATCTAGTAAACATACTAACATCCACCCATTATCTCTGTAATTCTATTTCCAGTTATTTGCCCAAGAAAAATAGAATTTTTTGTTCACCAACACTTGCAGAAAAACGTGCAAGAGAATAGGTTAACAAATTGTGATGTGTTTGTATAATGTGATGTTAGCCACAGATAAAAATAAACAAGCTGCTGCTACAGAATAAGCCAAAAACAAATGGTTAATAGTCTACAATTCCATTTCCATTAAGTCCAAGGAGAAGTCAAGCTAGTTAGTGACTGACATAAGAAAGAAATTGCTAGTCAGACTGGTTAGCAGCAATTGGTAAGCAAGGAGCCCAAGGAGGTGTTCTGTTTTGATGTAAATATTCTGTACTTTATTACATAGGCATATATGATAGTCAAGATATGCTAAACATTTGAAATTTATGTTCTAAGTAAGTAGGACTTAAGTTAGACTTCTATTGAGTAAGACTATTAATTCCACATTTTTTTAGCTGCAGTTCAATTAAATTAATAAATCATTTTCTACTGAAGAGGAAGATATTCTTCTATAGTAAGATAGGAAAACATTCTTCCATAGTAGGAAGATATTCTTCTATAGTTACTTAAAAATTCTTTACAGTTATTCTCTCAAATTTAAATATTTAATATTTCTGGAATTGACACAATTTTATTTTTAAACTACAGATAATTACTCATCCATATGATATTCATCAAAAAGATTTTACAGACACCTCTTTCAAGTATGGTATTTATGTGTCTGGATTTACTTCTTGGCTGTGTATTAGTATGTACCACTATTTGGCTTTTTTCTTATACCATTTTCAAACTGTCTTAATTGCTATAACTCTATAATGGTTCTTGATACCTTATAAAACTCTAAGAGGACAATTAGTGCTCTTTCTCTAATAACCTACTTCACCCAGCTCACATAACAGCTATTTCTAAACATTATGGTATATTCTTAAAGCCCTCGTTCTGGCCACTTTCCCCATTACACTCAGCAGAATACCTTGAGTCCTACTTAATAGAGAACATAATGGCTTCCAGGCCTTCCACCTACAGACTTATCGGCATCATCAATCATCCTTCTAGCTTTCCTTCCAGGTTTAGCAGAGCAGATGTAACTGGTGTGGAATGGCAATAACTGCAACTGTCGTCAGAATCCCATCTCCTCTATTTTGTCAGGAACCTTACACCATCAATTTCTTTCTCTTTTCACATATTACCTTTAATTAAAAACATTTTTCCTCACTTTTGGGAACAAAATAATTATTTCCATGTTTAAAAATAATACATTATAAGAATAAAAATTAATCATATAAATTATAAAATATTTTGATGTTTATCTTTTTGCTGTATGTGTCTCATGGAGTTCATATTATACTTTACATAATCTTGTATCTGCAGTTTTTAACAGTATAACTCATGAACATGTTTCATGTTATCTAACATTATTTAAATATATGTGTACTTCTGTAGAGAATTGTATCATTTGGACATGCATATATCCCTTTTGTTTTGCAACATTTTGTAAATTATGTTTTGTTTTAAATGAAAACAAATAAGAAAAATGAAAATAACTCAACATACAGAGTTAAATACTTGTGACTATGTATACGTTTATGTTCATATAACCCTCTTCTTATCAACACAAATAGAGGATTAAATGCCTTTTTCTCAATATGTCTGGTCTAAATTATTCTTGATCATTTTATGTGTTAACATAAATATAATGACTAGTATTTCCTATATCCCCAAACTATATTATACTTTATTAACTACTCTCCTGTTTTTAATTTCCTGTTCTCTATTATGTCCATTTTTCTCTGACTCATTTCCTCTTTTCCCACTGCTAATGTTTCAGAACATTCTAATTTTAAATTATATTCTCAATGGATGTACTTCTTCTGAAGTATCAATGATTGTTCAAAAATCTCCAAGCCAGCTCAATTTACTTTCTGTGTTCAAACCTAATTGCATCTAACAACTGATCAGAAGTTGGCTTATCCCACAAAAATCAACATTTCTAAACAACAGTTTTCACTAAACCTAATACAATATTTACTTACTCTAGTCTGTTCATCTTGTAAATATATTATTTCTTTGTTAAATGTTAATCCTATTGATCTAGTTGAGTAAACCAGAGATGGAAGTCATCCTTGAGTCTATTTATTCTTATAGCCAATTAAGAGCAAAGTATAACAGATTTTACTTCCTGAATGCCATTCAAATCTATCACCTCTGAAATCTCCTCATGCTTACTGTATTATTGCCCTTATTATTTACTTATCTCTAAACTTAATTATTAAATGAACATTTTCCCTCTCTGAAGCCATCCAGATTTCCCTAATCTAATATTTCAAGCTATACACTGCTGTTAGTGTGATCTTTCTAAATTGTGTAATAATTCTGTCACTTCTATACATAGAATTCTTTCCTCACACAATTTTGCTTCACAATAAAAATTTGATTTAAAAACATTTCACATAAAAACTGTCACAATGACAATTCAATAACATCCTCTTAAGATCTTGTCTGTTTAATTAACACTAATTTAGGTACTCCGGGAAAGGAACTAGTTTACTATTCAACTGATCTTGAAATAGGGGAATTATCCTGGCTTACCATGGTGGGCCCAATGTAAACACACAAGCTTTTAAAAACTTGAAGAGGAAGTCAGAGGAGAGACATAGATGAATATTCAGTCATAGAGATTTGGTAGCAGAGAAAGTCAGAGAGACTCAAAGCATGAAAAGAACTCAGTCATCCATTGCTGAAGGAAGATTAATGGAAAGCAGGAGAAGGAATGCAGTAACAATACAGAAAAAAAGCGCAAGGAAATAGGACCTCAGTCCTACAGCAACAATAAAATGGATGCTGCCAGGAAGCCAGTATGAGTTTAGATGCAGATTCCTCCCAGAGCCTCTTGATAAGAGCCCAAAGAGCTAAAACCTTGGTGATGTCCATGTGAAACCCAGAACAGAGAAGTCAATCAAGCCAGTCCAGACTTCCGACCTACCAAACTGTGAGATAATAAATTTGTGTTGTTTACACTGTGAAATTTGTGATATTTTTTACAGCAGCAATAGAAAACTAATGAAACTTGATAATCCTACTCCACTCTCTAGACCTTCATCCCTGATCATTGCCTCTTTCCCACTTTACCCTGAAGTATCCAGAAATACATGTTTTTATATTATCAGGCCCTCTACTGTCTCAAGGTGCATGTACTCATGCTAGCTTTTTGTGTAAATCTTTTTACTTTGCCTGGTTAGTTTCCATTTACTCTTCACAACTCACCATAGCTATTATCTCTCTGGAAACCTATCTGAACTACCAAGTCTCTGCTGGGTGCTCTATTATATTACCCTATACACTTTGATTTATTTCCATCAAAGCAGGTAAGATTTCCTCTGGTAATTATCAATGTGTCTGTTTTCTCATCTTCAAATATAAGCTCTTTGAAGACAACCACTATAAATTATATCTATGCATTGCCTGAGTTTAGCACAAAGCACAGAACAGCATTTGTGCACAATAAACATCTTTGAATGAATGCCACAATGATGGGTTTGCATTTTCTAATGAATTCTTAGAAAGAATTTATGATTATCAAGGGTACCAATGAAAGATGATTCTCCTTTTAGTAAAATTATCTTGCCAATAAAGATGAACTTAAAGAGATTTTGCTGCATTGTGTGTGTGTGTTTACTGGTAAAATTAATATCTGTGTTTGGCACTAATAATGATTTTGGTATTTAATTAAAGGACACATTATTTACTTAAAAATATGCTCTTTTTGAGAAAATCTTAACTAACTCTCCATATCTGTGTGCCTTTTACCAGGAAGATAAATGCTTATGCATCTTTTTTATTTTTCTTTCCACAGTGGGATGATTAGTTTCTTTCCTCTTTAGGGAAAATATTAGAAAATTATTACCTGCTTTGATTTTTCTCTGCATCCTTGTTCTTCCTTAATTGAAAGAGTGCCTATATGGAGTGAGCCTGAAACATCGTGGATTCAGACTCTTTCTACACTGCCTTCATTAGAGAATGCTTTCATAAAGCCACCTTTGTTATTGTTCCCACTTCTGCTATCAATTAGACTGACTTCTTCATACTATGGAAAAAGCTTGTATTTTCCTAACTCTCCTCTTTGAAACAGGTTTAGTACTAGAACTTAATACTACAAGTTTATTTATCAAGAGTTAGGGAGTAGTAGAAAGCCCATGCTGGTCTCGGGACAAAGCAGGTGGCTGCATATGACTGTGCTATTTGCCCTACACAAAAATATCCTTCCTATGGACCACTGAGTGCTGAAATATTATCTACATTTGACTTTTCAAATTCTGTGCCATAAATGATAAAGGCCAGTTGGATGCCTTATGCTCTTTCACACAAAGATAGGAGAGGTTCATCTTTATGTTTAATTCCCTATTCTGAACTCCTTTGTCTATATTCATTTGGTTCAGAACTCATCATTAAGAGATCTCATTAATTAGCTAATTTAAAATCCCACACTACACAATAAAGCCAAGGGAAACTAAATTTTGAGCACCATGTCATTATTCTAGAGATAATGTTTCTATGTGAAATAATTTTGTTACAGTCTATAAACATCTTTTCATGTGCTCAGTCGTAGACATGCATTTTTTGGTCATAATACTCAGTGGTTAAATAGTTTATAGTGTCTCTGTGCTAGTCATGTGCATATGCTAAATATACGCACATATACTTGGATAAGTAACCTCATAGGGTACTATTTTTAATATGATGGATTTCTAAAAGAAAGACAATAATTTATTGTTTTATAGATAATGTTTGCTCTTTACAAAGGTAGTATCAGCCTAATAATGTATTGCTTTATTTGAAGTTTGTTTTTTCGAGAGAAAGAGTAAAACCTTGCTAATTAACCTGATTAATGATGATAACTATAAGTTTATAGTAAAGTTGCATTATACTGAAATGTTCAAGTTTTTGGGTGTTTCTTTTACACATCAATCTTTTAAAGTACTCAATTCCATTTACAAAATGTTGTTTGGTTAGGAGAAAAGAGTTAAGTGAGGTTGAATGCCAGATGTTTGATCAGCACCACTTCATCTACCCCACTTCAGGTAGCATAATGCTCACACAGAGGAAGGGATTTTCTCTCAGTATTTCATTTAAAGTATACAGTAAATACTTCTCAATGATTTAATGACTCTGTGCTTCAAAAGTTAATACATAAAACGAACAGAAAAAGTATGATTATTTCCAAGTTAGGTTTACAAAATCATGGCAGATCTTGAACACAAGATTAGGATATTGTAAGACAAGTAAATGGCAGTGTTAATAGGACCACATTTACACGTTTGTCTACAGAACCGGTTTCTGTAGACAAAAACAGAAACTAATATTTCTTCTCCATATAAGGTCCAAATTTAATTTACCTGCCTAGGCTAACAAATGTGCAGTAATTTTTAAATTAAGCTCTTTTATACTGCCTTACTGCAAATTTGAAGTCCTCAGCTTAAACCTCAATTTTCTAATATATAAAATCAGCATAATATTAAAGATTTACTTCCCATGGTGTTGAAAAAATAATAGATAATCCATTTAAAATGTCTAGCCTAGAGTTAGGTAAATTGAAAGTGTCTAATGTATTTTAAATACCATTATTATAATTATTTCTGAAGGTACTAATTAGATATTATTAATCATCTTATTTTGAATACCCCTTCCTCCTGCTAAGAAACAAAATGTATAAGAAACACCAGGATGATGGTCCAAGTTTTTTCTACCCTTGTCAGAGATAAATGATACATTGATAAGAGTGCACACTTACGTAATTATTCTTAAAAAAGAAAAAAAATCCCCTTTACTTTTACTACTTTTTAAAGTAAATTAAAATTTTAAATATTAGATGCTTCTTTAGTGTCTGTATTGGTAGTATTTTAAATTACATATTAAAACAGTTAATATTATGCTTTTTAGGGCTGACTTAAATTATTAAGATGTTGGCATTTAATGTACAGATTCTTTTTGACAAATCTATCATTAAGTTTTAGGAACAGCATTAAGCTTTAGGACCAAGACCAAAATAGACATTAAGATTCTTAGATATTTTCAATATGTTTAAATGTATGGTTTAACTTAATAAGTTACAAATTGGAATAATACCAAAGATTACACATAGACAATGGAGATATACTCCCTATTTCGTAAAAGAGAATGATGAACTATCATTCAGTGTTTTTCTTACTTTTAAATTTGACAGTGTTTATTTCCAATACATTTCAGGAGAAAAAGGAAGATAAGATTTATTAGACACATAGTATGTGTCAAGCAATGTATTTGGCATTACACTGTTTTTAATTCACTTATTTAGCATGTCAGTGGTAGAAATTACATATAATAATGAATGTAATATCTCAACAACTGTGTGAGTTCGTTTCTTAATTCTATAAAGAAAAATGCAAATTAAAACCACAATGAGATACCACCTTACCCTGTGTAGAATGGCCTTTATTAAAAAGTCACAAAACACTAGATGTTGGCACAAATGTCATGAAAAGTAACACTTATACACTGCTTGTGAAAAAAATAAATTATTACACTCACTCTAGAAAACAGTGTGGAGCTTCCTCAGAGATCTGCAAGTAGATCCACCCATTGATTCAGCAATCCCATTATTGGCTATCTGTGCAAAGTAAAATAAATTGATATATTTAAAAAATATCTGTATACACGTTTATGACAGCACAATTTACAATTGCAAAGATACGTAATCAACCTCAGTGCCCATCAGCCAATGAGAATATAAGGAAAATTCCTTGGAATGGGATAGTGTTCAGCCATAAAAAGGAATGAAATAATGTCCGTTGCAGCAACTTGGTGGAATTGGAGGCCATCATCTTAAAGGAACTCCGGAACAGAAAACCAAATAATGCAGGTCCTCGCTTATAATTGGGACCTAATCTATGGGTATAAAATTGCATACAGGGTGGTACAAGTGACACTGGAAACTCAGAAGGCAGGAGGGTGGGACAGGGGTAAGAAATGAAAAATTGCCTATTCGGTCCAAGGTACACTATTCAGGTGATGGTTACACTAAAAGCCTAGACTTTACAACTCACCCATAGAGCCAAAAACTGCATGTACCCCTACAGTTATTGAAATAAAAAATAAAATGAAAAACAATCTTGCCATTTAAAGTTTTACCCAATATGGAAAGTGAAAAGTGAAATTCACGACTCTTTGATGCCAATGCTTGATAACTCCTTTCAAAAAACACTCCTTTCTTCAGTTTCACTTCAATGCTCAGAAAATGATTAAATTCTTTAGATATTACCAAGTACTTAAATATTCTATGAGATATACAGACTGTTTCTCCTTTTACATAGCCAATAACATTATGGTGTATATATATCATGCAGTTGACCAAAATGATCCAGGGTTTTTGGGAATGACAAGATTTACTAAATGCCTGGAGACAGATGTCTAATGAGCAAAATGAAAACCAGAAGATTCAGCCGGTGAATAATGCAATAATTAACCTGAATCTCCATGATTTTTCCTGATCTTATTATGATAATGAGTAGAAGTATAATATCTTTCCACTAATTTAACAACCTTATTTTCATGAATTCCATATGATGATTATGATCTTTGCATATACACCCGATTCCAGACACAATTCTTCATGCATAAAATATTGTTTGTCTTTCCAGCTCCAATATAGTATTATTACTCATGCCTCTTGTGTTTTTATAAATGAACACACAGGAAATATATTTGATAGGTCTATAATTTGGTTCCTTTGTAATTATGCTTTAGTGGAGTTCTGTGTGCATCCAGATTATATTATACATTTGCCCATCCTTCTAATATGAGCAGATCAAGGGCAGAGAATGTCTAGGCTAGAGTGCTACTCACATTGCAAGCACTGTACTAATGGTCTTGATGAAAGGAAGGGAAAGTTAAGAGAAGAAGAAAAAAGAACAACAACAAAAAACAAAAAACAGAAATAAAATTTATAAATTTAGAATTTGATGGTTATAAGCAGTTCTAAATGAAAAATATTTCAATAGCATTTCTAAATAAAACAATTGATTTCCTAACATCATTAACCTTTTACAAATATTTATTTTTAATTTTTTCTGGTATAGACAACATTGGCATTATTTATAATTAGGCCCATTTTAGTGTGGGTACCACTGAGGTAATTTTTAACAAATAATTTTAGAAAAATATAAAATACAAACATTGTAAATTCTGGCATATCAATTACATCTCTAACAGAACTAATAGGATAAATGTGTATATAAAGGGGAGTTCATTAAGGAGTGTTGACTCACATGATCACAAGGTAAAGTCCCAGAATAAGCCAGCTGCTAGCTAAGGAGCAAGGAAGGCAGTGTGAGGCCTGTAAACATCTAAAGTAGGGAAGCTGACAGTGCAGTTTTCACAGTCCTGAAACCCTCTGGCAAACCACTGGTGTAAGACCAAGAGTCCAAAAGCTGAAGAACTTGAAGTCTGATGTTTGAGGGCAGGAAACATCCAGCACAGGAGAAAGATGGAGTCCAGAAGACTTAGCAAGTCTAGTCCTTCCATGTTCCTCTGCCTGCTATTATCCTAGCCATGTGGGTAGCTGATTACAAAGTGCCCATGGGACTGAGGGTGGGTCTGCCTCTCGCAGTCCACTGACTCACATGTTAATCTCCTTTGACAACACACTCACAGACATACCCAGGAATAATACTTTGTATCCTTCAATCAATTCAAGTTGACACTCAATATGAATCATCACACTCAGAAAACAAAAAGGAAAGAAAGAAAAAGGCCCAGAAACTGATGGCTTAACTGCTAAATTCTACAAAACATTTCAAGAAATTGTATCAATCCTACTCAAACAATTCTGAAAAGTAAAGGAGGAGGGCATACTTTCAAATTCATTTGATGTGGCCATGATTAACCAGATAGAAAAATCAGACAGACATATCAAAACACACACACACACACACACACACACACACACACACACAGAGAGAGAGAGAGAGAAAAAAACAAAAACTATGGCCAATATATCTGGTGACTATTGATGCAAACATCCTCAATGAAATGCTAGCAAACGGAATTCAACAGTACACTAAGAAGACCATTATTCATGATGAAGCTGGATTTATCAAAGTGATGCAAAGATGATTCAACCTGTGTAAATCAATCATTGTGGTACCTATATCAACAGAATGATGGATTAAAACTATATGATCATTTCAATTGATGCTAAAAAGCATTTAATAAAATTCAACATCTCTTCATCGTAAAAACCCTCAAAACACGGGGTATGGAAAATACATACCTCAACTTAATAAAAGCCATATATGACAGACTGAGAGCAAGTATCATACTACATAGGAAAAAACTGAAATTCTTTCCTTTAAGATCTGGAAAATGACAAGGATGTTCAGTGTCACCACTGTTATTCAACATAGTACTGGATGTCCTATTTTTGACAAAAGTGTCAAGAAGATAAACTGGAAAAAAGACAGTCCCTCTTCATTAAACGGTGTGGGTAAAACTGGATATCCATATGCAAAAGAATGAAACTAGACTCCTATCTCTTGCCACACAGAAAAATAAAATTAAAATTGATGAAAGACTCCATTCTAAAACCTCAAATTATAAGAAAAACTACAAGTAAATTTTATTGAGAAAAATCTCCAGGACATTGGTCTGAGCAAAGACTTTTTGAACAATACCCTGCAAGCACAGGTGACGAAAGCAAAAACGAACAAATGGAATCATCTTAAGTTAAAAAGATTCTACACAGCAAAAGAAACAATCAATGAACTGAAAACACAACCCACAGAATGGGAGAAAATATCTGCAAAGTACTCCTTTGACAAGGAATAAATAACCGCAATATATAAGAAGCTCAAAAGAAGCCATAGGAAAAAAAAAACTCTTATAATCTGATTTTAAAAATGGGCAAAAGATTTGAGTAGATATTTCCCAAGAGAAGACATACAAATGACAAACAGGCATAAGAAAAAGTGCTTAATTTCACTAATCATTAGAGAAATACAAATCAAAACTACAATGAGATATCATTTCACCCCAGTTAAAATGGCTTTTATTCAAAAGACAGGCAATAACAAATGCTGGAAAAAAAATGGGGAGAAAAGGGAACTTTTGTACACTGTCTGTGGGAATGTGAATTAGTACAACCACTATGGAGAACAGTTTGGAGGTTCCTCAAAAAACTTAAAAGTGAGCTACTATGTGATCCAGCAACTCCACAGCTGGGTATACACCCAAAAGAAAAGAAATCACTATATGGAAATGATACCTGTGCTCTTACATTTGTTGCAGCACTATTTACGACAGCTAAGACTTGAAAGCAACTTAAATGTCCACCAACAGATGAATGGAGAAATAAAATGTTGTAGAAATGTGTAATGAAGTACTCTTCAGCCATTAAAAAAATGAGATCCAGTCATTTGCAACAACATTGATGGAACTGGAGATGATTATGTTAATTGAAATAAGACAGGAACAGAAAGTCAAACATTACATGTTCTTCCTTATTTGTGAGATCTAAAAATTAAAACAATTGATCTAATGGACGTAGAGAGTAGAAGCATGGTTAGCAGAGGCTAGGAAGCCTAGCTGGGGGTTGGTGAAGAAGTGGGGATGGTTAATGTGTATAAAAAATATAATAAATAAGACCTAGTATTTTGTATCACAAGAGGGTAACTATAGTCAATAATAACCTAAATGCGCACTTTAAAATAATTTTAACATTAATTGGATTGTTTGTAGCTAAAAACATAAATGCTTGAGGGGGTAGATACACCATTCTCTGTAATCAGCTTATTTCACATTGCATGAATATATCAAAACATCTCGTCTACCCTATAATATACACACCTACTATGTACCTACAGAAATTTTAAAAATAATTAAAAGATTCAAAGCAAACAGTATAACATAAGTATTATGTTAAGAATTTTAAGTACAAAGTAATTTAACTATTTTTAGATAATTATTTGGAAATTATGTGATAATTAACAACTGCAAATTTGTCTTTAAGCCCCATCTTCCACAATATTCATAACTTTAATCCAAAGCTGAAAGTGTAATAAAAGAAATGGTAACAAGGTTTGTAAACTTGATGATAGTTTATCTTTTACTGAAATTCACAGTGTAAGAATCTGTCTATGCTTCTAAAGAGCATTTAATATTTTCTAAGTACATTAAAAGAAGCAATATATTTCTATTATTTTTGTGTAAAAAAGAAAAAAAAATCTTCAATGCCCCTTTTTTCCTAATTAAGAGAAAAATAAAAATAGTTTAAGTGACATTAATTATAAATATATAATTATAATATTTTAGAAATTTAAAAATGATTTCCATTCACCTATGATATAGTACAGAATCATATCCATAGAGTGGAGAAACTTGGGAGGAGGCCAAAGTTTGAAAAGTATTCTATTATGAATAAATCTGTTTCAGGGGGAAATGTCAGAATTAATTTGTATACTTTAAAATTATGTGTTATCAATATTGGCAGGTTTCTCAATTAATTACATTCTAGTTTAAGAGAAGGAATGAAGTGGTTAGGAATAGGACCAGGACAACAGATGAATGTAATTATAATCCGGAGGACATTTGTATCATACCAAATTAGGGATTCCCCTATATTAGGAGTTCTATTCTGTAAAAACAGAAGGCTTCCACACACAAAGAAAAGCAACACATGTATCTAATTAGATTATCAACTGACCTTACAGTTTATATCTTATGAACAAAATTTTTATATATTTCTATTTATATTTAATGTTAATATTTAATATTTCAAGTCATTTTATTTTTTAAATCATCCAGGAAAAATGTCGTTTTGGAAATAATTCTCTGAATTGTAAATCCAGTATTTTTACACAAACTGACATTTTCTAATTGCTCTAATTTGTTAAATTAATGTTATTTTGCTTGTAATCTAGTTTTAGAGAACTTTCAATCTATTTGAAGTAAATTTTCAAAAATAACTTACATATCCAGAAGCTAGAAGCATAAAAATAATTTTAATTATTCATCTGTGTAGTTTTAATGCTTATTTTTCCCTAAAGCTTTTTTTAACTCTACAAAGAAACATGTAATTTTCTTGTAATTATTCAAAGCAAGATGTCTTTTCTCTTAATGTACTATGTACAACTCAATGTCTTTGCAGTAGTTTTTTTACTATTTATCCTTAATTTCATGTCCTATAACTACTTAAAAAACCAAACAAGTATTTTATATCAGATCAGAGAAAGTAGCAACAAACAATATGTCCCATGCATAGCACACAACTAAACTGAAAAAATGCATAATATAAAGCCTATTTCATGGACTAGTAGAAAGTGGTGTTGATGTGCTGATTCACTATTTTGGTTTGAAGTAAAATTTTTAAATTTGTTTTATCAAAATATTTGAAATTCTACCCTAACTTGTTAGAATTTCCATATTCCTTTAAAATATTGCCAGAAAATGTAAAAAATAACCCATAAAAAGCTCTTTCCAGATTTCTCAGAATTCCTGAATAAAAATACAATATTATCTTTATTTTCTGAATTTTATTTTTCTATGCCTTAGATTATTTTTAAACCTTAGACACAGATCTAAAAAATGTTCTTTATTTTAGTTCACAGAAATAAACTATTCAGTAGAGGATTTCTGTTGAAATTTAACATCAGCTGGCCATGAATTCCAGCAAATATGTGCATAGTATTTATATGTGAAGCACTTTTGTCCCAAGTGATCCACATAATTATTGTAATAGCTTGACAAGATAAATTTTATTTTAATCTTCAACTTGCAGCTAAAGAAACTCAAGCACAGAGAAAGTAGATGACCTTTGAGCATCACATAGCCAAGAAGTGACAGAAACAAAGGCAATGTAATGCATGATTTTCAACTTTACCATATGCTATTTCTCTAGTTCTCATTCTTCTCTATAGAAGAAGGGAAAGGAGTGAATCTCAATTTTGTGGCGGCCTGAAGGTGATGCAATTTGGCTGGTTGGAGAAAGGGGTGGTTTACTTTAAGAAAATAAATGTAAAATTACAAATATTAAATTTGTCATGAAATAAACATTTAGTGAAAATTAGAAAAGAAAATCACTAAAATATCTTAAAGAAAAAAATACCAAAACAAAATTCAGAATAATACAGTCAAATAACTACTTGATATAAACCTGTCTAGAATGTTTTACTTACTATTTTTAATCACCTATTTATAGGACAAATATTTCAAAACATATGTATTTTATGCAGACTATAGAAAAGTAATATAGTACTGCTATTAACATTTTTGATAGAAACTTTTTGTTGACAGTTTATAATAAAATATACAACTTCACACATTTATATTTTATAGTACCATTTACAAAGAAAGAAAATATTATAACTTTAATAGTGCACTATTGTTTCTCACTTTCTCCAATACAGTTAAAAGCAAGCAACAAACTCCACTATACTCCTTATTTTGAATGAAACATTCTATGTTCACAAATATTGGTCAAGTATACCTGCCTTCTATGGATACTTCTAACAACTACAAGTATAAAAGTGATAATTTTAGTAACACTTTTTTTCTATGTGTTACCATGAAACACTAGTGTTTTTTTTCCGCCTGGAAATAGGGCAAATAGTGTCTTTAATTTGAATTAGATTAGCTAATGCATTCCAGAAAATCCAAAATTAATTGAGGAAATCTTTTGCCATTCTGTTTTTCTGGTACCACTTTTGATACCAACCTCTGAATCTCAGGTTCAAACACAGAAACAGACCAGTAGATTATAACTATATCTTTATTTATAGCTGTCTATATGTCACAGTGTATGTATATATCTAACATGTATGCATCTATCAAGAGATTTATTAAAATTAATTGGTTTATACAATCATGAAGACTTTTGGGATGCCATAAGCATAGAAAGAAGTTCTGATCTTCAAACTGGAATTTCTTCCCAGTCTGAAAGTTTATGGAGTATACTGATGATCTTCAAACTGCATATGCTAATGAATATCTAAAATAAATTATTGAGAATTAGAAAAATTATACTAATTAGAAAAATTTGCTTTCCATAAACCATGTCAGCATTATCTTTATTGATTAAATTATACACATTTTATAATTGAAGTGCTTCTATGATAGAGCCTAATTATTTATCATTCATTTGTTTTATTTTTGCCTTCCGTTCCTAGACTTAGACCCCACTGATTGATGAGAGAGAGAGAGAGAGAGAGAGAGAGATGCAAAGAGAGAAACAGTCCATGGTGAAAATATTTTATTACATAAATAAAACAAAAATATGGCTACTAATGACTTGATCAGAAAATGTTTTCAATGGGGGATATCCATAATACACACATTACATGTATTAATGTTGTTCATGATACACAGTCTGTGGAAGAATCAAATGTATAGAAAATGTTGATTAAATATTCATGAGGGTTTATTTGACCCTCAATGTCTTTCTTTAAAATTATTTTGTCTAATATGATCCCAGTGTCAAAGTATAATTTTTGACATTTAAAAACATAAGTTTTTTCACAAGTATTTGAGCAGAAGTAAAAACTTTATTTTGGTAAGGAAATCAGCAGGTTGACAAAACTACTTCAAAGGAAGTGATGGAAAACATGTATTTTCAATGAAAAGTCATAGTACTTTCCTGCATTATTTTCCCTTACGGTGTTTTCAACTGTACAGATTATACAGATAGGTATCAGATATCAAACAAATAACTTTAACTTACAAGTTCAAGTACAAAACTTGAACTTATATGTTAAAAATATTCAAGCTTTTTTTTTAAGACACATTCTTACTTCTGTTGCTCAGATTGAAGTACAGTGGCACAATTTCAGCTTGCTGTAGCCTCAACCTCCCTGGGCTCAGGTAATCCTTCCACTTCAGCTTCCCAAGTAGCTAGGACTACAGGAACATGCTACCACACCTGGCTAATGTTTTGTATTTTTAGTATTTTTGTTGCCATGTTGTCCAGGCTGGTCTCCAACTCCTGGACTTACGGAATCCACCCATCTTGGCCTCCCAAAGTGCTGGGATTACTTGCATGAAAACTGCACCTGACAGCACTTAAAACATATTTTCTTGTGGAGACACTTAAACCAGAGGCTTTCCTTTCAACCAAATTTAAGTTAATATGTACCTCTATCTCTAGGAATTGGAAGTTATTCATGCTCCTATAAAAATGAAAAAATATTTAATCCATTATTTAAGATATCCATGGCTTTTTAATTAACCATTTTAAGGATATTTTAATAGAACCAAAAATAATGCGCCAACTGAAAATTTATGGGCATTAAAGATAATTTTATTTCTACTCTTCAAATATATTCATTGTTTCATAAAATAATTACCTACATTTTAATACTCATATATTTAACTGTAGATAACTATTGTATATGAAGAAAGTGGAAGAATAGCTGATTAAAAAATGAGAAAAAATAGCTTTTAATCAGTGATCCCTCATTTGTGTTAAAGTTACTTTCAAATTAAAACCACAAACACTTGATTTTGACAGAATTCCACTAAATGTGCTTATATTTGCATGTCCCCTCTGAAGCCGGTTGGTTTCATATTTATGACAATATATAAACTTCCTCCTCTATCATTTCTAGTCTGTATACTCATTTTTTCACGAGGGCAAGAAAATATTCCCAGTATTATTTTATGTCTGCTCAGTGTATAGCATTACTTTTTAGTTGTTTACATAGTAGTCATATCATTTGACAGTTTTTCAAAGGCATTGGTCATGAATCATGTAGCACCTAGTAGCCACCTAACTTTCTCTATCTGAAATTCATGCCTTGTTAGAAATTCATGCCTTGGTAGAGTTCTCTTTCCAGTACTATCTCAGAGCTCCATCTGTGCTTTGGATGGTTCCTTCCAAAATCACCCCCACTAGGGTCCAAGGAGTCAACAGGGTCAAGATCACATGGGCCTGCTTTAAGCTAGATCACTTTCTAGCTTAAAGAAAGGCCACTTTCTGATCTTCAGTCCTGAGCTCAGTTCCAGTATCTGCTCAGTTCTCTCTACCGATCTAACTTCCCATAGCCTATTATTGCTGCTGGTATACACATACCTAAGTTCAAACAGTGACCAAGGATCAGCTATCCCTGAAGCTTGGATAGATATTTGCCATACAAATGTCCACACGCGTGAGTGAGGCACCTGTTGTACTGGTGAATTTTCTCTTTACTGCATTTCTGAAATCACAGTAGAGATCTCTTATTACAAGTATTGCTTTAACTTGTAAAATTTTCATCTGCATAATTATAACCCCTTATTTTAAACATAAATTGATGAAGGGCATAGACTATATCTGACTTATGTACACTCCCCCACATATATCTTTTTCCTTCCCACATTCCTCTCTCTGTGGTGCAAAGACACTATGAATATAGTATTTTCTGTCATTTTTATCACATGCTTATCTTTTATAAAATGAGAATTTATTGTAGGTTTGATTTAGTAGGAACTAAAATGAACAGATCTTAAGTGAAATCTAAAAGCTTTGCTTTGAATTTTTAGAAATGTTATTTTATAGGTATACCCGATATCTTTCATTTTTTAGCACATTACAGATTTCTAAATTAGGTTTAACTATGGGTTTTAAAATATAGTTTATCTTTTGGAAGAATCAATTAGTATAATTCATTGACTTGAACCACAATTATCTGTATTGCATACCCTCAAAATTACTAGTTGCCAAATTATGCCATGGTTAATTAAAATATCATTGCAATGAAGTTTATGAAGCAGTCATAACTATCTTAAGGACTGATTTTTTAAATAGCCTTTTCTTACTGGTGAGTCACAAACTTTAGAATATTTCTCAGAAATTTAGGTGGCTATGCCTGATTTAAGGACAGGTAGAATTTCTGTAAGCTCAGATAGGAATTGTTGGAACTGTTTCTACCAATAAATTCATTAGGAACAATATATGTTTATGGTTTCACATTTGAAAATAAATTCTTTAATACATTATGTTTTTGTTTTAATATGATATTTGCTATTTATATTTAGCTTAAAAAGCCTTATGTAATCCATAGAAACTGAAGAAAATTAGTTTTTCAAGAATATATATAATTACAATGTAGATGAGTTCAACATCATATGTCAAAGTTCAAAATAACACTGTGCTAAGATTATAAAAACACAGTTTCCAATTCTTTCACTAAGTTAGTGTACAATTTACTTATAAGAACAGATTTACCTCTGGATTGTTTTGTATATAAAATGAGACAATTCAAGCTAAGTACATAATGATATGTTCAATAAATGCTAATTCTCTATACTATTTTACTGATAATATTACTACTTCATCTCCCTGGTTTTTGTTTTCTTTTCCAGTAATTAGGATTTTTACTACTTCCTAATATTTTTATTGTCTTGAATTTCTATTGTTCTATGATCTATATAAATGTTGGCTTATCATCCTTGAAAGGGACAACGGACAAGTCTTTCAGTCTTTTCCTAACTGGAGGTATAGGTCTCTTTTCCCTAGGTCTTACTATTTTCATGCATTACAAGGATAACATTTTATAACCTATCAAATTTATAAATAAGCATAAAATTTATGAATATTTGAACGGAATAAAATTTAAATGCATAAAATCCTATTGGTTAGCACTTGGTCTAGAAATAACATTTAGTTTAGGTGGTACGGTTTTACTTTGTTAGTCTATAAAATTTTACTACAGTCTAAAATTTTTGCTTAACACAAAAATAATGTGAATATGTGGGAGAATAGAGAATGCTGTCTTCTTCACTTTAAAACTTATATTTATTTAACAGTTACTCAAGAATCTACTTCTCCTAAGATGCTCTTAATGATATTTGGTGAGGCTTAATCTAAGAATATTGTAATAGGCCTACAGAAAAGGCAGGGGTTGTTTTGATATGTAACTGAGGAAATTTATCAATGTAAAACCAGAATGGTTGGTCTCCAACATGGGGAAATTGACAGAGGAAAAGAAAAAATAAATAAAGCAACCTAATGAAGATGATAATAAGATGTCCTGTCATATAGAAAAGTCAGTAAGAATTCTCCCATATAAAACCATGGGCAGTAATGTACTTATTCTGCATGCACTTGGAAGGTGTTGACTATAGCAAATCTCCATAATCATAACCTAGGAAATTGCCAGTAGAACAATAGAAGCTATGCTGGGATAGAGCCTAGTGTCTTTTTCTTGAATTTTAACCTTTCCTTATTTTCCATATGAGAGGAGAGTGATCAGAGAGTATGCTTAATAAAGATATGTCCAGTAGGTACCTATGAAAGGATTAAAATAACAAATGAAGTTCACAGAATCACACACTCAAAGAAGGAACAATAACAATCAAATCAGTTTTCTTATAAACTAAAGCTCAGAAGCTATGACTTTGATGAGATAATGTAATTATGTGGAGAGATAAGAAGTGTAGCAGAAAGTCTGGGAGGCAAGAAAATTATCTTGTAACTCAAGGGCAAGTTACTTAACCTCTTTGGTTCTTATTATAAAATAAAACTAAAAAGTTGGATGGAAAGGCTTAGAATGACTCCTCAACCTCTTAAATATTGATTCTATGGAGATGGAGATCACATTGAAATGAACAACTCTTAAATCCTTTCCAGTACTTTACATTAAACCCCTAAATAATTATTATATAATCAAATTTTATCATCAGTGTCAAGCTAAATTATGTATCTCTGATCTCTCTGATCTATGGGCAGAAGGTAACTGCTTTTCCACATTTAAACATCCATTAACAGTGTTCATTTTTGGTGGTTAATGTTTGTCTAAGATACAAACTAAAAAGAAACTAAAAAACAAAATACACCTTTAAACTCATGCATTCAGGAGAGACGTTGCCCTGATTTAAACAACAACAACAAAAAGTGTGTAGAAGGCATCACAGGAGGATAAAGTGTAGCAGGAACTATTGCAAGGTTAGAGAATTGTAGAATGTGAAATGGAGTCTGTTTGCTGAGTTTCTGAAGTGAAAATGTGTCTGACTGTTTACATGTTCTGCTCAGAAGGCTAGTATTGACTGGCATAGTTACAATCTTCTCAAGAGGGTCTTCTCATGAATAGGCATCACAGTTTATATCAAATTAACCTACCATAACTTAATAATTAGACTAGGAATTGTTGTTAGACCTTGAAACAGTCACCACTAGTCTCACCAGCAGCCTACACAATAGTCTGGCAATTGAGTTATCTTGTAGGATGGTTAACAGCTATGATTAATAAAATGTTTTGGTTAGAAAATGTAAATGTGAGTAATGAGTAATTAAAATAATTATTTAATCGATCATGTAGTTAGAAGACCAAACTGGTGGAGAAAAAAACTAACGGCAGAAGCTCTATCTATTCTTCCTTAAAACTTGTGATGTCCTATGGTATATCCTAACATCAAGAAATTTCTGAGTTGTCTTGGTGGCCATTTACAGTCTGAGCATTGAAAACAGAAAACAATAACATCCTTGTGAATGATCAGAATGTCAAGGGGCTCTCTCATAGAGGGCTTGCCTGAGATCTCATGCCTGGCCAGTAAACACAACAAAAGGAGTACTTCTAAAGCAGGTTTAAGAAAAACTATCAATTAGAGACATGTATAAAATAGTAAGACTGAACAACTAGAATTCATGAGCAAACATATTGAAAAGTGAGTGAAGTGACATGGACCAGAAAGAAGAGACAGAAAGAAAACTAGTATTAAGAAGCTGGGTATGTTTCAGAGGCTGAGGCAGGAGGAGCACTTGAGCCCAGGAGTTCAAAGTTACAGTGAGCTATGATCACACCAGTGTACTCCAGCCTAGCCAACAGAGCAAGATCCTGTATATAAAAAAAAAAATTGGGGATGGAATATTCTCTAAAGTGATCTTAACATATGTCTTCCACCTCTCACGTGAATATCCTTCTTCTATTACTGGGGCTTCTACAAGGAATGTGAACCCAATCCCACCTTGGGAAGTGGAAGTAAAGGAGAAGTTAGACAATTTGTTTTTCAGTGTAGACATGTATGTGTCCACTCATGTGTCACTTAAGAATGTGGGTACACTCTAAGAAAATCATCATTAGATGATTTTGTGTGCAAACACCACAGAGTGGACTTACACAAACTTATATGAGATAGCCTACAATACACCAAGGCTACATGGTATAGCCTATTGCTTCTAGGTTACAAATCTTTAAAACTTGTTATTATACAGAATACTATAGATAATTGTTGCACAGTGGTAAGTATTGGTGTGTCTAAGCATATCTAAACATTAAAAGGTACAGGAAAAATATTGTATAAAATATTTTTAAAATGCTACGCCAGTACTGGGCATTTACTATGAATGGAACTTACAGGGCTGGATGTTGTTCTGGGTGACTCAGTGAGTGAGGGGTGAATTAATGCTAAGGCCTAGAACATTACTGCACACTACTGTGAATTTTATAAAATGTGTACACTTCGGCTACACAAAATTTATTTTAAAAGTTTCATTTATTCAATAATAAATCAATCTTAGTTTATTATAAGTTTTTACTTGATAAAAATTTTTAAGTCTTATGTAAGGACAACTTAAAACCTGCACACATTGTATAGCTGTACAAAATTATTTTCTTCCTTTCTATCTTTATTCTATATGCTTTTTTCAAATTAAATCATAATTTTTAAAGATTTTTTCTAATTTTTACATTTGTCTAGGCCTAAACAGAGTCAAGATCATCAGTATCACTGTCCTCTACCTCTATATCTTGTCCCACTAGAGTGTCTTCAGGGACTATAACATGGATGGGGCTGTCATCTCCTATGATAAAAATGCCTTCTTCTGGAATATCTTCTGGAAGACCTCCATGAGGGTGTTTTACACTTAACATTTTTTATAATAGAAAGATATCTCTCTAAAATAATGATGAAAAGTATAGCATCTTATACACTGAAAACAGTAATGAAGTCATTTATTATCATTATCAAACATTGTATACTGTACATAACTGTATGTGCTATACTTTTATGTGACTGGCAGCACAGTGGGTTTGTTTACACCAGCATCACCACAAACACATGAGTAATGTCTTGTGTTATGACATTATGAGACTATGATGGTAATTTTTTAGCTCCATTATAATATTATAGGATCACTCTTGTATATGTGGTTTGTCATTGACCAAAATATTTCTATGTGGTGCATAATTAACATTTGTATAGATGCATTTACTCTTTTATGAAAATTGTTTGTATTTTCTTTGCTCTGAATGTTTGAATGTACTATTATTATTGCTGAATAATTTCCTCTCCCTTCTCTTTCGTTTATTGAAATTCCATGCATTCTTCAACTCGAAGTTTCAATGCCGGGGTCAAGGTAGAGTCTCATTTTCCACCCTGAAATTATTTTTATTTGTCTTGTTCAATTGTATGCAATTTGATGACTATATTAGAAATTAGAATACTTCTAAAATTGTTTAATCTAAATATTTTCCACTATTATTGTTGGTTAAATTCTGTTTGTATTCATTTATTATTTAAAATATTTGTACTCCTCTCCAATCTCCATGGAGGGAGTGTACCATAATGCATCTCTACCCTTTGACTTAACCACATAAGTTGATATGGACAATACAATTGTATGTTATTAGATATGATGGAAATAGATGTGTTTGTGCAGTTAGTGCGCCCTCTTAGGTCTCTACCAATCCAGAGAAGAATTTCCTCTGTAGCTCTTTTCTCTTGAAAATGGGCCCCAGAATAAAATTCAGAGAAAATAAGAACAGGAGCTGCAACCAAAAATAGGCCAGAGCAAACTCACAGCTGACACCAAGACACTTGAGAAAGAAAACTAATTGTTGGCTATCACTAAGATTTGGTGATTGTTCAATAATCAACAGCTAACAAATATAATTTCTTTTGCTAAGTAAATAAAGAGCCTTGGTATTATAAATTATGTAGAGAAAAATAAATCAATCATAAGGGATATGAATGAATATAGTAAGACAAAACTGAAACTTTATAGGGCATCAGAGATGGCCTCATAGTAACGGTAATATTGAAATTGTTGAGAAAGGGAGCCATACACATATCTATGGGGAATTACTTCTGATCTAAGAGATCAGCAAGTGCAAAGGTCCTGAAACTATAACATGGCAACTACATTTAAGGAAAAGCAAAGAAGTAAACAGGGAAGGAAGGCAGGCTACAAAGACCTCAGATTCACTCTGAATTACATGAAAATCTTCAGAGGGTTTTAAATATTTATTTATGAAATAAAATATCAGATTTTCCTTTTAAAATAATTACTCTGTCTGCTATGTTGATAATTCAGTAAAGGGTAGAAGGCTATGATAGGACATGAACAACCAGCCTGGTTAGGATGCTATTGAAATAACTCAGATGAGAGATAAGGATAGCTTAAATCAGTATAGTACTGGTGTTTTGGGTAAAAAAATCTTTACTTTCTGGACATTTAAAAATGTAAAGCCAGGAATACTTGTTGATAAATTTTTATATTAAGTATAAGAAAATTGGAAGTGTCAATAATCATTTCAATTTGGCCGGAAAAATTGGAAAGAGAAGTGGCACTTAATAAGATAGGACATATAAGGTAGGTAGCAGTGACAGTAGAAGAAACACTAAAAACCCTTAGCTTAGCATGTGTCTGAAGAGATTTGTATGTGGTAGGATATCGAATGGAATATTTTCCGGATGCCTTGACAAAAAACACTAGAGTCACCACCACAAAATCAGCAGTAGAGCTTGAGGAAGAAGCGTAAAGCATAAAAGAAGAGGGATCTGTGGCACCTGTGCCTGGGAAAAAGATGAGAAGACCACAATGGTTACTTGGGCATCATGTAAGGACATGGATCTTACAAGAGCATTAGGTGACTGGATGCTCAAGCGCCTGCTGCATCAGGAACAGTGAGGCAGAGATGATCTATAGTGGATAATCACTGCTGGTGCCCTATTGAGACATACCTGCTCTTCTGCAAAAAGGTCCTTACAGAAAGTTGGAACTAGGGTAAAGCTAAACATGGCTTGAAAATTCATGAACATTGTGGCCTGAAGCCACTAGTAGAAGATATAAATAAAGGAAACTAGATTGAAAACATAGATGCTTTCTTGCCAAAATGACATAAATAGACTGCAAATGAAATTAACCCTCTCTGCAATTGCTCTTCTCAGAAATCTTCAAAACAGAGACATATCTCAGAATCAGACCACAATACTCTCACCCTTCTCATCCAAGGTGCTTAAGTAGGAGAAAAAGAAATACGAGTGGCCAGAGGGTAGCTGTCATTTCTGCCATCCTTAATAACATTTTTCTAACAATTTCCATTTGTTTACTTCTTTTCTGTAATGTAACTGTAAGAATAAACTCCAAATTTATGTTCCTTAAACTTCAAAAGGATATACTGAGTAATAACAAGATGAGTGATTTTCTAAAATATTAATGTAAGATCTATATGTAATGAGAATGCCCTCTACTTTAAATTCATACAAATTCTGGTTGACACAGAAAAAAAAAGTTAAATTCTGGTTGAAAGAAAATATGTCAGATAGTTCACCTTAAGGTGAATGAGAACTCAGTAAATAGCATAAAGCAGTTAACAACAAGTTTTTAAAGCATGTTAGGTGGTTCTTCATGTATTTAAGTTTATAATTTTAAAAAGAAAAGCATGCATAGATTTTAGATAATTTTAAATAGGGTACTAAAATAACTTGAAAGAATGAATAAGACCAACTATTTGATAGCATAGCAGTGACAACAGTAAAAAATAATTTAATTGTACATTTTAAAGTAACTGAAATAATATAATTGGATTTTTGCAACATAAAGAATAAATGCTTCAGGGGATAGAACACCCATTCTCCATGATGTGATTACTTATGCATTACATGCCTGTACATATACATCATATATTTATACACCTATTAGGTATCCACAAAAATTGAAAAGTAATAAAAAATATTTTAAAAAGTCAAAGCGAACCCCATGTTTTTGGATTGATGCCATATTTCATTTTGAAATACATAGTTATTTTCTTTTCCTGTTCTCTCATAGCTTTATCTTCTTTCCTTTTTTTAAAGATCTCTCTCTTTTTCTTCATTCTTACAGCCTTCTTTTTTTTACCTTTAGACTCCTTTTCAGAAACCATTAACTATTAGATACCATATCCCATGTTTAACTCTTACACATGTCCCAAAATCATGAAAAATCTTTATTGTCGGCTGGGCATGGTGACTCATGCCAGTAATCCCAGAACTTTGGGAGGCCAAGGTGGGTGGATCACGAGGTCAAAAGATCGACACCATCCTGGTCAACATGGTGAAACCCCATCTCTACTAAAAATACAAAAAATTAGCTAGGCATGGTGGCGCGTGCCTGTAGTCCCAACTACTCAGGAGGCTGAGGGAGGAGAACTGCCTAAATCCAGGAGGTGGAGGTTGCGGTGAGCCAAGGTCAGGCCATTGCACTCCAGCCAGGGTAACAAGAGCAAAACTCCGTTTCAAAAAAAAAAAAAAAAAAAGAAAAGAATGAAAAATCTTTATTGCCATTGTTCCTAGAAAATTGCAATTTCTATACCAGACAAAATTCTGAAAATTTAAGAGAAAATATATGAAATAAAAGCAATAAAACATTGGAAAATCTGGCCTCAACAACATTAATTATTCCTTTATTATATTGGATTCACTCTATGATATATAATTTTAACTGTCAATATGGCTTATCAGTTTTTTAAATATTGAAAAGACCTTATCTCCATTTGTTTTAAATACTCAGCACACTAGTTTCACACTGAATTTGCTTGCTAAACTTTGTTGCTAGACTAATTCAGTTAAAAAATTATTCTTAAATATTTATGAACAAACTGGCAGGATATACCTAGAACAACCATTCCTCAACACACTTAGAGACAGCTTTCAAGAAATATTATGCTATAAAATGACACTGAAGAGCAAAGCAGCACTATGGAATGTTAGAAATCCCTCTCATTTTATGAGCCTAAGGCCAACAAGTTTTCAAACATACTCAATTCCTTTGGAAGTATCTGGAGGCATCTAGTTAACTGTTTTGAAGTTGAAGCCAAATAGCTGTATGCTTCAAAAATTCTGAACAGTGGTGAGATGGCACTTCAAATAGCATTGAAATGCGGAAAAATATAGAAAGAAATCAATAAAACCTTATTCAACCATAATTTGTTGGGTGCAGTTAAATAAGTTTTTTTCCCTTGGATCAGTATCAGTGACTGCATTTTATAGCGGTTCTGTTACAGTACTAAAGATGACCCTTCCCAAGGTTTAAATTTTCATGCCAAGTTTTGAACTGGTAGCGGTTATGCTCACAAATTAACTGACATTATTGCCAAGCTGGGCTGAAAATAAACATTATGTAGCATTGATGCTATCAGTCTCTGCTTTCCCTGGCTCTGTTCAGAAATAGCCACTAAAGCTGTTCAACATGCTGCATTGGCCAAAACATTTATGAGCCAGTCCAAATTATGTCAAAAACTTTTGTTTTTGCTTTGTTTTTCTGTACCATCTCTACGGGTAGCTTTGAAAAGTAGTGAGCACTTCCCATTCATCATTAGTTACATATTTGACTAATATTAGTAGATCTCCTATGAGGTATTAAGCACTGAGGCAACTTACTATAGTCCAATCAGAAAATAGAAACCATAGAGTAATTTGGACAGAGAAAATTTACTATAAACTATAAATTTTAGCAGGGAATTATAGTGTAGTAATGAATTTAGTAAGGAATAAAAAGCAAGTTAAAGAATATAGAAACAGTAGATTTAAAAAGCATCCACTAAACTAGGGTTAAGAGTGAGTATCCAAGGAAGAGCACCCTCTTCAAGGACAAGATTGAAACACTGTTGGAAAAGGGATAGCCATGACTCACTGAAAGACAGAGTTATCACTGTGGTACCACATCAGTGAAACTTGCCAAAAGTTCACACTCGAAGATGCCATGGAAAACAATTCAAGAGGAGTTACCTTTCTACTATTAATCTGAGAGAGTTGCTAGTGAAAGCTGATAACTACTGTGTATGGTAACTGCCATTTACAAGAGCCAGAAAGAAGCTGTCCAAATGTCAAGAGTCTGGCAATCAAACAGCCTCCTACACAATAGGAGTCCTATGCTGGTTTTCCATCTTCTTCTTCTAAACTGCTCCATGATTTTCTAATCTAACCAAGTTGACACTCAGTATTAACCAACACAGGTCCAGCCCTTGTCAACTTGAATCCAAATACATCTCCTGAGATTATACATAATCTTCAAATAAAGACAATAATAAGGTCATAATTATACCTAACATAATACAATCATCTTTCTTACAACCGGAAATGTACCAATCCCAAACTCAAATGCTATTACAAGTTAACAATACTTAAAAGCTGATGTGAAGTCGATCTTACATCACATGATAAAGCAAAAAGAAAATAAAAGGAAGATTTTTTTAGTACAAATGTATACATGCACAAATATCTTTTTAATGAAAGAAGGATAAAATACTCATTATAATTATAGTTCTCCTCAATTCTGCAACTTGTTATATGGTCATAACCAGTATTGATAATTGCCTTCTACTACCCATTCTGTATTCCCTTTGTCTTCAGCAACCACCTCAGCCGGTCGTGGTATTTTTTTTAATGTTACTGGATTTTTGTTTTTAGTTTTTTGTTAAGATTTCTTTTTCCTTTCCATGTTTAGTGCTTCTTTTAGGAGCTCTTGCAAGGCAGGCCTGGTGGTGATGAAACCTCTCAGCAATTGCTTATCCATAAAGGATTTTATTTATCCTTCACTTATGAAGCTTAGTTTGGCTGGATATGCAATTCTGGGTTGAAAGTTCTTTTCTTTAAGGATGTTGAATATTGACCTCACTCACTTCTGGCTTGTAGGGTTTCTGCCAAGAGATCTGCTATGAGTCCGATGGGCTTCCCTTTGTGGGTAACCTGACCTTTCTCTCTGGCCACTCTTAGCATTTTTTTCTCTATTTCAACCCTGGTAAATCTGATGATTAAGTGCCTTGGGGTTGGTCTTCTTGAAGAATGTCTTTGTGGTGTTCTCTGAGTTTCCTGGACCTGAAAGTAGGCTTGCCTTGCTAGGTTGAAGAAGTTCTCCTGGATAATATCCTGAAAAGTGTTTTCCAGCTTGGATTTATTCTCTCCATCACACTCAGGTACATCTATCAAATGTAGATTAGGTCTTTTCACATAATCTCCTATCTTGGAGGCTTTTTTCATTTCTTTTCACTCTTTTTTCTTTAATCTAGCCTTCTGGTTTTATTTCATTAATTTGATCTTCAATCTCTGATATCCTTTGTTTTGCTTGGTTGATTCAGCTATTGAAACTGTGTATGCTTCATAAAGTTCTTGTGCTGTGTTTTTTAGCTCCCATACCAGCAATTCCAAAAATGAATGAAATGGTAAAGAGCATTGACACAATGAAGAAACTGGGTCAACTAACAGGCAAAACAAACAGCTAGCATCAAAATGGAAGGATCAAATTCCATATAACAATATTAACCATAAATGTAAATGGACTAAATGCCCCCATCAAAAGACAGAGAATGGCAAACTGGACAAAAAGTCAAGACCCATCAGTTTGCTGTATCCAGGACACCTATCTCACATGCAAGGACACACATAGGCTCAAAAAAAAAGGGATGGAGGAAGTTTTACAAAGCAAATGGAGAGCAAAAAAAAAGCAGGAGTTGCAATCCTAGTCTCTGATAAAATAGGCTTTAAATCAACAAAGATAAAAAGAGACAAAGAAGGGCACTACATAATGGTAAAAGGATCAATGATACAAGAAGCGCTAAGGATCCTAAACATATACACACCAAATACAGGAGCACCCAAATACATAAAGCAAGTTCTTAACAACATACAAAGAGACTTAGACTCTCACACAATAATAGTGGGAGACTTTAATACTCCACAGCCAGCATTAGACAGATCACCAAGACAGAAGATTAACAAGGATATCTAGGACTTAAACTCAGATCCGGATCAAACAAACCTAATAGATGTCTACAGAACTCTCCACCCCAAATCCACAGAGTATACATTCTTCTCAGCACCACATTGTACTTACTCTAAAATTGACCACATAATTGGAAGTAAATCACTCCTCAGCAAAGGCAAAGGAATAGAAATCATAGCAACCAGTCTCTCAGACCACAGCACAATCAAATTAGATCTCAGGATTAAGAAACTAACTCAGAACCACACAACTTCATGGAAACTAAACGGGCTCCTCAATGTTGACTGGACAAATAAGGAAATGAAAGCAGAAATAAAGATGTTCTTTGAAACCAATGAGAAGGAAGACACAACATACCAGAATCTCTGGGACACATTTAAAACGGTGTCTAGGGGGAAATTTATAGCAATAAATGTCCACATGAAAAGTGAGGAAATATCTAAAATCTATATCTTATCATCAAAATTGAAAGAGCTAAAGGAGCAAGATCAAAAAAACTCAAAAGCTAGCAGAAGACAGGAAATAACTAAGATCAGAGCAGAAATGAAGGAGATAGACACACACACAAAAAGCCTTCAAAAAATAAATCCAGGAGCTGACATTTTGAAAACATTAACAAAATAGACAGATCACTAGCAATATTAATAAAAAAGAAAAGAGAGAAGAATCTAAATAGATGCAATAAAAAACATTAAATGGGATATCACCACTGATTCCACAGAAATTCAAACTACCATCAAAGATTACTACAAACAGCTCTATACACATAAATCAGTGAACATGGAAGAAATGAATAAACTTCTGGACACCTGCATCCTCCCAAGCCTAACCAGGAAGAAGTTTAAACCCCAAATAGACCAATAACAAGGTCTGAGGTTGAGGCAGCAATTAATAGCCCATCAACCAAGAAAAGTCCAGGTCCAGATGGGTTCACAGCTGAATTCTACCAGACATACAAAGAGGAGCTGGTACTACACCTTCTGAAACTATTCCAAATGATACAAACCAAGGGAATCCTTCCCAAATCATTTTATGAGACCAACATCATCCTGATACCAAAACCTGGCAGAGACTCAACAAAAAAGGAAAACTTCAGGCCAATATCCATGAGGAACACAGATGCAAAAATCTTCAATAAAATACTGGCAAAACAATTGCAGCAGCACATCAAAAAGCTTATCAATTTCAATCAAGTAGGTTTCATCCTGGGGGTGCAAGATGGTTCCACATATGCAAGTCTCCAAATGTAATCCACCACATACACAGAATGAATGACAAAAAACACATGATTATCTCAACAGATGCAGAGAAAGTCTTCAACAAATTCAACAGCCCTTTAAACTCTCAATAAACTAGGCATCGATGGAACATATCTCCAAATAATAAAAGGTATTTACAACAAACCCATAGCCAATATCATACTGAATGGGCAAAAATTGGAAGCATTCCCTTTGAAATCTGGCACTAGACAATGATGCCCTTTCTTAGCACTCCTATTCAATATAGTATGGGATGTTCTATCCAGAGCAATCAGGCAATAAAAATAAATAAAGAGTATTCAGTTAGGAAAGGAGGAAGTCAAGTTGTCTCTATTTGCAGATGACATGATTGTATATTTAGAAGACCCCATCGTTTCAGACCAAAATCTCCTGAAACTGATAAGCAACTTCAGCAAAGTCTCAGCATACAAAATAAATGTGCAGAAGTCACAAGCATTCCTATACACCAATAGCATACTTAAAGAGATCCAAATCAAGAACAAACTGCCATTCACAATTGCTACAAAGAGAATAAAATAACGAATAATACAACTAATAAAGGATGTAAAGGACCTCTTCAAGGAGAACTACAAACCACTGATCAAAAAAATAAGAGAGGACACAAACAGATGGAAAAACATTCCCTGCTCATGATTAGGAAGAATCAATATCATGAAAATAACCATACTGCCTAAAGTAACATAGATTCAACACTATCCCCATTAAACACCAATAACATTCTTCACAGAGCTGGGAATAAAAACACCTTAAACTTCATATGGAACCAAAAGAGAGCCTGTATAGCCAAGACAATTCTAAGTAAAAAGAACAAAGCTGGAGGCATCAGGCTACCTGACTTCAAGCTATACTACAAGGCTACAGTAATCAAAACAGCATGGTACTGGTAAAAAAAAAAAAAAAAAAAAAAAAAAAAAAAAAAAAAAAAAAAAAAAAAAAAAAAAAAAAAAAACAGAGATATAGACCAATGGAACAGAACAGAGTCCTCTGAGGCAATGCCACATGTCTACAGACATCAGATCTTTGACAAAACTGACAAAAACAAGCAATGGGGAAATAATTCCCTGTTTAATAAATGGTGTTGAGAAAATTGTCTAGTTATGTACAGAAAGCAGAAACTGGACCCCTTACTGACTCCTTACACTAAAATTAACTCCAGATAGATTAGAGACTTAAA
>CM052655.1:64400667-64465566 GCA_028533165.1 Leontopithecus rosalia
TTATTTGATTTCAGAATTTCAATGAGATTTTAACTGCTTTTTATAACTTATTTGCATTGCTTTATAACTTATTTGCATTGCTTTAACTTGTGACAAAAATACTAAACAAGTTGTTTGTTAGAGATTTCAACACATACCATGATTTGATCTGCTAATTAGCATTACTGAAGCAGAAGTGCTGAAATATCATAGAAGTGTTATTTATAGAGAATCTAAATTTCTTCAAAGTAAATTTGTTTACTATTAACTGTTCTTTGCAGTAAAAAGAAATACTGCTATAGCTATATTTAATGAGATACATAAATCAGATCTAATGGACTATGACTCAGATTACCATCAATTTTATGTTGCTGAGATATGGACTAAGGCATTTATCATTCTATGACTAGTTAAGTATGGGATAAAATATTTATATACGAGAAGAAAAGCTTTAATTTTTTAAAACAGTAGCAATAGAATGTTACATATCTCTTTGTTCTGTTTGGTTCATAAATATAGATGTGATAAATACTGCTGATCAAAACTGGGAAAGGAAAGTATGCAAACAGGCCCGCATCTTAACCTAGAAAACTTAGCTAACAGAAATGAAGAAAGAAAGAAAAATTTCTGGGGATAAGGAAGATGAAGACAGAAAAAAAAGTATGTTGATTGTTGCTTCATTAATTACATCAGCATCCTATGTTTAGCAGCTAGTAACACTCAGTGCTTTGGTAATACACCAAAGCCTAGACTTCACTGGCACACAAATTCTTAGATCATTTTAATGCTTACACTCTTAAGAGCTAAAATGCGAATGCCTTCAGTTTTGCTAAAAAATATGTTTTAAAACATAACTAATATGATATTTTTCTTTTATATATTTTAATATTTTACAATTTTCACCTAGTTTTAGCTTTTCTACCACTGTGATAACTAGAGATATGATCACTTTGACAGTTCATCCAAAATCTAAAATGCTTGACAAGGAGCAAATCTTATCTCTCTTTCCTTTCCAGTACATGAGATAGGATAATTGATTAATGTATTATTGGTAATTATTTAGATGTTTTTCCAGGTTTTTCTTTTTCTTTTTTTTTTTTTTTTTTTTTTTTTGAGACGGAGTTTCGCAGTTGTTACCCAGGCTGGAGTGCAATGGCGCGATCTCGGCTCACCGCAACCTCCGCCTTCTGGGTTCAAGCAATTCTCCTGCCTCAGCCTCCTGAGTAGCTGGGATTACAGGCACGCGCCACCATGGCCAGCTAATTTTTTGTATTTTTAGTAGAGACGGGGTTTCACCATGTTGACCAGGATGGTCTCGATCTCTTGACCTGGTGATCCACCTGCCTCGGCCTCCCAAAGTGCTGGGATTACAGGCTTGAGCCACTGCACCCGGCCTCCAGCTTTTTCTTTTACTAGCATATTGATTGTACATGACTAGTTGGTTTGCATGTATATATTTCAGCAATGATGAGTGTGGGAAACATTATTGAATAAATTATTAACATCAGATAAGTACTTTTCCATCTTCTCTTGCCATCAAAGTAACTGCAATCTAAACATCAGACTTAACATAAAATCTGTTGGGCAGATCTTCAATAAGATACTTTACTTTCTGATAGATGCATTAGGTGTGCTGCTTATCCATTCTCCTTCTTCCTAGCTGGAACGCAAACTTTACATGTGCAGAGATGAGTTGATGAGTTGGACATACTGAAATCATAAAGAAACATGTACAAGAAAAATACAAGATACTAATGATGCCAGAAAAGAATGAGAGAAAATCTTGAAATTGTTTGCACTCTTGAAACTGTTTGCACTATGAACTAATTTATCAACACTAAACATTGCCTATGTCCGATTATCTGAGAAATATATAATTCCCTAGTTCTCTAGGCATGATTTATCAAGTTTTCAATACTTTGTTGTCAAAAAAAGGTCTACATTTCTAAACTATTTATGTAGAATAAATGGTAAAAGAGAATTTTTTGGTCAACAAGTATATATATTTTTAACTTTAATCATTAACACCAATTTTCCTACAAAAAGTTATTCAAAGTTAACACCCTACAAACAGGAAATGGAAATGTTTGTTTTCTTGCAACATCTCTCCAATATACAAAATAACATTAGTTTATGTATTTACCATAATTTATTAAGTTGTTAGCATGTACTTAGCACTATGCTAATTATATAATTATAATTATATATGATATGACCCACTGCTTCCATGTTTCTTATTTTATTTTCATAATTTTATGTTTTTCTTAATGAATCCTAGGAAACTAGATTGGCCTTAGTATTTCATATTTTGTGTTTCTCCTGTGATTAGGATCAAAGGAGAGTATAGGCAGAAGTTTAAAGAACAGATTCTAGAATTAATCTGCTTGGGGTTGGAAACTTGTAGCCACTAATAGTTATGTGGTGATAGCTCATTTAAATTTCATGAGCCTCAGTTTATTCACCTGAAAATTGAGAATTTTAAGAGTAGCTATTACAAGACCTATGAGTTTTAAGCAACTAGAAGAGCGTCTGTCTAAAATCACTTGATGGTGTCATAAGATTTTAACATATTTTAAAATTTGCATGTATTTGTATACATATTAAAAATCTTATATGAATTTTTGTGCAATTGTCTTATTGAAATTTGTACTGCTTACAGAATCTTTGTTGAAACTATAGTGTTTCTAAATATTTTTATATTATCTGAAAATAATCATGTTATCTATTTCTTTCCAGTATTTACATTCCCTATTATTATCTTGTCTAATAAAACTAACTAGAATTTTCATAACAACATTATAATTATGTTAGAAGCATACTTAATTGAAATACTGTTTCACCTATTTTAACTTTTTATTTCTCATTCTTAAAAGACACTCAGGATATACTGCAATCTTTTTTGCAAAGCCTCATTTATTATCTAGTGAGCTCATTTTTAATAACATTATTAACAAATTGTCAATATGCTTTTATATGTTTTATAATATAAAATTTCTGTTTTCAGAAATAAAATTACTGTTGTATAAGGTGTTTTTGTGGTCTTCTTCCAGAATGTTTCCTGCTTATTTGTCTTGGTATCTGCATCTGTTCTTTCTCCCTCTTTAGATTTTATTGTACTTTATTTCTTGTCATTTCATGTTGTAATTTTTTACATAGTTTCTATATTTTTAAAAACCTGTTCATTATACAGAATTAATTAGCTTTATTTCAATTTATTAATTAAATTATTAATTAATTTTTGCCTGAAAGGATCATATTTAATTCTTCTACATGCACAGTAGTGTGAACTTTTTTCTTTCCGATCTCTGTTTAGCAAGGTCTATGTGTTGAAACAAGGTCAGTGGAACAATCAGTCTCCTCTCTTTCAGGTATCTATTGCCATTGATAATACTGCATAATAAGCTTGGCGAAAACTTACCATATTAAAACAACAAATTTATCCTACTATTAAATAGTTTGGCAGTTTGTGTTCCACTCAGTTTCACCTGTCCGACTTCAACTGGGCTATTATACATCGGAAGTCAGCTGCTAGATTATTTGGGGTTCTCTACAATGCCTACAATCACTTTATCACTTATAACTCATTTGTTCTCCAGCAGGCTACCCTCATTTTACTCATATGGTAGTCACTATATTCCAAAGAAGATTGAAGCCCAGTTCAAAGAATTTGGAATTAAGCAACACTTTTTCATGAGAGAAACTGCAAATGAAAGTTAAGGATTATAGCAGTTATTTTTACAAATAATTTAACCATTTCTCACTCATAAGGAGCTACAGCAGATTTCATTTTGCAATGAGTTTTTCTTTCGTTTATTTTCTCATATGTAATTTAAAGTATTTAAGTCATGTAGTGTTTCATTTATATCTGTTATTCATTTATATCCCAGATATATATCCCAGATATGCATTTAGACACAAATGCATGATTACGCATAACATAATTCCATCTTTGATGCCAATAATAAAATAAAATAATTCTCAATAACAAGATTACTTTTAGTTTTAATGTACCCAGTTATAAATTTGAACTGAAACCTTGTGTGTAAAGGTGTTTTCAGCACTTAGGAAAAGCAGATATTAATAGTAAACTCCTAGGAGAAAACTCTGTTCATAACTGTGGCAACTCTGTGAAACATAACTGTGAAACAGAAATGGCTGATCATAAAAATCTTAGAAATGGGCTAAACCACTTTCCCACATAAAAGTGAAAGTCTTCTGAATTACAAAATAATGTTTGGAACTGGATGTGATAGAGGGATGTGTATGTGTGTATGTATGTACAGGGAAGGTGGGGAATTCATACACAAAAACTCTAAAACCTAATTAGAGTTATGGAGGAAAATATGTATTCATGAGAAAACAAAAGTAAACAAACAAAATCTCTTTCTGAATGGTAAGAGTAATCAATGAATTAGGGTCGCTCCAACAGTGAATTTTTATGATGTTGAAAAGCATAGATCTAATTTTTAAAGACTCTGATACACGCTACAGTGAATTTTTATGATGCTGAAAAAGCATGGATCTAATTTTTAAAGATTATCATACACGCTCTCTCTCTCTTTCTCTCTCACACACACACACACACACACACACACACACACACACATATACGTAAATGGTGCTCTTTTATTATTACTTTCTCTTACTTTAAGCACCACAGGAATGCAACAAAAAAAGAAGTCTAAATCCTGGTGTTTAATTTTACTTTAATGTCTGTTTAGTGAAATTTTACTGTAATGACTGTTTGGTGACATTAAACAAATCAATATGCAGGAGAGGTTTTTTTAAGTGCATTGTTTCCAATATAATTGAAGAAGACTTAATCTAGTTGTCAGTTGATGGATTGTTAAATGATTTCTGATGACTAATCACCTTGTGATTTTTGGCATATAAATCAGAACTTTAAAATATTGTGACACTTTGCTGTGAAATGTTACTTTGTTTAAATACAGTTTATTTATGTGAAAAGTTTTTCAGTGCTTTCACATTATAACACTTGGAAAGTGTCATTCCAATATATAAGCCAGGAGAAAAAATTACTATATCTATTTCATTAAATGAGGAACTTCCAATATGAAATATACACATTTATAAGCTATCTACATTTGTTGTACTTATATTTTGATCATCAACTTATAATTATTATGATTACTAAACTTACATAAAATTTTAAAAATCAGTATTTATGAGCTCAACAATACATAATACATGAAATATTTAAGTATATACATAGTTTTGTTTCAGAAAATATAAGAAGATAGATTTTTCAGGAATAAGTGTTACATTAGGACAGATCCTATGGACAAAGTGGAATTGAAGCATAAATTCAAGGAGAAAAATGATATATTCTAACAATGTTCTAAATAAATGTTTTTCCAGTTTAGCCACAATCTTATAGATTATATTATTATATTATTCAAGTGGAATACAATATAAGTCTAGGAAGAAAAGGATTAAACTGGGCTGTGCTAATTAAAAGGGAGACAGACAAAGAACCATAGCCATGTCCTTTTCTAATCTCTGATAATTTCTGAAAATGCTGTGAATCGTAGTTTCAGATGCACTACAATTGATGATCTTTATATTCCTTTTCAATCATCACTATTTTATAAAACATGATTAAAACATTTTCTTCAAGTTGGAGTGTTCACAAATTTCATCTTCAATGTTTATAATTTCATCATATAAAACTGTATTCCTGTATTAATTGTATTTAAAATTTAAAGTAATATTGATTTTTTATTTTGCTTGAGTAAATTTAACACTTTAAATAATTAAAAATTAATTGATATATTACAATGCCAATAAGTACATCTGTTTATAAAGCAGTTTAAATAATGTAGAAGTATATCAAATAAATATATCAAGTAATATCAAGTATATATCAAATAATATGCTAATCTTCATATTTACTTACAAATTTATACTATTAAGTGTTTTGTGTATCATTCTCCATTTTAATGTGTATATAAATGTATCATTTGTATAAAGGTATATACAATTTTATGTAAGTACTTTATATAATATAAAGTATATATAGAATAACTTTATATAATATAAAGTATATATAGAATAATATATAGTATATATAAAGTATATAAAGAATAACAAAATGTGTCTTTTTCAAAAAGCTGTAAATAGTTGGTAATATGCACAACCTTTACAATAATGTCCTCAGATTACAAGATAAATAGGAGAAGACTCAGTGTCGGCAAGGAAGAAAGCACTGAACACCAGAATGCTGAGCTAAAGCTAAAGCAACCATGAGGAGGCAAAAGGAGGAAATTAACCAAAGGGGTTTACCACGCATAGAAGGATGGAAGATGAAGACTGGACACCCCAGGCAAGAAGTTGCAACTGAAATCTGTACAAAAATACAAAAATTCAATTCTTATATAGAAAGAGGCTAGTTGAGAGCCATAATTATCCATTTTAGAGAAAATTTGCAGAAGTCCCAAGAGTAAAATGGCCAATTAACTACGATAAAAATGTTCATAGCTACATTGCAATATTTATTTAAAAAACACAATTCACCAAAATGTTGACAAGAAGAAATAAGAAATCGGAATGGTCATACAGATTAAAAATCAGATTAAAAATGGTCATACAGATTAAAGATCTCTCTGTCAGGAATAGGTATCTTCAAAACCAATTTTTCCAAAATGTAAGCAAAGAAATTATAACAATTTTGTTTTCGGCAGTGCAGAAGGAAAATATGGGATTGGAGCCCCCACACAGAGTCGCCATTAGGGTACTCCCTAGTAGATCTGTGAGAAGAGGGCCACTGTCCTCCACATCCCAGAATAATAGATACACAGACAGTTTGCACCAGGCACCTAGAAAAGCTGCAGACACTCAATGCCAGCTCATGAAAGCAGCCAGGAGGGGAGTTTTACCCTACAAAGCCACAGAGGCAGAGCTACTCAAGACCATGGGAACCCACCTCTTGTATCAGTGTTACCTGGATGTGAGACATGTAGTCAAAACAGAACATTTTGGAAATTTAGGTTTAATGACTGCCTTACTGGATTTTAGACTTGTGTGGGGACTGTAGCTCCTTTGTTTTAGTAAATTTTTCCCATTTAGAATGGGTGTATTTACCCAATTCCAGTACCTCCATTGTATCTAGGAAATAACTATCTTGTTTTTGATTTCACAAGCTCATAGATAAAAGGGGCTTGCCTTGTCTCAGATGAGACTTGGCACTTTTGCACTTGGATATTTGGATTACTGCTGGAATGAGTTAGTTTAGACTTCCAGGGACTGTTGGAAGAGCACAATTATATTTTGAAATGTGAGGGCATGAGATTTGGGAGGAGTTGGATCAAAATAATATGGTTTGCTCCCATCCAAATCACACAATGAATTGTAGTCCCCATAATACCTACCTGCCAAGAGCAGGACCAGATTGAGGTAACGAAATCATGAGGGCAGGTTCCCCCATGGGGTTCTCATGGTAATGAGTGAGTCTCATGAGGTCTGATGGTTTTACAAGCAACTGACATTTCCCCTGCTAGCACTCATTCTCTCTCTTACCACCTAGTAAAAAGGTGCCTTCCACCATAACTGTAAGTTTTCTAAGGCCTCCCCAGTCATGTGGACCTGTGAGTCAATTAAACCTCTTTTCTTTAAAGTTTACCCAGTCTCGGGTATTGCTTCACAGTGGTGTGAGAATGGACTGATACACACAGACAACTCAGATGTATAAAAGTGTCTCCTAAACATTGAAAAATTTTCAATTTCAACAGAGTAAGAAAAATTCTTTAAAATAGCAATTAGATACAATTAGTCAAATTTTTGTAAAAATTCAAAAGACTTTGTTGGTGAAAGTGCAGGGAAATATTTACCATCATACATTGCTATAGAGTAAAAAGTCATTATATCCCTAATGAAAAATATTTTGTTGTGGTCTCTTGCAGGGCTTCTCAACGTCAACATACTCTTGAGAAACTTTAAAAAGTGCAGATTTTATATCCAACTCCAAGACATTCTAATTGCTTAATAAGTTCTAGAAATAGGCATTTTTACCAATTTCTTAAGTTGCTTTTGGAACAGGTTGCCAGTGTAGCTAACTTTGGGAACACTGCTCCATTCAGGGTTTGGCAAAAGGCAGGCACATGGGGAAAGAACGGGACACATTTATGGGACTTAACTGTTGCTTCTCCAAGGCCAGTTGCCAGTCAGTCTTCTAAACAACGCATGAACCTATGTCTAGAGACACCAGTGCCAGAAAGAGAAAGAGAGAGAGAGAGAGACAGAGAGACAGAGAGAGAGAGAGAGAGAGAGAGAGAGAGAGAGAGAGAGAGAGAGAGAGAGAGAGAAAGAGAGAGAGAGAGAAGGTGACTGTGGGGACAGATTGGGCTTCCTAGTGTAACTTGCTCTTTTTTCTGTCTTTAACTTTTATATTAAGTTCAGGGGTACATGTGCAAACTATGCAAGTTTGTTACATAGGTAAACATATGTCATGGTATTTGCTTCTCAACTCTTCCCATCACCTACATATTAAAGCTCAGCATCCATTAGCTATTCTTACTGATGCTCTCCATCCCCCCAATGCCCATCAACAGGCCCCAGAACGTGTTGCCCCCACAATGTGTCAATGTGTTTTTAAGCATTCAGCTGCCACTTACAAGTGAAAACATGTGGTGTTTGATTTTCTGTTCCTGTGCTAGTTTGCTAAGAATAATGGCTTCCAACTCCATGCATGTCCCTGCAAAGAACATGATCTCGTTTCTTTTTATGGCTACATTGTATTCCATTCAATTATGATTCATTGTCATCAGTTTTATCTTAACTTTTTCGTTTTCATATTGATACCTTCTTTCTCCCTCACAGTGAGAAGCTTCATGTTCTTCATATACTTCATTTCAACATCAATATGTACAACATGTTGATATATGTACCACATATATGAAAAGTATATGTACTACATTTTCTTTACCCTGTCAATCATTGATAGGCATTTAGGTTGATTCTGGGTCTTTGCTACAGTGAATAGGACTGCAATGAACAAAGGCATTCATGTATCTTTATAATATAATGATTTGTATTTCTTTGGGTGTATATCCAGTAAATAGGTTGCTGGGTCAAATGGTATTTCTGTCTCTATAACTTGTGCTATCATCACACTGTCTTCCACAATGGTTAAACTAATTTACACACCCAAAAAGCATATCTTTTTCTTTGCAACCTCACCAGCATCTATTGTTTTTTTTATTTTTTTATAATAGTCATTCTGACTGGCATGAGCTGATACCTCATTGTGGTTTTGATTTGTATTTCTCTAATGATTAGTAATGATGAGCTTTCTTTCATTTGTTGGCCTCATGCACATCTTCGTTTGAGAAGTGACCGTTCATGTCTTTTTCCCACTTTTTAATTGGGTTGTTTTTATGTTTCTTATACAATTGTTTAAGTTACATGGCAGGTTTACCAAAATAATTAAAGTAAAACAAAAAACAATAAATTTACTAACCTAAAAAATTGAGTGATGAATTAGGATAGAAGAAAAGTTCGACAGAGTGATATACTTCTGAGTATAACTGTGTAACTTTGCCTTTGGAAACACATTAATGTTCTAAATATTCAAAAATAAAACTAAATAAGAAAGGATAGGAGAATAAAGCTCAAAATAAAATAAAACCAATCAATTACAATAGCATTTCAAATAAGTACCAATACTGGAGGGATTCACAGAAAAGGGGGTACAGGAGAAAAGAAAACAAACATTTAATTATTTTAATAGATTTTTTCATAATTGTAGTATAAGCAAAGCAATTTTAAAACTATTATGAGCATAATATTGAGCAAATATATTGATGTTGAAGGTGAAGTATATTTGTCAAAGGGTTCTCACTGTGAAAAAGAAGTTATCAGTATGAAAATGAAATGGTAAGACAGAACCAATGACAATGATTTAGAATTGAAGATATCAGTGTATAAGCACATTTTGGAACTAAGTGCCTTCATATTTAGACTGAATCTTAGTCAATAGATCACTTAAAGGTACAAGAACACCTTTGAGGAATGACTCAGAAACAAGAGAAGGATAGGTTTGAGATTAACAAGAAGGATCATGTCAAACCAGAGAATACAGCTATATTAGAAAGTGATGAGGACATTTCACCAAAACATAGGATCCAAATTGAATAAAATCTCATTGCCAAATCTGGGACAGTTAGACTATAAAAATCGTTAATTAAGATGTAAATTATTCAAACTTGGGAACACCATATGTGATAATAAAAATAAATGAATGAGTGCATTAATAAAGGTGCTCTTGCTTAGCAGAATACTGAAAACCAACTGGTAAAAGTACAATGAGTCATGTAGTTGGAAAATCATTCTGTTTTGTCTGTTAAAATGATAAAAATTTGTTCCAGGGCTGGGCGGGGTGGCTCACGCCTGTAATCCCAGCACTTTGGGAGGCGGGTGGATCACGAGGTCAAGAGATCAAGACCATCCTGGTCAACAAGGTGAAACACTGTCTCTACTAAAAATACAAAAACCTAGCTGGGCATGGTGGTGCATGCCTGTAATCCCAGCTACTCAGGAGGCTGAGGCAGGACAATTGCTTGTTCCCAGGAGGCGGAGGTTGCAGTGAGCCAAGATAGCGCCATGGCACTCCAGCCTGGGTAACAAGAGCGAAACTCCATCTCAAAAACAAACAAAACAAAACAAAACAAAACAAAAAAGACTATTTAAATGTTCAATAAATATATGGAAAAAAGTGTTAGGTAAATAACATACAGTGAAGTATGCCTATATATCCACCAGAATGACTAAAGTAAATAAAACTATGAATAGCAAATGTCAGTTAAGGTGCAAAGTAACCGAAACATCCATATTCTAGTAAGGTTGTGTTAATTGATACATACATTTTGGAAAGCTGAAATTGCATATGAAAGCTGAAAAGGTGTATTTCTGTGATCTAGAACTTTCACTTGTAAGTATATATGCAACTAAAATAAATACATATTTTCACCAAGGACATGCATAAGAATGTTATTTAACTTTTTCAAGCTATTGCAGCAGTGAAAAACTAGAAACTACCGAAAGGTTACTCAACAGCACAATGGATATATAACTTTTGTGATATGCATTCAAGGGAATACTTACTATACAAGAATAAAATGAAGAAATCAAAAAGACACATAATGTTATGAATAATCATAATGGTGAAGGAAATGAACCAGGCACCAATGTGTAAATTTCCTGTGATATAATGTACATAAAATTCTTAAAAACTGGCAAAATAAATTAATTCTGTTAGATAACAGGATACTGGCTACCTAGAAAATAAAAGGAGGGATGAGTGGGGATTACAGGATTCTTGGTATATTCTATTTCTTTTTTTGGGTGCCTTTAAAAAAAGTATGTTCACTTTGTAAAAAAGTCATCAAATTTCCTGCTTATAATCTTACTATTTTATTATGTATATTATCATATTAGTTTGCTAGGACTGCTGCAAGGAAGTATCATAGACAAGATTAACTAAATAACAAATGTATTCTTTCACAGTTCTGGAGGCTAGAAATCCAAGATCAAGATGTCAACAAAATTAGTTTCTTCTGAGAACTCTCCTCTTCTTCTATATGGTTGACTCCTTCCTGCATCTTCACATAGTCATCCTTATGTTTATCTGTGTCCAAATTCTCTCTTCTTGAAAAGATGCCATTCAGATTGGATTAGGACCCACCCTGATGATATGATGATCTCATTTTAACTTAACTATCTTTTTTACAAATAATATCTATAAAAGCAGTCTCAGTTAACTTTTCCTGCAGTGTTCATCCAAATTGAAGGTACAGTTGTGCAACAGTAACTACTATAAAAAGGAAGGAACTTGGGCAATTTACTCTCTTCTCCCAGTAGGAACTCACAGAACAGTATATTCTCAGAAAGTTCATAAAGTGAAAACAGTAGAAAGAACCAGAATTTAGGTAAAGGGAAAATGTCACTAGATAGTCTCTTATAGTGTCTGTGGAAGTGGTATTTTAAGAATTTTATAGACATATTTGAATCATTACTTGCCTGAGAATATTAATTCTTTTTCAATCAACTATTAATAAAGGGGATATAGGTTAAGTTAACCATAATACAATATACAATATAGATTGTATAAATCTATGTTTTATTTAAATGGAATTAATGATTGACAAATTTAATAGGCATGTAAATCACCAGGGGAAGTAAAATGCAGATTTCAGGGACTCTACACCCAAAGACTGCTTCAGTAGGCTTAGTGGTGAAGACAGAATCTTTGTATTTATCACAGTTAACTAAAATAACTCTGATGCACTGGTTCCTAGACCACTCTTTCAAAAAACCTATTACAATACATACTAATGTTTTTAGGAGCATTTTCTTATCTTTCTTCCTGGCTGTTGTTCATTGTATTTGTTTCCACTTTTGAAACTTTGCTATACTCACTGGTCATAGATAAACCAAATCTAACTTTCACCAATGTATTTCATTCATTATTTTTCTGTCAGTCAAAAAGTATTGCCATGTAACTTAGAATGGCCATATTTATTATTGGCACTATCTTTGAAAATATGAATAATAAACTGAATATAACAATGTATGCATATGTACGGTATAACATTTCTACCAAAATTAAACATCAATTTTTGTAGAAAATTTTCCATAAAAATTATAGAAATTAATCAGTTATTGAAATTAATAATATGTAGCTTTGGCTTCTTATAGGAGACTCAAAACAAATATTCATTTCCAAATTACTGGAAAGAATCCCTGGCTAATTAGGTCCACTAAGTTAGAGTTTCATCTAAACTATGAATGAAATCATGTATACTGGAAAGTGTTGTTTTTTTTTTTTTTAAAGGAGAAGACTGAACATTAACAAAATCCAGATTCTGATGCAGTAGGTTTCAGGTTAGGCATAAGATTCTGTGTTCAGTGGAGTTTTGTTCCATCTACCTATGTAATTCATTACCAGTGTGCGTTGGAGATTTCTTTTGTCAGTTCCTGAAAAATGAAATGTTTTTCACCATCTGAGGTCATTTTTTTGTATCCACTTATACATGAGATACTCTGACTGTTTGTATTATTTGAGAACAAAGTGCCCTAAATTGAGAACCACTTGACTCTTCAGTTCACATTCAGCTTGCATTGGTGAACTTTGCAAGCTTAACTACTAAACAAATCTTTGGTGAAAAATAAGAACAAATTAAAATATTTCTCTTAAATTAAATGCCTCATGAAGGATTAAGAAAAATGTCGATCATTCCAGAATTGTCTGGTTGAACGGTAAAAAAACAAAGGTTTCATATTTTATATTGTAGAGTAAAATAGTTGGAAAATATTAGAAAGACATTGTGATTTACTCAATTAAAAGGAAAATATGAAAGAATATAGAGAATTATCCTTATGGACATCCAAAAATATGAATTAAAACCTCTCAAATATTTAAGAATGTTCCTAGAAATATCATGTCTTAAAAAATATGCAAGTACCACCACTGTGATAATGTCAGGATATTATGCCATCTTTCTAGTTTAGCTTAGAGATGTGACTTAATGTCTTGACTCTAACGTGATTATTCTGCTTCCTGCTGTTTCCTGCATTCTAAAGTAGAAATAACCATATAATATGCCATGCTATGCAACAAAAGAAAGGAAAGACACCTACATGAAAGAAACAAAATTATTTTCTGGTCAGTTTGTCCCCAACCCTGTGTGATCTATCTCAGAATATAAAAGAAATCTACTTCCATCTTCAGGAAGAGGAAATTTCTACTAAAATCTGTATCCTGCCTATTATGGATTTCTGGAACACAGAGCTTATTTCCACAATTGAACAATAACTGAAGATCGAAAAGTAGGTGCGATTGGAAGGCAGGTGATTTCTGCATTTCCAACTGAGGTATCCTGTTTATCTCACTCGGACTCATTAGGCAGTAGGTGCAGCCCATGGAGGACGAGCAGAAGCAGGGTGGTTGTCATCTCACCCAGAAAGCACAAGGAACAGGGAGCCTACCTTTCCCAGCCAAAAGAAGCCTCGAGAGACTGTGTTATCCGGCCTAGATACTATGCATTTCCCACGATTTTTGCAATCTACAGACTAGGGGATTCTCTCATATGCCTACACCACCTGGGCCCTAGTTTCAAGCATGAAACTAGGCAGCTGTTTGAGGAGACACCAAGGTAGCTACAGGAGCTTTTGGGTTTTTTTTTTTTTCATACCGTAGTGACACCTGGAACCCCAGCAAAACAGAACCATTCACTCCCCTGGAAAAAGGGCTCTTCTGAGAAGTGTCTGTTTATATCATTTGCCCACTTTTTGATGGATGAGCGATGAGGTTTTATTATGAACTTACAGGGGAGCGAGTCCAGTGGTGGCAGCTAGACTAGTAAAATGATCAGTGGCTGTGCTCCGCACAAGATATCCACCTTCCTACCATCCAGTGTCAGTGGGCTGATAAAGACATCCACCTGGCAACCTCTCTCCAGTGCAAAACTCACTGCCCCAATATCCTCTATTGGTTGTGTTCCAAGAGATGGGACAGGGGCTCAAATGTTTCTTGTACACAAGAAATAAATTTGATATTGACTACCTCCAAATTTCCTGCCTCAGAACACATACTCAGATGTTTCTGCCATACAGGGTTATTCTAAGAGTATGTTATCAGATGTAAGTTATTGATTTCAAATGTTTTTACCCTATATTACCACAATCCAAACACCTCCTATCAAGCCCCACCTCCAACATTGGGGATCATATTTCAACATGAGATTTAGAGTGAATGAAACAACTAAACCATATCGATATAATCATAGAAAAATCATTACATTTTCTGAGGCTGAAACTTTCATGTATGCTTTAAATTATGTTAAAATTTATTAAGACATAGCAAAACATTGTTTTTAAAATTATGGTCTATTAATCCTTGTTATAAATCATGAAATTGATTTTTTAAAATAGATTCCTGTATCCATCCTGTTTTTCTGTTCCTCAGTCTCACTGAAGCAGACTCCTTTGAATAGTTCTCTTGAATATCTTTATAACAAGTATTGAGTCTTTACACACTACACACTAAATCTTGAGAAAATTCTGACAATTCTTTCCCAGCTTTTCACAAAATAATTCCTCACAAGAAAGATTGCTTTCTAGGAAACATAAGGCGAAGTTTAAACATTATGAAAGAGATTATTGATCAATGAAGTTTGAAGAGTGTACAAAAGAAAAAAACGGCAAGCATAGTATTTCTTATTCCTATCCAAGGCTCTTCACCCACCTGGCCTTAACTCGTAAAGAATAGGCAAAATTTACCTTAACAATATCTTAGAATTCTAATGACAGAATGCATTACATTTTTTTGGAACATGATAGAATAAGATGCTATGCTGAGTAAATTGATTAGCTTTTATAGACTTGACTGAGAAGAGTATAGCTGAAAACAGAAAAAAGAAAGTATCAAGTACCCTACATTCTGAGTTCAGAGAACAGCAAGCTGTGAGATCAGAGCCTGATGAGAAGCACTATTTTAGCAGGAGTGTGATTGCATTTCTATCCCACCTGCCTTTTCCAATTTAAGAGAACTACAGTTGGGATATAGGGACACTGGTAGTCTTTTAAAGAAGGAAATATCATGAAGATAAGTTACACCATTTCTCTTTCCCTGAAGAAAGGGTTATTGACTGATTCTCATTACCAATACATCATTAGGTGGTCACTGGTGAATTGCTTGCAATTTTTGTGGGTATCTATGAGGCAGGGCTAATTGTTTTCTTCCCTGTAGGATATCTACTTGGCCATTGGACTTAATGACTTGCACTTACGATACTAAGTTGGAATGGGATCAGGGTGAGCTACAAAGGACTGAGGAAAGATGGTATGGTTAGGCTGAGATTAGGTAGGAAAACCACTCAAATATCTGTTTCTGAAAGGCTGCAGAAAATGGATTTTACTCTTGCCTAGTTAGAATTGTAAAGGATATATGGGACTGGTGCTCATATATTTGCTGGAACAAGTGGGTGATTCACAGTTCTGGGCATATTAAGAATGTGCCACCAGTCCCTCTTTCTAGATGCCAAAATGAGTAAGTTCACTCTTCTCCACGTCCACTGATGTTTGGGACAGGTGTTTGAGCTTGAGTCAGCAAGGTCGGCGTTGGTCTGTATTTATCTACGGAAATATCAAATGCAATGACTTAGATCAGTTTTGATGAGCATAAAGGGAGTGGGACTGGAAGCAACTTACTAACTTCTGTCTTTCCATGATTTTTATTATAACTGGCAAAAAGAGGTGATGGCCAAATGCTACACACTCAAATACTAATACCAATAAACATAATCCATTTAATTCCTTCTCTTTCTTTCCGGCCTTTCACCAAGAAAAACAAGGAAGTAGAAAAGAGAGATGAGTTTGAAACAGCTACACTTGTCCCTGAATGCCCTTTATTCTCTCAGACACATGAGACACTCATCCAATTTATACTAGCAGCTTTGACTCTAATATGGAACTTATGCTTTACATTGCATTGCATAAATCTTGAAAACCAAAACTGTCAGGATAATTTAATAATCAAAATGAAGTGAAAATTTAAAGATATCTACTGTGATATTATTAAAAGAACCCATTACCCAGGTGGTATGGTATGGTTGAGGAATTAAAGTGGGATAGAGATGGTGTTAAAGAAAGAAAGAAAAATAGTTCAATATTTATCTCAAAGGATTGAGGGAAATTAGTCAAACTGTTTTATCGTCTTATCCTTTCACTACCCCTTATTCACCACTTTCACTTCTTAAAATGTAGAAGTACTAGGCTACAGGCCTCTGTAGAAATAACAACAAACTACAGAAATTGAGTGATTTGGATATGTCACATTATATCTCCAAACCTTATTTCCCTCATTTGTGATATGCTAATGATACTTTCCAGATCCCTGGAAATATAATACTTAAAGTTTACTATGTAAACTTTTGTGAGAAGAGGACTAAGACATTTCCAATAGATTTTCTTGGTGATTAGATAGGAATAAAATAAACCAATTGTCTGAATGGCCACATATGAAGGTGCTGATCAATTCAAATGAGGTGTAATATTTCCCTAGTCTTTCAAAAGTTTCATATAAACTCATGGTCAAAAGATCTGCCTCTCTACCCTATTGTTACACACATTACACCCTCACAGGTCACATCATGAAATGTCCTGGTTACCTGCAGTGCATTAAGACACTTTGATAGGTAGCCCTTCCATTTATTAGATTTCCACAGATTGCCGCTAAAGGTTAAATCATTATAATGTCAAAACATTCTAAATATTTTTCCTGAGACCACAATTCTACCACCATTAAAAATATTTTCTAGCCAGGCATGCTAACCAACTTCTCAAACAATTTAACCATAACAGGAAAAATTATTTAGTGAATGGATACTAGTCTAAATATCAGGATGATAAAATAATCTGTGCACCAAATCCCCATGATGCACATTTAACTATTTAACACACCTGCACATTTGGCATGGGGAGAAATGCCAAATATGGGTGAGGGGGCAGAAGGCAGCAAAACACACTGCCACGTGTGTACCTATGCAACTATCTTGCATGTTCTGCACATGTACCCCAAAACCTAAAATGCAATAAAAATTTAAAAAAAAGAGTTAAAAATAAAATAAAAAATAAGCAATTATAAATGTTGCTTTCCTAGGGATATCATATCAGCCCAGAAAAGCTTAAATCTAATTTCTGATATTATTTATGCTATGATGATTAAACTGATTTTGAATTGTGCCTATAATACCCATCAAGGTTTAATTAGTATGTGTCTGTGAGCCTCTATTAGCAGACACAATATTATGTATTACATGCTATACAAAATGAAGAAATTCTTTACTTCCTTGAAAAATTTTATAATCTATAGATGTTTTGTATTTAAGATTCTCCAGTTGATTAGAGTAAATCAAATATGTTTACATTCCTATTATATATGAACTGGAAATTTTAAACCTGTTTAGCAAACCTTCTGTTGATTATATTTTATCTAATTCAAATATTTTGACAAACAGAAATAAAATTACAATTTTCATATGACTTAACACAAGTAGTCTACAGACGAGTAACATTTTTAAGTTAACTAAATAAATAATAAAAAAATTATAGCAGCATCATGTTGGGATAACCATCTTAATTTAATGATTTTTTTCAGAATAAATGTAGAAAGCAATTAAATTACATAAAAATAATTTCTGAAAATGCTTCTGATGTTCATTTTTAATCTGTGGCAGTCATATAAATCTAGATATAGGGATATTTCTTTCTGAACTAAGGAAAGATCCATTATAATTACCTATTGTTTCTACCTCACTTCTATTTCGATATTGTCATTGTCAGTCTACTTTCCCAAGAATTAAGTTACTGATTATTAAAATTACTAAAAACCTCCTCTAAGGTATAATGTGAAAATTTTTGAGAACTGCAACATGTTTTAAATGTAAAAAGGTCCATGCAAACACAAATTATTATGATGATAAAATGGTTGGCTTCAATATCAATCTCATGTTCTAATCAATAAGATAATTTAATGGAGATGGAGCATATGCATTTTCAACTGGCGCTAGAGAAAAAAATGCAAGAAAAGTTATATTTGATTGAAATTGGTTGGTGGAAACATTCACTTATATGTTCCAAAATTATAATGTCTAATATTATACTTGTTAAAATTTGGAAACAAATGTATTTAACTGAAAAGTATGTGATATTTTCAGATATTGCTTCAGATGTACCCCAATGAATGATCATCTATTTAGCATAAAGTGCAGAAAAATAACTTGCCTTGCAGAGCCCTAATACCTATTTCTGTATGTTTGCAGACTTTAAAACACATTGTTGCTGGCATGCCTGAGAAAGCAACTGAACAGAATAGACACACTTATAATAATTACCTGAAAAGAAATATTTTATTGCATTTTTACAACTAGACACTTATAATGTACATTATGAATAAGAACATAATGATTACATTAATTAATTTTATTATTTTTCTCTTTAACAGCTGAGGCGGGGCAAGTCTACCTACCAATTTCTTAAATAAATTAATAACAAAAATGCACACACATATTAAAGTAATAAATATGTTCTCATTTTGGAGGGATCATTAAACTCATAAATATCTATAGTTTTTGCATGACATGTATTTCAGATGCATTTGCCCCCATACCCCTACTACAGAAAGGTAAAAATATGTGTTAGCCATTATACTTAGTGTGATATGCACAGGAGTATTAGAAACCCAGGTATAAAACTGAAAGATATCATTCAGTTTTAAAACATATTAATAGCCTCAAACAAACTCTCTCGAAGTGACTTTGTCTTCTGGAAAATAAAGTTTTTATTTAACCAACTTTTGTCAATGCTTTTTAAATGGAGATATTGGACTCTATTTTTTAGGTATAGAGATTTATATATTGCAGTAAACTACTGTTGACTGAATGTATAGTATGTCTCACATATTAAACTATATGTCATTCAAACATGTATACAAGAAACTTAGGAATCCTCATGGCGTGTATTCCAAATTAATATCTGAGGAAACTGAGGCTTAGAGTTGCTTGATAATTTATTTCAAGGCTCTTACATTAGAATGACAAAAATTTTCTTACTCCAAAACTTGTTATAAAAAAGCCATAAAAAACTATTGTTGTAGTCACGATCCAACATAAAGAAATATTGATATTTAACAGATAGAAAAATAATCATCAAAACCAAGATTTGCTATGAACAAGGTACAAATGATTTATTTCCTGAAGAAATTTTCTTACAAAGAAAAGTTTGAGATTAAGTTTGAGAATAAATTAAAACTCAAATATTGCTATGGGATAACATATATATCATGGTTTTCTTTCTGAATGTTAGTTTCTATTTATATGTAATACATACAAAATTATTTACCAAATGTTTTACATTTCATAACCCAAAAAATATGTAAAGCATAATAACTTCTAGAAGCATATACTATAAGTTTGTCCTACCTGTGGCCCAGGGGCTGCATGTGGACCAGGATGGCTTTGAATGCGGCCCAACACAAATTTGTAAACTTTCTTAAAGCACTGTGTGGATTTTTTGTGGTTTATTTTTTTCTCATTAGCTATCAGTGTTACTGTATTTTATGTGTGGCCCAAGATAATTTTTCTTCCAATGTGGCACAGAAAGCCAAAAGATTGGACAGCCTTGCAAATACTATACATATTTTTAAAAATTTTAATTACTCTTTTTTTTCACCTTCCTGGGAGAAAGGTGGTTACAAATAAGCTAGTAGCACAGGTATGAGAAAAACTGTTTTATCCACGTTAAAACTGTAATTTTATGACTAGGATATGGTCATAATACGTGTCAGAATATAGCAATAATATGCAAGTGCCCAACATAAAGCATGCAAATACCCAGAATATAACAATAAAATATGCAAATGCCCAAATTAAGTGAGAGATTTAAAAAAACATTTCAAAATAGATGAGAAAAAAACTCAAATTATCAAAAATAATAAATTGTTAGGAGGGAATTATCCATGTATCTTTTGATTTTCTTCACATCTGGTAAGACAAAGGCACTGAATGTCAACTTTTTTTGGACTATCTTTTTAAGGATATTTATATAGCAAACAGCCTTGGAAGATAGAGATACTGTCTTCCTCCAGAGCAAAGGGCAAGTTTGCCAGCAGCCTTGGAAGGCAGAGATAGTGTCTCTCTTTGGAAAAACTAATGGCCCTTCTTAGTGTTCAGGATAAAGACTGGGATTTTGTAGACTCTCAGTTCCTCTCTTTTAATACAGTTTACTGCATCACTGGGTACCACTTGGGTTTATTTCTGTTGGCATTTGCAAAGTCCTTGGGTCTTCTGTCATATCCAAGAAACTGTGGTAGACTAACCTGTTAGCTGTTATGTTGGTTAAGTTTTACACTCTTTAAAACATATGACAGACGAGTTTTAATGATGATAATAAGTAAATGAAAAAATAATGGCTTTCTAAAAATGAAGAATGAAGCCTCCGTAGCTGATTAAAAGAATATGTAGAAAACCCATGACATTCAATAGTCAGTATGTTGGCCAAATTATATAGTCAAACAAGCAATAAATCATTTCCTTTTATTGTCTGTTTCCATTTACAAGGGAGTAGGTTTAATTACTGTAGTCTGAACAGTGCCTTGCTTGTGCTAACCCTGCTCTATGCAAGTAAGCTTACTTGTCAATCTAGCAGTCAGCCCCCTGCTTACCCTATTGAAACAATTAAGATTGTCTAAGATAGATCTTGGGTGGGTAGAAGATTATGAATCCTTACAGGTAATAGTTATGGAAACACAATGAGAAGGAAATAAATAGTAAGGCATTCTTTTTATTACAATTCTTCAGCCTTTTCTTTTTAAATAAGTGTATGTCAAGTTCATTTGTACACAGAATTCAGTCAGAACATTTTGTAAGTAAATCAAATATTTTCATATGCTATAATATTTTTATTGATTCCATAAAAATTTTAGAGTTGTTTCTTCAACTGTACATATTGCTACAAAAATATAAAAATCACATAGGAACTGTAAAATGCAAGTATCTTTTGGCTTTTTGACAATCCAGTGTTTCATGTTTCCCTTTAGGCAAGCAAGAACATATACAATCAGTCTATGTGATCGGTGTATTGTGCTTTTGTATAATGATCAATATATAGAAAATATTATATTTTTTGAATCCTTAAAAGAATGCACATTTAAATATTTAGGAGATTACATTTTGTGATTTTAACAATATATTATTAAATCCTATATTGTTTATATGATTATTAGGAGATTACACTTTGTGATTTTAACAATATATTGTTAAATCAATAAAATATATTGATTTTAATAATATAAGGATATAACTGCATCCATTTACTCTTCTTACATATGTAGTACATTTTTTTAAGTATATAGTCTATTAGTAGATAGAATAATTAAATATGATAAAATAAAAAATTGTCAGTCTTTACTGGTGATAGTAACCTTTTAAAGGTTAAGCAATTATAGAAAGTATTAAGGCAAATGTTAACATACACTTTTTAAAAAGTGAGCTTGTATATACAAAAATATATAAACTAATTAAAATATACGGAAAGGAGAGTTATTGGTATGTCATCTGCCCTTGGGGAGGAGCGGAATAAAAAAACACACAGACTATACTTAGTTCAAATATTGGTCATATTTTGGTTTAAAATATAGACTGCCATTAAAGTTACTTTATTTTTTTTTTATTTTTATTGCATTTTAGCTTTTGGGGTACATGTGCAGAACATGCAAGATAGTTGCATAGGTACACACGTGGCAGTGTGTTTTGCTGCTTTCTGCCCCTTCACCCATATTTGGCATTTCTCCTTTATATAAGTTTTTGAGATCGTGTCATAAGAGTTCTTGATTAGCAAAAAAAAAAAAATTGCCATTCTTAGCAAGAAAGTAATTGGGGTCTCACTCTTCTCTGTTCTGACTGGGTCATAGCATAAAATGTAACAAGAAAATGAGAAAATCCTATGCAATTTGCTGATGAAGGGTATATTAAATGATGTACAGCTAAACAAAATCAGTGCAAGAAAAAAATTTCAGTGATTCTCATTTTTAGGTATCCCAAATTAAATATTAACAAACAATTTAGCAGTTTTTAAAACATAAAAATAGAAAATAATGATGGAGAAAGACTTACTTTCACAAATTTACAAATACCTTAATATTAAAATATCCATTTACATAACAAAATATTCTAAAAGATGACAGGGCAAAAATCTTGTGATGATATAGGCAATTCACCATTCTAAAAGGTTATAGTAGAAAAACTTATGATGAACTTAATATAATTGATTTAAAGCACTCAGTAAAATTCAATACACATTATTGGAAGATATGGTTGTACTTAAATAACCTTTTTGAAAAAATAGCCAGACAGGGCAGCCCTGCTTCTTCCTGCCTACAGGAAGAAGTAAGTAATAGGAAAAGGTAATTTATGGTTAGATATTTAGGAACACAATTTATTTTATAACCAAACGTACAAATAGAAACTGCAAAATAGATAAGAAAATGAACTCAGGGCTCAGAAGGAGTTTGTTATGATTCAATTGTCATTACCTACATCTAATTCAAGAGAACAAATACATAACCCATGAGAATACCTTTTGATGGAACAAAGAGGGGAAGGGGTCCGTTGGAAACATGTGTGCCATGTACTCCTTTAAAATCAAACTCAATTCATAAGCTTATATTTCTCTTTTCACATTTTTGTGAAAAGATTGTTTAGTTTTTTAAAATCTCCTGGGAATGCTATAAAAATGTTTAATACAAATATATTTTTTATTTTACTAATATCTATGTACAAGCACGCGCACATTCTCTCCCTCTCTCTCTCTCTCTCTCTCCTTTGAGATTCTACTTCTATTTCATTTCTATATGTACATCTAAATTGTAATTTTAATAAATAAATGCAACTCCATCGTGTGGATATGCTATAATTAATTTTAGTAGCCCTATATTTTAGGCATTTCTATGACTTACAATTTTGGTTGCTCTGTTTAGAATATATTCATATACATAAATTTACAAACATATTATATTTTAAATATAAATTATTAGTAATTTAATTATTGAACTTCTTGTTGTGACCTTTTCTTAAATTCGATGCCTACTGCAACTTTACATTTCCAGAAAGTTTGCACTAACTTATTCTGTTCTTATTACTGCACACTATAACTATTTCCATGAACTCTAAGCAACAGTTTCATTTCAATTTTTAATTATTAAAAACTAGATAAATGAGAGAAAGATATCTATTGTTCTCCATTTCTTAGGGCAGAAGTAATACTTAAGATATATTATTTGCTTATTGGAAATTTGGAATTATTCTTTGTAAATTTAAGGTTAACATACTTCTTCTATTGCTCTATTTCGGATGTATATCTTTTTCACTTATTTAATGTGAAATTAAACAAACATATTGAATATCTTCAATATGCAACTTATAGTATTGGAATAGCAAATAAACAATATGCACACAGAGGTTTTTAATTTTAGTAAAGATTATTTAGAGATACATTTGCATATAAAATATTACAACTTTTCCCCATATGCTTGAAATTGTTATCATTCATCTCCCTTCAAACTTGTAGAAGGTTTTTTTGTTTGTTATTTTCATTTCCTAAAATCTTGTTTAATTTTTTCATTTTTTTTTAGTTTTATTACTAACATGTTTTTAAATTACTTTCCTACCACAAAATTAGTTATGTATTTTTTCATAGTTTTCCAAATCTTCTGTGGTTTTGCACTTTAATTTTAAAGGTTTAACACATCTAAAATTTATTTTTGAATAATATAGTGACAGATATCCATCACAAGATTGCCTACTAGAGTAGGCATCACCAGAATGCCAAATACAGCTGAGTGTTGTGGCTCACACCTGTAATCCCAGCACTTTGAAAGGCCAAGGTGGGCGGATCACCTGAGGTCAGTAGTTGGAGGCCAACCTGGACAATATGGTGAAACTTTGTCTCCACTAAAAATACAAAAATTAGCTGGGAGTGGTGGTGGGGGCTTGTAATCCCAGATACTAGGGAGGCTGAGGCAAGAAAACTGCTTGAACCTAGGAAGCAGACGTTGCAGTGAGCCAAGATCGCTCCACTGCACTCCAGTCTGGGCAACAGAGAAAGACTCTGTTAAAAAAAAAAAAAAGCCAAACACAGCAATATTAAGGCTGCTCTTCAGAATGGTGCAAAGTAGAGTCTATATTTATTCATGTATTCCAAAATTATTAGTGTTCTAAAAATATTTTGTTGAAAATTAATCTTTTGCTCATTGACTGCAAATTGCAAATTCCACTTTTATCATCTAACACATTTTTTATACTAGGCTATTCTTAGACATTGTGTAAAATACACTCTTGTTAGTAATTGAACTGCATTTTACTTATCTTTTATTATGCAATATTACTGTATTATACAAATATCTGACCAGGTTAACATATTTTAAGACTATTAATATATTACCTATTTTTCTTGTCAAAATGTATAATGTCTTTTAATCCTCTATAATCATTATATATTTGGATTATCCTTCTAATATTTGTTAACAAGAGTTATAATACTATACAAGTATTATAGTATACTTTTATACTATAACATACAAGCCCCCACCACCACTCCCAGCTAATTTTTGTATTTTTAGTAGAGATGAAGTTTCACCATATTGTACATCATGTAACACTGCTGGACAAGTGATATTATATTAAGGTAAACTAATTTAAGTCTTCATTACAAATAGGTTTTCTTATTCCTTGAAAATCTGGGCACATTTTTTTTATGCCTTCACAGATAATGAGTTTCTGAGATAGGTCACATTCTTATTTTCCTAAAAGACTGTTGACATGATTAATATATTTTGATGTTTAACATGTCAAAGAAAAAATTTAATTTCTCCCTTCTTTACAAAACACGAATGACAGATTCTTTCTGCTTGTCTTCAACATTATTAACTCATTAATAATGTTGAATACTTAAATAAATGTACAAATTAAAGAATACTTAAATGTACAAATAGAGGGAAACTTGTCAATATTCACACTACCATAATCAGCTGTATGCTATTGTGCAAAATTTATTTTCGCCTTTATGGAAAAGAACCACATGCATTTTCTTTTTTTCACAATGTGCAGAATTGCCAAATAGCTTCAGAGATTACTTCAAATGATTCTCCAGTGGGTTGCAGTAATCGTTTTTACCCATTTTAAAGTCTTGCTATTTTTCCTCATATCCTCCTCATCTATGATCATAATGATAACACAAAAATTCTATTCCTGACACAAAAACTAAAATTTTAAAAAGCTGCCACAATTACATTGTTGGTATTGCTTTTATGAATGCAATAAGAATGTTAATTAGCCATATATACTTTCTTAGGTTTGCTTTTGCAAGTGAAGTCTCACAGTATAGAATAATACCAAAACTATAAATTCAACTACTGTCTAAAATGTTTCATAAGGCATGCTGTTTTGGACTTTAAAAAGCTTCTAAGATTTGCTTGGAAATTAATCTTAAGATGCTCTACTAGGTTCTACCTTTAAAACCTATACTTATGGGTGAATTCCTTCTTTTTCAAGGAATTTAAGGTTCTTAATTAAGAACTTAATTCAAGGTTCTTACCCTACCAAGACATGACTTGCCTTACTACTTGCAAAGACTATAAGCCAGTAAGCCACATAGCCAGTTTTCCAGAAAAGACTTTGCAGGTTTTGGCTGTAATGTATGGCAAACTTTTATTCCCTAAAAATGATGTGTTTTACCTGATTAAATGAGCAACATAAGGCAAGATTTTGGTTAGACAATTGATTTGTAATATTACATCCTAAAATATATGTCAGTTAATGCTTACTGAACATTTGCAAATACATGTTTTACAATGAAAGTTTAGAAGACAGTACATTTCTAAGTACTTGGGGGTCAGTGGGAATCAGATATAATTTTATAACACTGCATTTTAGTTTACAGAACTATAGTTTACTAAATTGTTGTGAGTTACAAATATTTTTTTCTTTTTTTTTTGTTTTGAGATGGAGTCTTGTTTTGTCACACAGGCTAGAGTACAGTGATCTCGGCTCACTACAACCTTTGCTTCCTGGGTTCAAAAGATTCTCCTGCCTCAGCCTCCTGAGTAGCTGGGATTATAGGCACATGCCACCATGCCCAGATAACTTCTTAAATTAAAAAAAAAATAGAAACGAGATCTCACCACATTGGTCAAGCTGGTTTGGAACCTTGTGATCCATCCGCCTTGGCCTCCCAAAGTGCTGGGATTACAGGAGTGACCCACCATGCCTGGCCTACAAAGAGTTTAAGATGGAGGAGAAGATATGGTCTTTGGTTTTCCACTCCTGAGTTACTTCACTTATTAGCATAATGCACCCTAGAGTACTAGAACCTAATCAGTTATGGCAAACAGATGTTACACACATCCCTGAATTTGGAAAACTTAGATATGTACACATATCAATTGATACCAACACTCATCTAATTAGTGCACTTGCTCTTCCTGGATAATCCACTTAATATGTTGTTAAACATCTTCTTTTAACCTTTCCATTTACAGTGCAGCCCACAAAAATTAAAACTGATAATAATCCAGCCTATGGGAGCTCACAATTTCAACTATTTTGGTACATGTGCATCCCATTCCTTCCAGATGACTCCCGTATAACCCCCAATGACAGGCCATAGTAGAATGTGCTCAGTTCACCCTTAAAAATATGCTCAAAAAACCAAAAAGGGGGAGTATGAGTAAGCACCCTGGAACACTTATAGCACAAGCTTTATGTACCCTTAATTTCTGAAATTTAGTTGGTAAATTTTAATTAGCTGTGGAAAAGCACTTTGCTAAAACCTCTCAAGATGTAAAACCTACAGTTTTATGGAAGGATATAAACAGTAATGAATGGTGTGGTCCAAATAATTTGCTAACATTGCTAACATAGGGAAGAGGATAAGCTTGTGTTCACACCCCCTCAGGTCTTTGGATTCCAGCACGATGCATCAAACATTACTGCGGTGTGGTTAGGACCCAATCTGGAAACAGACATGCAGAAACTAACCCTAATAGACCCACAGCCCTGGATGATGAGGTTTTCTCAGACAACATATGCCCGAAACATTAGCTGGGTAATGCTGAAGACAACACAGGAGTTGGAGTGAAACCTGCTCCATACACAGACACCATTCACTCCAGATAATTTGCTCCCTTTTCACTCTCTCACTCTGCCTGCAACCTGTATCTGCTACAGTCTATGGAGCCTGTCTTCTAATGTGCCTTTTTTCTGCCTGTTACTTAGGTGGACACTTCCTTTCCAGCCTCTAATGATGCAACTGCTTGACTAGGATGAATTAACATACTTTGGACTAAGTAACAGCTCACATTGGACTGAGTTGCCAAGTAACACTACATGTCACTCCTTTATTGGAAAAGAATATTTCTAATTAAACTCATGTTGTCTTATGTTATTTGCTAGAATGCAAAGCTGGATAAGAGCAATGGCTGTCTTGAATGACAGACCTCTTGCTGCACACAAATCTGTACTCTTCAATCAATAAAGACAGATGCAAAAACCAGAAACATCCTTACAGAGAATTGAGAGAGAGAGAGAGAGAGAGAGAGAGAGAGAGAGAGAGAGAGAGAGAGAGAGAAACAGTCAAATCAAACATAAATTCAAGAATAGTTTCAAGAAATTGTCTTGTCAGATGAGAAGGAACCTGAAAATTAACTCTGGTAATATGACAAAACAACAGGGGATGAGGAAAAATGATAAAGATAGTTATAGAAAATAGTCACAAACTCTTGGAAGTCCAGTAAGTTTGCATAGCTTCAGTACAAAGTTTGGCTGAAGGCAGCTGAATTCTCTTAAAAGCTTAGGGCGTAGATACATAGAAATTTAGAAGAGTATATCTAAATAGCTTGTTTATTCATGTGATCTTAATACCAATCTGATTATCAAGGAGTGCATGATTGCTGTCTACTCAGGAGGTCGGCAATGTCAATTACCCTCTAGTAGTGTTTACTCAAGACCTTTATCATTTAATGTGTACTAAATAAATGTGAACTTTGCTGGCTGGCAAAGGCCACAGCTGCTCTTTTCCAAATCCTTCTTGGTATCAGTGAGTGGCCCAGACCCTTAGCTGGACTAACAGGCAAAATATCTTTGTCAGTGTACCTTATTTATCTGTCATGCAAGCCTGAGTCTGCAGGTCAAAACTCAGGAATCATTTAAGCCCATTTTTTTATTTGTTGGCTTTCAATTCTGATAGTCTGTCTAGTGCTGTTAGCGGTGTACTGAAGTCTCCTACTATTATTGTGTTTCTGTCTACCTCATATTGTTGATGTAGTAGTAAATTTTTGTGAATATACAAGTTCCAGTGTGAGGTAAATATAAATTTATGATTGTAATCTTTTCTTGCTGAATTAATCCTTTTATCATTATGTAATGACCTTCTTTGTCTTTTTTTTTTCTTACTGTTGCTTTGAAGTCTGTTTTGTATGGTATAAGAATAGCCACTCCTGCTTGCTTTTGGTTCCATTTGTGTGGAATATCCTTTTTTCACTTCACCTTGAGTTTATAATGAATACTTCCATGTTATGTGAGTCTTCTGAAGACAGCAGGTATTTGTTTTGTGATTTTTTTCTAATCCATTCTGTCGATCTGTTTCTTTTAAGTGAAGCATTTAGGACATTTGTCTTCAGCACTAATATTAGGATGTCAAGTACTGTTCTCTGCAAGCATGATTGGTTTCAAAATTCAAGGCATGAGATTTGGGAGAGGCCAGGTGCAGAATGATGTTGTTTGGCTGTGTCCCCACCCAAATATCATGTGGGAAGGACCCAGTGAGATACAATTGAATCATGGGAGCAGGTCTTTCCTGTGCTCTTCTCATGAAAGTGAGTAAGTCTCATAAGATCTGACACTTTTAAAAAAAGCGAGTTTCCATGCACAAGCTCTCTTCTCTTGTCTGCAACCATGTGCGACATGATTTTCAACTCCCACCGTGATTTTGAGGAAACCCCAGTCATGTGGAACTGTAAATTTAATTAATCTCTTTCTTTTGTAAATTGCGTAGTCTCTGGTATGTTTTAATCAGCAGCATGAAAACAAACTGATACAAACATTTAACAATATTGATTCTTCTAGAACATAAACATAAAATATCTCTCAATCTTTTGATGTTCTCATAACTTTTGTGCATCAGTGTTTTATAGTTTTAATTGTAGATATCTTTTAATTTTTTGTTCATTCCCAAATATTTTATTTTGTCACTATTGTAAATGGGATTACTTTCTTAATTTATTTTTTCAAATGATTCACTGTTGGCATATAGAAATGCCACACATTTTTGTATGTTGATTCTGTATCCTGCCACTGTGCTGAATTTGTTTAGCAGTTCTAACAATTTTTTGGTAGAATCTTTAGGTTTTTCCAAATATAAGTGCATATGATGTGCAAAAAGAACAATATAGCTTCTTCCATTTTGATTTGAGTAACTTTCATTTTATATTCCAGGATAATATTAGTATGCAATTTTCTTATGTCATTATCTTTTTATTAGGTTTTACTAGCTCCTTATTTGGTTATATTATTTTATGGAAACATAAAGTCTAATTTGTGTCATGTTAAATTAGACCTATAATTTACAGAAGGTGATCTCTTTGTCTCTAATAATGTGTTTTCCTTTAAGTAGCCTCCACTTTCTTCTAGCTAATAATTGCATGGTATATTTTTTTATCCATTTTACTTTTAAAAGAAAGTATTGTAGTTCATATAGGTCATTTGTATTTAGGTCTTATTAAGTTATACAATCCAAAAATATTTTATTCTTATCTAAAATATTTATTCTATTTAAATTTATCAAAGTTACCCTTTTATCAGGTCATGTTTATCATTTATTTGAGCACTTTCTAAATATGCTGCCTATTTTTTGTTCCTTTTCTCTTCTACTTTTTACCTTCTTTTAGAAGGATGTAGGACTCATTTTTACCATCACTCTTTATATAAAAGTATAAACATTATAATCTCTATGTCTATTATTTACTCATTATCCATTTGTGGTAACCAATAGCCTGTTCAAAGCAGGATTAGGGGTATTTCAGATGATTCATGTGTCAGCCTGACCTCTGGAGGGGATTATGTAGATTAGACCACCCAGTTTAACTTCAATGAGTATATTTTATGTAAGGCAGACTTTGTTTATTATAAACTACTAAGATTTTTCTCTTTGTTGTTACTGCAATATAATTTAATATATTTTGCTTAATACACAAATTTTATTATCATAAAAAAGACAGTGTGCAAGAAGGGTGTTCTATATAGAAATTGTTATGACAGGAAATATAAGACTATTTACATATTGGCAAATTATTTGACAAATATTTGCCTTTGGGAGCTTGGAAAGCACATCAGGGAATAGAAGTCTCATACTATGATGTGATTTCTATGGTTATAATTGGCAAAATAATACAAGGTTATACAAGAAATAAATGTGTTCAGAAAATAATTGGCTAGTTTGAAAGCAAAAATAAATGAAGACTAAAAATAGCCCACAATTTTGGCAACTTGTAGGTTTGAAAATGCCATTGCTTCTAATCCCCAAAAAGTCAAAGTCAAATTTCAGAAGTGCTTTCAGCTATAAATACCAATTAAGCTCAGTGTTATACCATTGACCAAATCAAGTATACTATGGTCACACCCATTAGTTATAATAATCATTAAATCTATAAAAAATTTCTTAGAGTTAAGGTCCAATTATTTCTGTGTCATGAAATAAATTACTTCACTTAGAACAAAGGACTTAGTGGAAAGGATTAATCATTAAGTGTTGCTATGAAAGCCTAATAAACTTAACCGTAATTAATCCTGGAGACAGTCACAGAGAAACAATCACAGAAATGTAAGAAGGATGCTTGACACACAGCTAACCGTAAGAGTGAAAAGAATAGAATTGTTAGAAAAAAATAGGCTCTTACTTTTGACCAGAATTACTTAGACATGACACCAAAAGCTCAGGTAAAAAATGTGATAAATATGAGTTGTAAAAGGTAAAATATGAAGCTTCACTTGCTCACCCACCACTCACTCCTTGCTTTGAGGCCGGGTTCCTAACAGACCATAGACAGCTAACTCTTCATAGCCCAGAGGTTTGGGACACCTGTTTATATGCATGTATGTATGTATGTATTTACATATATGTGCCTGTATGTATCTATGTATCTATGTATCTATCTACCTATCAATCTATCATTTATCTATTTATCATCTTCTTTGCTTTGTCTATGCCAGACATTGTAAAATATGACATATCATGTACCAAAAGTAAAGTTAACACAGTGATAATTAAACTAGTGCACAATGCTTTCTTACTAGTTAGGATTTTTATTTCATAGAGATTGTACGAATTCATTTTTACTTATTTAGACTTGCAGTCATACATCATTTATGCAAATACATATAATTGAAATAAGATCCAAAAATTGTATTTAACAAAATCCTAAAATATCTACAAATTTGAAATTTTACACATTTGAATTACTTTTTGACCTGAAAGTGTTGACATTCATGTTTTTCACATTTGTTTTTTGTTCCAGGAATTTTAATGACTCAGGATTCTACTTAAAGTTTAAAATTTGGTAGTCATTCTAAAAATATTGATATTCTCTGTTATATTTTATAAAATGTCTAGTTTCTCTTTTTCTTTAATTAAATGTGTTATAATTTCTAAAAAATTTAGCAATAAATTCCAGACAAAATGATATCAAATATTCTGTGCAAAGCATGTGTTGTTTATAGCAGCTCTCACTGGGGCTTTAACATTGGACTTATCAATACAACTGTTTAAAGTTAGAGCTTGTCAGTGATACCAATAAAAAGAGATGTGGTCTATGCTAAGAATTCTTTATTGAATATACATAACCCCAAAAGTTAGTTACTTTAAAGAAAAAGGCCTTTGCATTTCTTTAGCAAAAGCAAAGACATGACAACTGTTTTACTAGAAGACAGAGAAAGTAATCTGAATAAATAATCATTCAGCTCGCTGAAACCCAAAGTATTTTACATGATAAACAACCAAGGATGTGTACTAATAAGTATATGAAAGTGCAGTATATATATATATATATATATATATATATATATATATATATATGAAGTAAGAGTTACTACAAGAAAATAAGAATGGGTTTATTATTTCTGCACATGGGTACTATTTGTGTTTACTATGAGTAATAGATCTGCATTTGAAGACTAATTTAGGTATATTTATCTGACAAGAAAAATCTTAACAAGAAAGTGTTTAAGTTGTGGATATGATATACACACATGACTATCTACTCCAGTTACATAGTATGAAGGCATCTTTTTGGAGTAAAGTAGTCTAGTTTCCTGAGGAACTGAGTCTATTTTTATTTTTATACCATTAACCACATAAAATATGTTTCACAAAAAGTTGCTAAATAACTGTAATTATTGAATAAAAGTTTTAAATGATATAAAAGAACAAAAAATCTAATGTAGTACTCAGAAAGTCTTCCAAAAAGTGACATTTGAATATATGTTGAATTTTAATTTGAATTAAATATTAAATTGTTAATATTTTTAAAAACATATACAAAATTGGATGAAGGGAGAGAGAGAGATAAGTAGGTGGAGCACAGAAGATTATTAGAGCAGTGAAACTATATGATATTATAACAGTGAATTCATCCCAATGTATTTTTTTCAAACCCACTATTTAGTGGGTTTACTTATATCACCAAGAAAGAACTCTAGTGTAAATCATGGACTCTAGGTAATAATGATGTTTAAATGCAGGTCCATTAATTGTAACAAATGTATCACTTTGGTAGGAAATGTTGGTAATGGGGAGGCTCTAAACAGGTGGGAAATCTCTGTAACTCTCATTCAAATTTGCTCTGAACCTAAAACTGCACTAAAAAATAAAGTCTATTAAAAATAAATTACCAACCAGAATTTTGAACTCAGAACTTCTAACCAAATGCTCATCAAGCTGTCTGCAGTCAAAAAAAAACTTTCTCTATATGTATGTGGCTTCCGGAATCTACGGAAGTATGGATATACGAAAGTAATTTTTTTAAAAGAAAATAGTTGAAAGTCATTTTATAAAATTGAGAGAAGATAAAGATTTGTTTGCCTCAAACAAAACTGTATTACAAACATAAGCCTTAAACATCCTGATGATAACAATAAATTGGAATGGATAAATTTATTACATAAAATGCTGATAATCTGTTTAAGAAAAGCAAGCTACCACATAAATGGAAGATGCAGCAATGTACTCTAATGTCTACTTAGTGAATAAATATGCTATTCAGTAGCATAGGAAGCCTTCAATCGCTATTTAGCGAGTTAGTAATATAATTAAAATAGCAATTGGAAAGGTTAACTTCAGAATGGTTTTAGGATAAATTAAAGTAAAAGAGGTACCATGCTGCCTAACGGTTGCTGAAGTTGTTTTAATGAAAGTAACATGTGATAGGATTGTCTCTTGCGAGTGAGACCATTCTGTGGAAAAATTCTGTGAAAAAAATCCTTTTGCATCTTGTGCTTTTTTGTTGGAACTAATTTATATATATTTTTTACTCGACACATACCTTGTTGTGCCATAAGAATATAAATTCATATGTTCATGAAGAAGTGTTTGAATATTCCTTAGCACATTATTGTGTAGCAAGAAAATGTGTGTGCCAATTTGCCAAACCAGAACTAGAAAAGAAAAGAAAAAAAATGGTCTTTGAAATAATTAGAAAGTTAATTAATGTATTATTAACGTATGTATAAAGTAATTAGTAAATAATAATTATCGATTAATTACTAATTATAGTATAATACTATAATGTCCAATACAGTTTCAGCAATGGAAATGGAAATTACATTGCACAGGTTGCCAAATAAAAATTAATCTAGTGAAAGATAAATTGAATGAGGAAGTAGTCTGAATCAAAAACAGATCCCACCTTTGAAGCTCAGAATATAAGGGGAAGTGATGCCATTAATAGAAGAAAGAAACCGGCTTTGTATTATTTGTTATTGCAATTGAAATAAATAAGTAAAGCCGAAAGGCATACTTGGAAGGTTCTTTTTAAATAAAATCTAGTACAATGTGATTTATTATATTCAAGTTATTTTGAGATAATAAAGTTGTTTAACTCAAACAAAAGCATAGATACAACTGTAAAGAACAACAAAAATAAAATATTTCAGTGTTCAGAAAGTGTCAAATACTCTTAAGTGTTTCAAATATGTTAACTTATTATTACAACATTTTAATGTGTTGAGACTATTACTATCTATATTTTATAGGTGAGGAAACAGAGGGAGACTCTGTTACATGAGCAATAATATCAGTCTAATCAATCTCAGGACTAGAATTCTAATTCAGACATGCCCCACCACATATGAACACACTGAAATCCCATGATTTGAGCAAAATGAGTTACTGCTATGTTTTTATCGTATTTTTCAGGCGTATTTTAATTTGCAGGTTATTTTTCACACTTTATAATTTACAAGCATTTGTGTAATGCTACATAATATTCACATTTATTTTATAATAAGAAAATTACATCTAATCAATTCTATATTGCAAAGGAAGTTTGTCATTCTGATGTGGGCCACAATAGTTAAACAAATATGCTGCATTTATTGTTGTTATGTTTCTATGAAGGTTTTTATTGCCACAAATCCATAGTAAAGAAAATATTGTGTTGGATTTGCGTATTTGTTGCAATTTTCTTGTTTCCATATATCTCTATTTTCTTTTTCTGGTTTTTTTTTTGTTTGTTTGTTTGTTTGTTTGTTTTTTTGAGACGGAGTTTCACTCTTGTTACACAGGCTGGAGTGAAATGGCGCAATCTCGGCTCACCACAACCTCCGCTTCCTGGGTTCAGGCAATTCTCCTGCCTCAACCTCCTGAATAACTGGGATTACAGGCACGCGCCACCATGACCAGCTAATTTTTTGTATTTTGAGTAGAGACGGGGTTTCACCATGTTGACCAGGATGGTCTCGATCTCTTGACCTCGTGATCCACCCGCCTTGGCCTCCCAAAGCACTGCGATTACAGGCTTGAGCCACCGCGCCGGGCATATCTCTATTTTCTTTCTCATCTTTCTGCTCTTATTAATAACATATATATACACATATGTATCATGTTATATAAAAATGTATATGTTACGAACACAATACATTGTATAACTTATTTTTAATTGTCCTTAGTTTTAAAAGAGAAAACAATTTACATTGTCTTTTAAAATCACCTACGTTATTACCTTTTCTGATATTCTGTAGCAGACTCATGTTAACATCTGATATCACATTGTTACAGGTATTCTGACAGGCAGAAGCAGATCAGGAGAGTACTCTCCCCAACCCACTAGGAATGTTGGTGATGGTTTGACAATTATGACATTGTTCTCTAAAAGTGATAAATTGGCAGCTGGCACTACGGAGAGACAATCTCCTAATGGTCGACACCTGCTAACATTAAAGCATTAATTGAATGCAGGTTCCAGGAAGAAGCAAAAAAGGAGCTTCTGATAAAATCTCAGGTGAGTGAATCCCGGCTTGTGCATTAAGGGAAAAAATGGTGGAGTACGACTTTCCTGGGGCATGCAACCAGAAAACGGAAGAAAGGCTCAGATGGTCATGTATAAAACTTCCTAAACACACTGCATGCTCACTTCCCAAGGATAAGGAGGGCATTACACTTGTGGGCAGTCCACCGAAAGGGAAGAATCATGGGAAAGGCGTGCACAAGACACTGGAGGTGGGCCTCCCTATAAAGTCCTTGGATCACAGTTAAATGGGACACTTGTTCTTCAAGTTGCCCACTTGGATCTCTTCCAAGTGCACTTTCCTTTCTTTCCTCCTCTGAAGCTTTTTTAAAAATAAACTTCCTCTCTTTCTCTGAAATCTACCTCGATCTCTTTTTCTGCCTTATACCCCTCAGTCAAGTTCTTTCTTCTGAGGAAGCAAGAATTAAGGTTGCTGAAAACCCGTATGGATTTTCCACTGTTAACTGGAATACCATCCGCAGGTAACAACACCCTTTCAGCGTGAAGCAGCCTCTAGTATATCTTTTAAAATAGGGCTATTGCCAAAAAATGATCTCATTCTTTACTAATTTGGAATATGTGGATTTGTTTCTCATTTTTTAAATATAGTTTTTCTGGATGTAGAATTCTTGTATATTTTTTTTAAGTTTGTTCTTTTTCTAATTCCTTAATTAAAAGTTGAAGTTGTTGATTTGAGATGTTCCTTTTCTTATACATCTTATCTTAAATTTCTTCTAAGCACTGCTTTCCTGAAGCATTTCATTTTCACAATGTTGCATTTTTATTTTAATTCACTAAAAATATTTTATTTTGATTATTATTTCATTTTTGAACTATGTTATTCTGTTCTTTTTTTGTGTATTTCTATTGGTGCATAGTAAGTGTATATATTTTTGGGGTACATGAGATATTTTGATACAGGCCTGTGGTATGAAATAATGAAGATAAAGAATGAGGTATTCATCTTGAAAAAATGGAATATACATCATGAAGAATCAGGTATCCACTCCTTAAGTATTTATCCTTTCAATTACAGAGAATCCAATTACATTCTTTAAGCATTTATCCTTTTAATTACAAATAATCCAATTATATTCTTTAAGTTATATTAAACTATACACTTAAGCTATTATTGACCCTGTGATGTTTGTCTTTCTGCCCCAGACTTATTTTATTTAACATAATGATCTCTAGTTCTATCTATGTTGCAAATTACTAGATATCAAGCTGAGTAATACTCCATTGTGTATATTTACCACGTTTCTTTATGCATTTATCTGTTGATAGCATTTAGGTTGCTTCCAAGCCTTGGCTATGTTGTAAACAGTGCTGCAACAAATATAGGAGTGTAGATGTCTCTTTGATATAATGATATCCTTTCTTTGAGGTGCATACCCAGCAATGAGAGAGTGGGATCACCTAGTATTTCTAGTTGTAGTTCTTTGAGGAACCTCCCAACTGTTCTCCATAGTGGTTGTACCAATTGCATTCCCATCAAACGTGTACAAAGTTTCTTTTTTCTCCATATCCTTGCCAGAATTTGTTATTGCCTATCTTTAGGATATAACCATTTTAACTGTGGTGAGATCATATCCCATTGTAGTTTTGATTTGCATTTCTATTATGATCAGTTATGTTGTGCACCTTTTATATGCGTGTTTGCTATTTGTATGTCTTCTTTTGAGAAATGTCTATACAAATCTTTTGCCCATTTTTGATTAGATTGTTTGATTTTTTTCCTATAGAGTTGTTTGGGCTCCTTATACAATCCGGTTATTAATCTCTTGCCAGAGAGGCAGTTTGTAAATGTTTTCTCCTATTCTTTGGGTTGTCTCTTTATTCTGTTGATTGTATCCTTTGCTGTGCAGAAGCTTTTGAACTTGACATGACCCCGTTTGTGCACGTTGGCTTTGGTCGTCTGTGCTTGTAGGGTGTTACTCAAAAAGTCTTTGTAAAGACTTGGAAGCTTTACTTAAAATTTTCTTGTGGGAGTTTCATAGTTTGAGGTTTTACATTTAATACTTTAATTCATTTTTATTTTATTTTTGTGAATGGCAACAGATAGGGGTCTAGATTCTTTTGCATGTTGATATCTTGTTTTCCCAGCATCATCTATGAAGAGACTGTATTTTCTCCAGTGTACTTGGCACCTGTGTCAAATATGAGTTTACTGTAGATGTGTAGATTTGTTTCTGGGTTCTCTATTCTGTTCCATTGGTCTACGCATATGCTTTTATGCCAGTATCTTCCTCTTTTGGTTATTATAGCTTTTTAGTATAATTGGAAGTCAGGTGATGTGATTTCCTCCATTTCTGTTCTTTTTTGCTTTGACTATTCTGTGTCTTTTGTGGTTGTATATAAATTTTGAGATTTTTTTTTTCTGTTTCTGTGAATAATGTTATTGGTATTTTTATAGGTATTGCATGGAATCTGTAGATTGCTTCAGGTTGTATGGACAACTTAAAAATATAAATTCTTTCAATCCATGAACATGGAATATTTTCCATTTCTTGGTGTCCTTTTTAGTTTTCTTCATCAGAGTTGTATAGTTTTCATAATAAAAGTTTTTACTTCTTTGGTTAAGTTAATGTCTGGGTATTTAACTTTATCTGTGGCTACTGTAAATAAGATTATTAATTTTTTTCACATTGTTCACTGTTGGCATATAGATATGCTACTGATTTTTGCAGGTTGATTTTGTATTCTGAAACTTAACTGAATTCATTCATCAGTTATAATAGTTTTCTTGAGGAGTCTTTAGGATTTTCCAAAGATAAGATTATATAATCAGCAAACAAGGATAATTTGACTTCTTCCTGTTCAGTTTGGATGTTCTTTACTTCTTTCTCTTATCTGATTACTGTAGCTAGGTCTTTCAGTATTATATTATATAACAGTGAGGTCTGTGGACATCCTTCTTATGTTCTGGATCTTAAAGGGAAAGTTTTATGTTCTTCCCAATTCAGTATGGATTAGCTGTGGGTCTGTTATATAGTGGCTTTTATTATCTTGAGATATATTTTTTTATTCCCAGTTTTTTGAGGGTGTGATCATGAAGAAATGTTAACAGATTCTTTGTTTACATATAAATTCAGATTAAGATGGTCTTCTTTTTTAGGATAAATAGAAAAGAGGCAAAGAGAGTGAGAAATGTGACATAGATGGACTGGGAATGAGTATTCTATTTGTAGTTCTGATTCAACTTGTGAGTAGTTAGCTGACTACTACACATTTATGCTTTCTTTTATGTCCTTGGGTGTTTTGTATTTTGTGGCAACATTCTAAGATTTATTTATATCACACCGTTTTTATTGAGCACTGTTATGGAAGATTTAGGTGCAGGAAATACAAAAGAAAATGCTTCTATTACATCCATAACTTGGTCTTTTGTAGAATCTTCAGGGCTAATCTGTGCAGTGAAAAGTTAAGAAAATTTATGAGTTTTATCACTATTAACCCATTTAGCTGTGCCCTGTTCTACTGCTATAATTTGTGTTTCTGAGCTTTATCTGCTGTGTATTAAACATATACTTTTAGTCCCAAGTGGGACTCTGCATTATTAGAGAAAAATTAATACAAATAGAAAATAAATCCTGTAATACTAACTCTGATGGTGTCCTATTATTCCAAGGAAAAGAGACCCATTATCTCAAAAGTTAACTGTTTATTGAGGCCTTTCTGTGATCATCAGTGAGACACTAAGATAAATAACTTGCCCAAGAGTTTGCTCATTATTTTCCTCAGTACTTCATTTCAATTGGGTTTAAACAATTTTTCCTTAGAAGTTTTTGTGTTATTATTAATAGTCATGATTAAGGAATTTACAATTCATCATAGTACTACAAATAAGCATAGATAATATATTTATCAGCTGATTTACAAAGTTTATAATATCAAAGCATTTTGATTACATTTTTACCCTCCACCCTTCATCACAATTTTAACTGATTCTATTGACTAAAATCTTAAGAAACCTCTGGGCTTTAAGCCAAAATGTGATACTATTTGAAATATGATAAAATGTCAACATTATATTTGGATGAAATATTCATTATTTTATCTGCTAGCACAGTCAGTATTGCTGACTAAATTTATTTATCAACAGAAAAAGACTCTAAAAAACCCCAAAACTTACCTTATCTCACCTGACTTCAAAATTCATATTTAATATAGAAAATCATAATTAATGCTTATTTTTTGGATGCAGTCAGCTTTTTCCAGTTAGTCAAAGTATTTTAAAAAGTATTAGTTTAAGAATTTATTTGCTTTTTAAAATCAGAACTGAGAAATAATGTGTACTCTATATATTAATTTTATAGTCCCTTACGGATCTTGAAAGAGAGTTATATGAATTATTTAAAACGTAATATCTAAGAATGCTCAATTGCTACAAATGTCTGCCTGAGTTTGTAATCCTAGATATCACTAAAGATTATAATATTCAGTTGAAAGCTCCAAAGCAAATATAAATGATATGTATTTTTATTCTATTTGTGTTACAGACACAGTATACCCACTAGCCTATACCTATCTACACCTCTGCTCCTGCCTCCCGTCTTCTTTCTTATGAATATAACGCAAAGGTGTTTAGGTCAACAAATTACCCAAATCCCAAAGATAACCATTATTAGTTAAAGCTAGTCATGTTAGTTATATTCCCTTTTACCAGATGTATCTTTGACCAGCCTCTGTAAAGTAGAGGATGCCATGTTACTCGCATCTAGTAAAATCAATCTATGTGTCCATCAATGGTTGACTAAATATAGAAAGTGTGGTGTATATACACAATAGAATATTATGCAACCATAAAAATAGATAAAATCAAGTCTTTGCAGCAACATGGATGGAGCTAAAGGCCAGTTTTCTAAATAAACTAACTGAGAAACAAAAAATCAAATGCTATGGGTTCTTATTTATAAGATGGAGCTAACTAATGGGTACGCATGGACATAAAGATGGAGGTAATTGACAATGCAGACTCCAAAAGGGAGGGTAAGAGGAGGGGGGAGGGTTGAACAATTATTTGTTGGGTACAATGTTCAATTTTAGTGTGATGAGTTCCCTAGAAGCCCAATTCCCACCAGTGCCCAATATAGCCATGTAACACACATGTACCCTAAAATCTAAAATTAAAAAACAAGAAAAGGAAAAGAAAGAATGCTCAAAGCCTTCTGGGAGATTTTCACTTTAAAATGAAATACAGAAACAACAACAATAGAATCATTATCCTCTGCTTCTTTATGTTTAGGATACTACTAATAATAGATCATATCTTGAGCTGTGTAGACATTTCAAGTGGTATAAAGACTAAAGGCAACACACTGAGATGAGAAGAGCAGAAAGTTGAAAACAGCTTGAGTCCCTGATGACATATTTGAGCTGTTTTATAGTTTTGGATTGCATGTCTCTCTACGTCTTAAATAAACAATAAGTGCTATCATATTTTATGCCAGAATTCGCAGGGTTTTCTATTGCAGCTATAAACATTTGTAACATTAAATTAATTTCCAATTAATTCATATCATACAGGAGAAAGAAACCTAATTTTTTAAAATGTCTTTAGCCAAACTCTTCCATACTTGTAAGAAATGTGAGTTTAAATTTTGTAGAATAAATACATGTATGCCAGTTTGCTTCAAAAGGATGATATGAGTAAGTTTCAAAACCTACCTTTTTGCTAAGGATATGTTAATTTTTTTAATGCTACATATCAAACATTGCAACAAACTCTAGTCTAATTACCTATGAAGGCCGACATTTAAACATTTGGAGAAATAACTCTTCGGAGTGAAAATAACCAAGTTTAAATAATGCTTTCTGAGGGCTTTCTCAGTGATGTTGAAAGTTTTATTATAACTTAGGCCTTCACGTATTTCAAAATGACACAAACAAATAAAGAACAAGAATAAAAAGAAAATTTTACCAAGGTTGAAATAAAGTAGTACCTTGAAATTCTTAAAGGCACAGGTAAACATCATTACTCTTGGAAATGATTAGTTATTAGTCCCGGATGAGAGAAAGAAAAAATGTACCACATATTAATTGTATTAAAATAAGACTCCAGGGAATTTCTCATACATTATCTTATTTGTATGATTTACTACAGAATTATTAGACATTGCTTACTTTGAGGGCGTATAAACTATTTTTTTGAGATGAGCCAGTTAATAATTACAGGCATACCTTGGAGATTTTGCAAGCTCAGTTCTAGACCAAGGTAATAAAGGAAAGATCACAATAAAGCTAATCACACAATTTTTTGTTTCACAAAATATATAAAATTATAACTATACAGTAGCCTATAATGTGTTAAATAGCATGTCTAAAAAATAACATACAAAGCTTAATTAAAAACACTTTATTGTTTAAATAAATGCTAGCAATTTTTAGAGGCTTCAATAAGTCATAATCTTTTACCCAGCAGAGGGTCTGGACTTCATGTTGATGGCTTCTGATTGATCAAGATGGTAGTTCCTGAGGGCTGGGTTGGCTCTGGCAATGTCTCAAAATAAAACAACAATAAAATTTTGTACATCAATTGACTTTTTTACTGAAGTTTTTTTTTTAACCATGAAATGCTGTTTTATAGCATTTTTTCTAAGGTAGAAATTCTTCCAAAATTGGAGTCATTTATTTCAAATCCTGCCACTGTTTTATCAACTAAATTTAGGTAATAATTCTAAAATTCTTGGTATTTCAACAATGTTCACAGCATATTCACTAGAAGTAGTAGATTCCATCTCAAAAAACTCTTTCTTTGCTCATCCATAAGAAGCAATTCCTCATCCATTAAAATTTTATCATGAGATTGCAGCAATTCAGTCACATCTTCTGTCTCCACTTCTGATTCTAATTCTGTTTCTATCACATTTGTATTGACATCTTCCACTGAAGTCTCTAGCACCTCAGAGTTATCCAGGAGAATTGGAATAACTTTTTAAAAAATCCTGTTAATGTCCACACTTTGATCTCCCAGGATATCACAAATGCTTTTTGTTTTGTTTTGTTTTGAAACAGGGTTTCATGGCTCACTGTGGCTTCAATCTCCTGGGTTCAGAAAATCATCCTGCCTTAGCCTCCCAAGTTCCTTGGACTACAGGCACACATTACTATGCCAAGTTAAAGTTTAAATTTTTGTGCAAATGGGGTCTCACTATGTTGTCAAGCCTAGTCTAAAAACCCTGGCCTCAAGCAATCTTCCTATCTAAACCTCCCAAAATATTGTGATGCTAAGTGTGAGCCATTGCACCCAGCTCATGAATGTTTTTCTGTGACATCTAAAACAGTGAATCTTTTCCAAAGCTTTCCAATTTATTTTCCCCAGATCCATCAGAAGAATTATTATCTATGGTGCCTATAGTCATAAATTTTTTTTTACATAATAAGACTTGAAAATAGAAATTACTCCTTGATCTGTGGGCTTTAGCATGGATGTTTGGTTAGTAGGCATGAAAACATTAATCTCCTTGTTCATCTTCATTAGAACTCAGGTGAAAAGATGTATTGTCAATGAGCCATAATATTTTGAAAATATTTTTTTCTTTGATCCCTGGGTCTGAATAGTGGGATTAAAATACTCAGTAATCCATGCTATAAACAGATACACTATTATCCAAGCGTTGTTGTTTCATTTACAGAGCACAGGCAGAGTAGGTTCAGCCTGACCCTTAAGGGCCCTGTGGTTTTTGGAAACATAAATGAACATTGGCTTCAATGTAAAGTCACCAGCTGCATTAGCCCCGATAAGAGAGTCAACCTGTTCTTTGAATTTTTGAATCCAGGCATTAACTTCTCTTATCTAGCTTTTAAAGTCCTAAATGGCATTTTCTTCCAACAGAAGACTGTCTCATGTACATGGAAAATCTGTCAAGTAGTATAGCCACCTTTAACAATGATCTAAGCTAGAGCTTCTGAATAACTTACTGCAGCTTCTACATCAGTACCTGCTGCCTAACCTTGCACTTTTGTGTTACAGAGACAACCTCCTTACTTAAACATCATAACCTCTGCTAGCTGTAGACTTTTTTTTACAGCTTCCTAACCTCTCTCAGCTGTTAAGAGACTAAGGGCTTTAATCTGAATTAGGCTTTGACTTAAGAGAATGTTATGGCTGGTTTCATTTTCTATTCAGGCTACTAAAACTTTCTCTTTTTTGCATTTTATTTATTTATTTATTACTTTATTTATTATACTTTAAGTTCTGGGATGCATGTATGGAATGTGCATGTTTATTAAATAAGTATACATGTGTCATGGTGGTTTGCTGCATCCATCACCCCGTGATCTACATTAAGTATTTCTCCTAATGCTGTTCTTCCCCAATCCCCCAACCCTGAGCTATTCGTCCTGTAGCCCCCTAACCCACAATAGGCCCCAGTGTGTTATATTCCCTTCCCTGTGTACATGCGTTCTCTTTGTTTAATACCCACTCATGAGTGAGAACATGTGGTGTTCGGTTTTCTGTTCCTTTGTCAGTTTGCTGAGAATGATGGTTTCCAGCTTTGTCCATGTCCCCGAAAAGGACATGAACTCATCCTTTTTTATGGCTGCATAATATTCCATGGTGTGTATGTGCCACATTTTCTTTATCCACTCTATCACTGATGGGCATTTGGGTTGGTTCCAAGTCTTTGCTACTGCAAACAGGTGAAGCAGTAAACATACATGTGCACATGTCTTTTTAATAGAATGATTTATAATCCTTTGGGTATATACCCAGTAATGAGATTGCTGGGTTAAATCGTATTACTATTTCTAGATCCTTGAGGAATCATCACACTGTCTTCCATAATGGTTGAACTAATTTACACTCCCACCAACAGTATAAAAGCATTCCTGTTTCTCTACATCCTCTCCGTCATGTTGTTTCCTGATTTTTTAATCATCGCCATTCTAACTGGTGTGAGATGGTATCTCAATGTGGTTTTAATTTGCATTTTTCTAATGACCAGTGATGATGAGCTTCTTTTGTGTTTGTTGGCTTCATAAATATCTTCTTTTTAGAAGTGTCTGTTTAGATCCTTAACCAACTTTTTGATGGGTTTGTTTGGTTTTTTTCTTGTAAATTTGTTTAAGTTTTTTGTAGATCCTAGACATTAGCTATTTGTCAGATGGGTAGATTGCAAAATTTTTTCCCATTCTGTTGGTTGCTACTTAACTCTAATGATAGTTTCTTCTACTGTGAAGAAACTCTTAAGTTGAACTGGATCCATTTGTCTATCTTGACTCTTGTTGCCATTGCTTTTGATGTTTTAGTCATGAAGTCCTTGCCCATGCCTATGCACTGAATGGTATTGCCTAGGTTTTCTTTTAGGATTTTTATGGTGTTAGGTCTTACATTTAAATCTTTAATGCATGTTAAGTTAGTATTTGTATAAGTTGTAAGGAAAGAGATTCAATTTCAGCTTTCTGCATCTGGCTAGCCAGTTTTCCCAACACCATTTATTAAATTGGAATCCTTTTCCCATTGCTTGTTTTTGTCAGGTTTGTCAAAAAGCAGATGGTTGTAGATGTATGATGTTATTTATGAGGCCTGTGTTCTGTTCCATTGGTCTATATATCTGTTTTCCTACCAGTACCACGCTGTTTTGATTACCGTAGCCTTGTAGTATAGTTTGAAGTCAAAGAGTGTGATCCTCCAGCTTTGTTTTTTTCTTTTGCTTAGGATTGTCTTGGCTATGCAGCCTCTTTTTTGGTTCCATATGAAGTTTATGATTGTTTTTTCCAATTCTGAGATGAAAAATCAAAGATAGCTTGTTAGGAATAGCATTGAATCTATAAATTACTTAGGTCAGTATGGCCATTTTCATGATATTGATTATTCTTAACCATGAGCACTGAATGTTTTTCCATCTGCTTGTGTCCTCTCTTATTTCCTTGAGCAATAGTTTGTAGTTCTCCTTGAAGAGGTCCTTCACATCCCTTTTTAGTTGTATTTTTAGCTATTTTGTTCTCTTTGTAGCAATTGTGAATGGGAGCTACTCATGATTTGGCTTTCTGTCTGTTGTCAGTATATAGGAATGCTTGTGATTTTTGCAAATTGATTTTGTATTCTGAGACTGCTGAAGTTGCATATCAGTTTAAGGAGATTTTGGGCTGAGGCGATGGGATCTTCTAAATATAAAATCATGTCATCTGCAAATTAAGACAGTTGAACTGCCTCTTTTCTTCATTGAATACAGTTTATTTATTTTTCTTGCCTAATTGCCCTGGCCAGAACTTCCAATACTATGTTGAATAGCAGTGGTGAGAGAAGGCATCCTTGTCTAGTGCCAGTTTTCAAAGTTTTTGCCCATTAAGTATGATTTTGGCTGTGGGTTTGTCATAAATAGCTCTTATTTTTTTTAGATATGTTCCATCAATACCTAGTTTATTGGGAGTTTTTAATCATAAAAGCTGTTGAATTTTGTTGAAGGCCTTTTTATTGAGATAATCATGTGGTTTCTGTCTTTGGTTCTATTTATGTGTTGGATTATGTTTATAGATTTGTGTATGTTGAGCCAGCCTTGCATTCCCAGGAATGAAGCTGACTTGATTGTGATCGTGATGGATAAGATTTTTTTTTTTTTTTGAGACGAAGTTTTGCTGTTGTTACCCAGACTGGAGTGCAATGGCACGATCTCGGCTCACTGCAACCTCCACCTTCTGGGTTCAAGCAATTCTCCCGCCTCAGCCTCCCGAGTGGCTGGAACTACAGGCGTGCACCACCATGCCCAGCTAATTTTTGTATTTTTAGTAGAGATGAGGTTTCACTTTATTGACCAGGATGGTCTCGATCTGTTGACATCGTGATCCACCTGCCTCGGCCTCCTGAAGGGATTACAGGCGTGAGCCACCGCGCCTGGCCTGGAGAAGCTTTTTAATGTGCTGCTGGATTCGGTTTGTCAGTATTTTATTGAGGATTTTTGCATCAATGTTCATCATGGATACTGGCTTGAAATTTTCTTTTTTAGTTGTGTCTCTGCCAGGTTTTGGTGTACATTCTTCTCAGCACCACATCACACTTATTCTAAAATTGACCATATAATTGGAAGTAAAACAGTCCTCAGAAAATTCAAAAGAATGTAAATTATAACAAACAGTCTCTCAGAACATAGTGCTATCAAATTAGAACCCAGGATTAAGAATCTCACTCAAAACTACACATAGAAACTGAACAACTGCTCCTGAATGACTACTGAATAAACAATGAAATGAAGGCAGAAATAAAGATGTTCTTCAAAGCGAATGAGAATGAAGATACAATGTTCCAGAATCTCTGGGACACATTTAAATCAGTGTCTAGAGGGAAATTTATAGCACTAAGTGCCCACCAGAGAAGTGAGAAAAGATCTAAAATTGACACCCTAACATCACGATTAAAACAACCAGAGGAGCAAGATCAAACGAATTAAAAAACTAGCAGGAGACAAAAAATAAGTTAGATTAGAGCAGAACTGAATGAGATAGAGACACAAAAACCCCTTCAAAAATATCAATAAATCCAGGATTTGGTTGTTTGAAAAAATCAACAGAATAGATAGACCTCTAGCTAGACTAATACAAAATAAAGGAAAGAATAATTGAATAGATTCATTAAAAAACAATAAAGGGTATATAACCACTGATCCCACAGAAACACAAACTTCCATCAGAGATTACTACAAACACCTCTATGCAAATAAACCAGTAAATCTAGAAGAAATGAATAAATTCCTGGACACATACACCCTCCCAAGACTAATCCAGGAAGAGGCTGAATCCCTGAATAGACCAATAATAATGTCTGAAATTGAGGCAGGAATTAATAGCCTACCAACCAAAAAAAGTCCAGGACCAGTCATGTCATAGCCAAATTTTATCAGAGGTACAAAGAAGAGCTAGTACTATTCCTTCTGAAACTATTCCAAATAATACAAAAAGAGGGAATCCTCCCTAACTCATTTTATAAGACCAGACTACTGAAACTTTCTATGTATCAGCAGTAAAGCAGTCTCAGTTTCTTATCATTCATGTGTTCACTGGAGTAGCACTTTTAATTTCCTTCAAGAACTTTCTCTTTACATTCCTTACTTGGCTAATTATTTGGCATAAGGAGCCTACTTTTTAACCTATCTCTATTTTCAAGATAATTTTCTGTTTATGCTTTAGCTTTTGATTTAATCAGAGAGGCATGAAACTCTTCATTTTACTTAGAGGCCATTGCAGGCTTTTTAATGGTCTCAATTACAGTATTATTGTATTCCCAAAATAGGGAGAGAAACCTGGTTTGTAGGGCAGTCAGAAAACACACATTGAATGATTAAGTTCTGTTTTATATGGGCGTGTTTTGTGGCACCACAAAATAATTGTAATAGTAACATCAAAGATCACTGATCATAGATCACCATAGCAGATATAATTTTTAAAAGTTTAGAATATTGTGACAGTGATCAAAACGTGACACAGAGAGGTGAAGTGAACACATGCTATTAGAAAAATTGTGCCCATAGGTTTGCTTAATGCAGGGTTTCCACAAACATTCAATTTGCAAAAAAATGTAGTATCTCCAAAGTACAATAAAGCAAAAGGAATAAAATGGTGTATGCCTACACTTAAACTCTGTAGGTCATTAAAGTGTCTGTCCCAATTACTCACTATCTTTGTTATACAGTTAAAAAAAAAGCCATGTAAAAATCGTAAGTGAATGGGTATGTTATTTTGCAGTAAATGTTATTTACAAAAACTGCAGCAGTCCAGATTTGGCTTCAAAGCTATAGTTCTGACACCTCCTCAGATTGAATTTCCTTGAAAGTTGACACAATTCAGAATGACAAACTTTTTTATAGAACAGCTCAGGAACTTGACAGTGTATTAGTAAAATTTAGAAAATGACATGGTTTCAACAACCTCCCATCAAAGGTTGATTTCTAGTTTAGGATACTTTCTTTTCCTATAAAAACACTACTGAATGTTATATAGTAATTAACAACTATTACTGCTTACTGAAAATCCCTCCACTGATTAAGTTTTCATGAAGTCATATCTACTGGGAATAATACATGCAACATGTTACCATTCTAATTACAAAACTAATATATATATCAGTGTTTGTATCTTTTATTTAATTTTGTTTATCACTGCCTCAAATATCCTGTAGAAAAAAATAGCATACATAAGAGCAAAATTTAAAGTAGATAAAATGTAATTCTGTAATAACTTTCTCTTTTTAAAAATCAATTCTGTGAAATTAAAATGTGGTCCAACATAAACAACTAATCAATACTTAGGTCTTCAATATAATTCTTATAATTCTAACTTCTTCCCCTATCTTTCTTATTGGCTTATTGTATCTACAAGACTTGTATTTCTCCCTCAAGAGACTGCATTTAGAGGTTTTATTTCATCTGTCTCTTTTCATGAAAAAAATGAACATGCTTCTAAGACAGACTGGGGTAAGCTTTTTTTCTTCCTCCTTTTTCTTTTTGCTATAATTGCAGACTTATTTGTTGCTGAGCTCAGATACTACGAAATCCATTACTCCTTTACAGCTAATGTGAAGTGTATGTATCCCTTGGCTGTTCTAAGGAGAGAAGAAAAACACAGACAGGAGAAAAAAATAGTCAGAACTGAAAGATGCTGACTCAGGTTTGTACCTGCAGTAAAATAGCCACTCATTCTTGAAATGCAGTTGTTAATAGACTTCAGAATTAATCTTTTCCAGCATGAGCTTTCAGAAACAGAGTTGCAAACTGTAGATAATGAACATCATGCATGTATATTTTCACCTCATTTTATGTAAAATAAATGATATATAAGTGTAACTCTTTAACATGTTAAAGTCATTTACACTGAAAAAATTAACCATGCCTCAAATTTATCTGAAATCTTTGTTCCTTGCTTCTGTATTTTCTTTTTCTTCATTACTTAAGTAACTCTTATGGTATCATCAAATTTAATAGTTTTCTTTCATTAAAATGTTTGCATACAATTTATCGTTTTACAGCTCTTACATTTCTAGACTTTATATTGATTAATTCATGCATTCATTAAACAACTCAACATTCATTAAATGTATGTAAAGTATCAATGCAAACTGGAAAATACAGGTAGAAATAAAAACTATCAATAAACTGTTCTGGAGCTCATATGACAGAGCTAAAGACGGCTATATTGTTGAATAAGGTGATCAGAGATCATCTGGATAAAATATTACTTTATACAATTATGTGTGTTGATAATAAATATAATGCATACTTTTGTGCAAAGATTACTCATTTGTTCCTTTGCTGCCCCAGCCATGGCACCCACATGTGCTTTGAAATTACTGAAAAAATTACAAATACCCTGCCTGTGCATAAAACATAATAGAATAGGGATAAGTACATTACACAGACCAGAAAATGTTGTTGTTGTTGTTTTTATATTAAATACAGAGGGGCTAGACTGATTGGATGCAATACATTCAGCACACAATTCCACTTAGGAGAAAGCTGCAGAGGAAGTTAGACACTAGCAACAGCTAACTAACATCACCTAATTGGAGGAGCAAGAGCAAGCCATGGGACAGATGGAGAGCAAACTACTTGGATCATTTTTTATGCTACAAATCAACAGCTTTAAGAAGCAGTTGTATTGGGAACCCTTGGCTTTTTTCAATGTTCAAACTAAGTAAAAGCTGGTACTTCAGTGGTTCCTCCCTAATGGAGTACCAAAACATACTGGGAAGACCAAGGAAAGCCACACCTTATGAAAATTACAGAGGCAGAACAACAAAAATTGAATGTATTGAAATTGGATCATTGGCAATGGCTTCTACTCATTGTGATGCCAAGTAGAGGAAAGTGTCTAATTTGGAATTGGTAGCTCTCTCACTATTCTCCTCAGGGGTGCTGGATCACTGAACTTAAAATGTCTTTATCAATCAACCAGCCCTTCAGTATGACATCTCTGCTGTACAATATATTTCAGTTTAGTTTGAGTATTTTATATTTCACTTATTTTCTTTCTTCCTTTCCCATCATTATGTTTCATTCAATTAGGTATTTCAAAGTATAAGCATTTTTATACATGTTGAGAAAAAGGAGGGAGTGGCATCAAAGACCAAAGTCCATAATATCCCTGATCCTGGCCCAGGAAAAGTTACCATGACTACCCCAGTTGGTCTCTACCCTAACTTGGTATAATTTATGTCTCATGCAGTATCAGTGACTCTTGAACTGCTGGGCTTCTCATTTTCTTGTCTGCATAAAACAAGGGGATTGAAATGAAGTGCTATGATTTATTTTTCCAACAAGATGAATGAAATGTCAGTAGCATCAAGAAGAAATTTTAAATATTGTCAAATTTGTGCCCTGCAACCTTTGACATTATTTTTGTGCTTTGGCATCTTTAGGTAATAGATTATTACATTAAAAATATTTTATTATTTGAATATGAACTTCAGTTTCTTAAACTCAGCCTTAAGAGATATAACATCAACAAATATATATATATATATTTAAAATAATATTTAATATGGCTCACAACCTGCATGCTGATACCATATTAAGAATATTGATCTCAGTCACTACTGAGGTTCTTTCACCCCCAATAATTGCATAAGAATCAAGGAGTCTTAAGCAATGCTAAGAAGCAGTACCAACTACCTTTATTCATTCTCCAGCTCATCATAATTGTCTATATTCTAATTGTCCCAGATTATAAGAACGCTTGAAGTTTTTTTATTTTACTGCTTATGACCCAAACTTGGGCCTGGAAATTTTCACTGAGAATAATAGTCATGTAACTCAAGCCCCTGTTCCTTAAGGGAAACACTCAGACATTGCCCTGTTTATTCACTCCCTTCCTTCTATGTCTCAAGGGAGTATTTTTTTGCATTGCCTTCTATTGGGACTCTTAGGAGTCTCTTTGCCCTATTTTGAAAACTTAATGTCATGTACCCATTTATCTTCTATATTTCCTAAATAACTACAGAAATATAAATGTTTAGAAATCAGAAAACAGAAACATAGTTGTACATATGCTAAAAGTATTTAGTCTAACAACTACCAATCTCTCCTGAGGCAAAGAAACCAACATTCTCATTACCTATATGAAAGGTGGAAAGTAAGTATAGGGAGAATAAAACACAAATTAATAATTCAACACATTATCCTGCCCCACTTACACTTTAAAATTAAAAATGAATACCATTGTCATGCATTTTAATTTTAGCTAGATATTAGACTTGATTTATTAGCATTTTATTTCCACAATAAAAGAGAACTTAATTGTTTATGGCAGTGATATATATGTTCCTTGAAAAATTATCACAGCTCACCTACTGAATGTTGAGTCTCATTGTCTTATTATAAGTGATTCATTGGCAAACTATAATAATAATGACCTTAATAAGATCTGTCATTAAATACATGTGTGTTATGTGCCAAAATATAATGTATTCACACATTATTTCATCAACTCTCAACAATGCTGAAGCAGATATTATTATTCCAATATTTCATATTGAGCTCAATTATATTAAATTCGCATAGATAGTAAGTAGAAGCACCCTGATTCAATCCCATGTCTGTACAGAGATTTCATAGTATCATTTTCTGTTACCTCATGATGGTGATGTTTCCATAGTTAGTTTTTAATCAGAGAAACAATTCTTGTAAAAATTGTTAGACAACATATGTTTTGGCAAATATAAATTTCATTGTTCATTTCAAAGATTAGTATAAAGTTATGCATACCTTTTTTCTGTTTTTTTTTAAATTGTCCTCAGCACTTATGATATTATAGCCATCTCTGTTTTTTGTTTACTGAGTTTTTAAAAATATCTTGATTAAAATAATGGAGTTGTTTATGAATATTTTAGTTAAATAGTTTTATTGTATATATTACTTAGTTTTATTATTAACTCAGCAATTTTTATCTTGCATATATTTGTTGATTTTACCCAAATTTTCTGTTTTGATATCAGCAATGAAAAAACCTATTTTTTTATTTTCATTGTTATTTATCAGTTAGAGTGTTGAAAGGAATTTATCTTTCTTGAGAGATTTTTTAAAAGTATCCAATATATTTTGAAATGTTTTAATATTGCTATTATTACATCACATAAGAATTGATTCTCTCTTTGGGCATTTATTAATTCACTAAATAGTTGTTGATGCTTTTCATCATACAGAGACTGTTTTTTGTGTGGTAGATACTGTGAAATATATGGTGGAAAATATTATTTGCTCACAGATCACAGAGCTATGGGAGATAGATGGTAAGAGTCAAAAAATAAGCAAATTCTTTGTTGTTCTCTACATTGTACCAAAACAGAGTAGCTGCTGCTAAGATTTGGGTAAATCTTTTCCTTACTTTGGAGTTGGAGAGTCCTCAAAACAGCAGCCACAAAACACTAAGGCTAGAGTGATTCAGATCTGTCTCAGGGTCCAGGTCAAATTTTGAGAAAGCCTCAATAAAGTGCAAATAGAAATAAATGGAGGACTCACCTGTATTCTGAGTACTACAGGACATAACTCCTCTCTGATCACTTTAGTCAAAAGGCTTCAAGTACTTTCATTAACAACCAAAATCCATGGGTTTCTAGTACCCTCAGATATTCCTTAGTTTTGAGGGAATGGGACACGAGCTGGTTGCCTTCTTTTAGCCATCATATCCTTTGATGAAGTAATCTTCTGAGCCCTTGTATGCTTGCATCATTGAAAGAACAAAGCCTGGCCAGGTGCGGTGGCTCACACCTGTAATCCCAGCACTTTGGGAGGCTAAGGTCATGAGTAGGAGACCAGCCTAACCAATATGGTGAAACCCCCTCTCTACTAAAACTATAAAAAGAAAGCTAGCCAGGGTAGTAGCCCACACCTGTAGACCCAGCTACTTGGGAGACTGAGGCAGGAGAATCACTTGAACCCAGGAGGCAGAGGTTTTAGTGAGCCCAGATTGTGCTACTGTACACCAGCCTCGGCAATAGAGGGAAACTCCATCTCAAAAAATAAAAAGGAAGAAAGAAAAAGAAAGGAAGAACAAAGCCTGCTAGTTGCAGATTTTCACACAGTATCCAGTGGACTTTTGTGGCAAGGGTCAGGGGCAAGGGGGCTTTAAACTGTTTGCATGCTTCAGGACACTGCAGACTTTTGGGGTACGATAAAAATAAGTCACTAAATGAGTAATATCAGCTGATAAGGAAGACACCGTTATAACCTTGGGTTTCGCATTTGCTTCTCAGTAGCATCTGTTTTGCTGGTGATGGTTTCCTTCCTAAAAAAGGACTGATTTCCCTCAGGTTGAGATGAGAAAAATGTGTATTATACATTTTGTTCTGTTCTTCTGTGTTTACCTTCATCACATTCACACCTTGTTTTATTGCCTATTCCCATGCGACTTATTGCCTTTATATGGGACACAGTCTTTAATCTAAGTTCTCTTTTTGTCCTTGATCATGTATCTCAATCATGTATGTGTTCCCTACCTCCATGATGTATGGATGAGGAAATCTTATATGTGGAATCTGGGCTAAGACAGAAAGTAGACGTAGGGCTAGGCCAAAAGACACACAAACTTGTTACCTCAAACAGAGAAGATGATTCTTTTCTAGGTAAAGAAGTTGTACCCTTTTCCTTCTTTACAGGAAAATTCATAAGTGAAGGGAACTACCATCTAAAATAGTATTACCTCCACCATCCCTGGAGTCAGACTGAGGCAAGTAGAGATAAAGAAATGCAGAGGATGCAGAGGGAAGAGGAGCAGCAGAGAAAGGAGAGGGAGGGTTCTGTGAAAGGGATAGTGCCTCTAAGTATTGCATTTGCTCTTCTGTTTTTCTCAGTCTTTTCACTACTTACTCAAATTAATTTTAAAGTAATTTCATCTCATAAACATCAGTAATTAATTTGCTTGGGATAAGAACTATCTGAGAAGTAAAAGCATTAATTTATTCAAGTCAAAAAAATCTTTAAGCCATTACAAAACTGGATTTTTATATATTCATTCCAAATATGACAATAAGATTTCAGCTCTCAAAGAGAAATGCCTGCAGGAAATATTCCCGACTTTCCATATTTTTCAACCATATGGTGATCCTGAAGGGATTTTAGAGCCTGCATTGCCCATGCTTATTCAGTATTAAAGTATTCAATATGGAAAGGGTGGTCCATCTAACTAGATTTCAATAAAAGCTGAGACTGAAAAGAGAGAGACATTTTAAAATTTGGGGTCTCTTACCTGATGCTAGGAAAGCCACAGACATTCAGATGGTCAGCTCAATTCAGGAGCTGCCACACAGCCAGTCTGCATAACCAGAATTGATGAAGGAATATAATTATAAACACTTTCCTTCTAACCAAGACAACCTCTCCACAAAGGTAGAAGAGAAAGAAGAAAAATGTATTAATTAATATGTATTAAGCCAAAATGTGAAAGGCATCACAGACAATTCACTAAAGAGATTGCAAAGACAGAAAAAAAACCTCATAATTTTATGTAGCCAAGCATATAAAACTGATTCTATTCATATTCTAAAATAAATAATAACTAGTCCTCAAGTCAGGGGACCCAGCCACACCATGTGTTAGAGTTCATCCTAAATTCACACGAAAATTGAGGTGACCATCTATGCTAACTAATTGGTTTTACCCAAAGTAAAAACAAGCTTCTTTACTACAGGAGATAGTTTTTGCAGCTTGGGGCTAACTTAGGTAAGACATTAGTCTCCTTCTAAGTTCAGGTTGCTATAACAGAATACCATAGTCTGGAAGACTTAAACAACAAGTACTTATTTTTGACAGCTCTAGAGGCTGGGAAGTCTAAATTGTAGCCCTGGCAGATCTTGTAGATCTTGTGAGGTCACTTTTCCCCCTTCAAAGAGGGCATTTTCTGTTTCCTCACATGGTCAACAGAAAGATGGACAGACAGACACACACACATACAAACACACACACACATACACACACACACACACACACAGAGAGAGAGAGAGAGAGAGAGAGAGAGAGAGAGAGAGAGAGGAAAAATCCAGTATCTTTCTTCTTATAAGGTCATTAATTCCATTTTTGAGGGCTCCACCCTCATGACCTAATTAGGTCCCAAAAGTATAACCCTTAAGTACAATTGCATTGATAATTAGGCTTCAATATTTGAATTGGGCAGAACAAAAACATTTAGTCTATAGCAGGCTCCTACCCTCCTACAGAGACAGGTAAACAGGGTCAGTTTCCTTGATCATTACATTTCAAAGAGATGGTATTCAGATCCTTGGTATTTTCTCACATTTCAAATAGATAGAGAAAAAAGTTACAATTACAAAATGTACAAAGCAAATTCTCTAAGAAAGGAAGGTCTTTCTCTTTGCTTTTAACAGAGTGAATTAAGCCTCTTATATTTAATTTGTGTTTGCCCTTACACTTTTGTTAATTTTAAGAGATTCTTCATAAATCAATAAGTACATTTTTTGTATTGTTCACATTTAAATTTATATCAGTTTGTAGGTCTGTATTAGTCAGAATTCTCTGGAGGAACAGAACTAATAGGATAGATGTATATATGAAAGGGAGTTTATTCAGGAGGATTGACTAACAAGGCGAAGTCCCACAATAGGCTTTCTCCGAGCTGAGAAGCAAGGAAGCCAGTCCAAGTCTGAAAACATAAAAAGTAGTGAATCTGAGAGTGCAGCCTTCAGTCCATGGCTAAAGGCCCAAGAGCCCCTGGCAAACTACTGGTTTAAGTCCAAGAATCCAAAAGCTGAAGAACTCAAAAGCTGACTCCAACGTTTGAGAACAGGAGGCATCCAGCCTGGGAGAAAGATGGAAGTCGGAAGACTCAACCAGTCTAGTCTTGACAAGTTCCTCTGCCTGCTTTTATCCTAGCCATGGGGGCAGCTAACTAGATTGTGCCACCCAGAGTGAGGGTAGATCTGCCTCTCCCAGTGCACTGACTCAAATGTTGCTCTCCTTTGACAACAACACCCTCACAGACTCACCCAGGAACAATACCTTGCATCCTTCAAGCCAATCAAGCTGACACTCAGTATTAACAATCACAGTCTTTTCATTTTTTAAATCTCCTTTGATTAAAGTTCTTAACATCAGTACCATCATATTTCAGTGTTTTACTTTCTATATAGTGTTTAAAGAAATCCTTATCTATCACAATGTCAGGAAAATATGCACCTGTATTTTCCTTACAAAAGTAAGAACTTTTTCTGTTGTAAGAGCTTATGTGTAAGACTTCAACAAACGTATAATTGGTTTTATATTTGTTGAAAAATTGTATTTTTTTTGGTATGGCTGACTCATTTAACTAGCTAAATTTACTAAAGGGATTCTCCTTTGCCCTATGATCTGACATTCTAACTTTAACTCATCAAAGTTCAATATAACAGTGAAACTGACTGAGGTCTCTGTTTCATTTTATTTTAAATTGTTTAGTACTGCTGCAATTCTTAATTATTTTAAATTGTTATACTTTTATGTTTGGTACAAAATATATTGATTCCTTATGATTGCCTAAAGTAATAAGTACAGAGTATTGATTATTCATTTTCCTCTACTTCATAACTTATATTTTTGAAATAGTATGTTAAATTTTATAACATAAAAGAATACCAATGAGATCAAAGTAGAATTTCTTTAAATCTATAACACAATTTAAGAAAATTTTAGATTTTATATAATATATGTTATTCTTATCAGTGAACACAGAATATTCATTAATTTGATGGGAACTTTTTAAGGTCTTACAGTAAAATGTTATAATTTCATATACAGTTGTTACCTTTTGTCATTTATTTTATATACCATATAGATTTTTTTTCTAATATGAAGAAAGAATAAAACCATGTAACCTAACTATTTGAAGGTAAATAAGCTATTCTTTAAACGTGAAATCTAATTACTTTAGTCTAATTATTACCTTGGGTAGAAATGCAATTAACTCTATTAAGACATGTTAAGCACATAGATTAATTTAGAAATTTGAAAATATTTTTGTATTTCTATCTAGATAAACATATCCACAAAATATTGGCTAAGGTCTTTCGAGCAATGTTAAACAAACTCACCAGGAAAAATCATCTTATCATCTTATTGATTTTAAATAAAATGCTTTCCTGATCATATATATTAACATGATTGAAGAGATATGGGAGTTCCTTTGACTCTTAATTAATCAAATCCTTTTTGTTCATTTGTCTTCTGGTTTGATAATGATAATGCAATTATTAAGCCATAGAGGAAGACTATTTTGATGATTTTGAAATAAAAAATATTTAGTGTCATTCATTATCTCTTCTACTTCCTAGTTTCCTGTTTCATTGATTTCTGCTTTACATTTTCTTTCTTTTTTTTTGAAACAGAGTCTCACTCTGTCACCAGGTGCCAGGCAGGAGTGCAGTGGCACGATCTTGGCTCACTGCAACCTCTGCCTTCCAGGTTCAAGCAATTCTCCTGACTCAGCCTCCCCAGTAGCTGGGACTACAGGCACATGCCATCACATCCAGCTAATTTTTGTTTTTAGTTGAGACAGAGTTTCACCATGTTAGCCAGGATGGTCTCAATCTCTTCATCTCGTGATCTGCCGGCCTTGGCCTCCCAAAATGCTGGGATTAGAGGCGTGAGCCACAGTGCCTGGCTTACATTTCTAAAGTGTTAATTCAACTTACCTTGAGTTTAATTTCAGTCACTTATCTAACATTTTTTTTTGTTAAAAATGGTGCCTGTCAGATTAAGAATATTTAAATATCTTTTATTAAAAATAAAATAAAATAGCATTTATTGTTATAAACCTTCTGGGAAATTTCACTTCTACAGAATTAAATAATTCAAGCATAAACCTGTTGGAACTTAACATTCTTTTGAGCCTAGAGAGGAATATGGCTGTGTGGCTTGAATCATATGGCACGCAGCTGCAACTTCCACTTTTCTTATAAATTATATGAAAAGATCAAGTAACTCCAGAGATAAGATCTTTTTAAGATTATTACCCTCTTCAATAAATGTTGAAACATCCAATCTTCTTTGGAATCTCAATCAAATCAAATCACTGTAACATATGTACTGGCTTTCTCTGGAAAAGAATATGACCCTGTTACACTTCTCTATTTCTACCTATATAAGGGAAATTTTAATTTCCTTACTTTGGAGCACTGACCCTATTCCTTTGGAGTAAGTGGTTTTGGGGTGTCCATCTTCAAATTTTGTGTTTACTAAATGCACTAATTACATTTTGTAAAGCTCACTATTTAAGATTGACACTCTCCTGAAATAGAACAGATTTTGATATGTAATGTTTAAAGTATCTTTGATTTAAAATATTTTAATGTGATTTGTTGTTACATGATTCAACAAGCTGAATTTATTTTAATTTGCAAATATATTTTGATTTATGTTTCAATATTTAGAAATTGACTTCCACATAAATTGCACTGTGGTCAAAGAATATAGTATGTAAAATTGCCTATGAGATTCACTAAGATTTATATTGAAACAAATACATGTCTACCTATGTTCCATGTTTGCAAATAATGTGAACTTATAATAATTGAAAAGCAAGATTACTTACATGATGATGACATCAAATTTGTAAATTTTGTGCAACACTGTTTTGCTAATTATTATTTGTCGATTATTGAGAAGTTTTTAAATTTATCTTAGAGATAAGAATCTCACCTATTGCCCAGGCTAGAGCACACTGTTGGAATCATAGTTCACTGTTATGTTGGGCTCAACTGTTATCTTGGGCACTGTTATCCTGGGCTCAACCTATCTTCTTGTCTCAGCCTTCCAAGCAGATAGGACTACAGGTGCACACCACCATGCCTGGCTATTTTTTGTTTGTTTGTTTTGTAGAAATGGTTTCACCTTGTGCCCAGGCTAGTCTTGAACTTCTGGCTTCAAACACTACTCCTAGCTCAGCTTCCTGAAGTACTGGGAATACTGGCATGAGCCATCATGACCTACTTAGAAGTATTTTTAAATCTCCCACTATAGTGCTAGATTTCTGCAATTACCTCTGCAATTCAACTACTGTGTAATTTTATATATCCAAGCTATGTTTTAAGTACAATACATTTAAACTACATATACCATACAGTTGAATTGTAATTTTGTTTTATTGTAATCTTTTTATCCCTAAACACTGTTTAATTTAAAATCATTTACTCTCATATTATATGGATATATCAATTAGTTTTGTTTTAAGTAAAATATACCTTGCTTGTTTTTGTATATATATGTGGGGATGGTGGGGAGGACAATGCTTCAGATCTCTCCTTCTTAGGAGAGACCAGAATTACCCTTGAGAATGTTTTGCACCTGAGCTCTAACTGTTATGTAACAAAAGCTATTTCAAACTTTTAATGTCCCATCATGCTGTAAGCTAAACTGTTTAGAAATTACCGAATGCTCTGGATCCACAATTTTAAGCACACTTTCATAATTATAAATCTCCATTTTTTTTTTGGCTGCCAGAAAACAAAGCACAGGCATAAAAACAAAGCACAAGGCTGAGTGCACAGGCAATTGTCCTAAATGCTTTTCATTTAGAAGTTGGAGAGAGAAACTCAGCCAACACAGGACACGTGAGAAATTAGGATTGTTTGAAGTCAGGTTAGCCATGCTTCAACATAGTTGTCACTTTGTGCATGACGTGTTTTATTGAACACTTCTCACCTTTGGAAAAAGAAGACAGTCTTTCTGTGGGCTCAGTTTTGATGACAAAGGTTAAATTGATTTGAAATTACCTGGTGCCCTCAAATGCAGAATTGTGAAGACATCTGAATTAGAGTAGGGGAATATGTAATAACATTGAGATTTTATAATATATAACTAAAAAGTAAAAAAAAAAATCCTTCCTTAAATTATTTGGCCTTTTAAATTTTATCATCTGGCCCTATTGCTTCTATCATAACATATAATAGATATAAAATTATTTTAATAATTATGAAAAATAACTAGATAGCTATTTAAAAGTTAAAGATATCTTAACCTTCTAGTTCTTTGTAAAGTTACATAAGAAACCCCACACCCAAAGTTCCACAAAAGCTGTAATTTGGACAAGTTTGTATTTCACATAAGATGTTCATCATCTATTGCTGTGCATGATAAAAAGTGAGCATGAATAAAATTTATTTAATTAATAAATCACTGAACTGAGAAGTGAGGTACATTTTTTAAATAACATTAAATAAATACCAGTAGTGAAGTTTTAAATTAATTGTTTTTTATTTTTAGTTAATGGGTGACAGATGTGTGTGTGGAGGATGGTAAATACAAGATATTTTATTATTATTTTCATTTTAATTTTAAAACTGTTAGTCTTATCATTTGAAAACACAAAATCCTCAGAGATACAATGGAAACATAGATGTTAAATGTAATTTAAGCTGGACTATTCATTCAGCAGCTTCATCAACATTCAGTTGTAACAAAAGATTTCAGCTTCTGAAGTATAGCCCAGAAACATGGTGAGTATATATTACATATCTATATATGTATCTTTATCAGTATCTGTGTTTATATTTATGTCTATATCTATATATCTAAACATTTATGTGTGATATAGTATGTATATTTTTATTTTATAAAAAGCAATATAAATTATCTAAAAATGACAATGAAATAACTTAATATATTTTTATTTTCCTGATAACGTCACTCTTGACATTGTTTCAGTAGATTGCTCTGATCTCTAAAATGAAAAAAGTAGATCACCTAATTTAAAATGATAATTCAATTTTCAGCCCATTACATAATATTTCTATAATTTTTATGCATATTAAACATTTTAAGTTTTAAAACCCTATGAATGTGGAAAAATTACATTAGCATGTTGTATGAGTAAAGTTCAATAGAAAAAGGTATAACAAAGTATCACAAGCAGTACTCTAGATGCTTAAGATTCAAATGTCTATTTCTGACATTGGATAGACTGGATAGACTATGTTTTACTTAATAAATTTGAGAAGTGGAAGCCTTTTTTTTTTCTCCAAGTTGATGTCTTGCTCTGTCACCCAGGCTGGAGTCCAGTGGCACAATCTCAGTTCTGAGAAGTGGAATCTCAGCAAACTGAGGAGTGGAAGAACTTTTTTTTTAATGTTCAATTTTGTAGAATTTATAAGCGATGCCAAAAAGACAAAATTATTTTTTAATTTTCAGGAAAAGGTGAACATCCTTTAATCAGATGCCATTTGAATTACAATTAGTGGTTAAAAACAGCAGTTCTCAATATTTCAATGTTAAATACTTAGAGATCCACAGGATATTTTCAGGGGGCCTATAAAGTTAAAAATATTTTAGTAATAAGGATGTGATGCAATTTACCTTTATTATTCCCATTCCTTCACAAATATAGAGTACAAAAATTGTATTGATATTATTTCCAAATCGACATTTCATTCACTCTTTTTTTTTAATTGTACTTTAAGCTCTGGGGTACATGTGCACATCCCACAGGGTTGTTGCATAGGTACACACATGCCATGGTGGTTTGCAATCTCTGTCTCCTCGTTGCCTACATTAGGCATTTCTCTCAGTGTTTTCCCTCCCCAGCCTCTCTATCCCCTGCTGTCCCTCCCCTAGTCCCCCACCCCCAACCTACCCCAACATGTGATATTCTCCTCCCTATGCCCATGTGTTCTCATTGTTCAACACCTGCCTATGAGTGAGAACATACAGTGTTTTGTTTTCTGTCCTTATGTCAGTTTGCTGAGAATGATGGTTTCCAGGTTCATCCATGTCCCTACAAAGGACATGAACTCCTCATTTTTTATGGATGCATAGTATTCCATGGTGTATATGTGCCACATTTTCTTTGTCCAGTCTATCATTGATGGGCACGTGGGTTGGTTCCAGATCTTTGCTAATGTAAACAATGCCGCAATGAACATACATGTGCATGTGTCTTCATAACAGAATAATTTAAAATCCATTGGGTATATACCCAGTAACGGGATTGCTGAGTCAAATGTCACTACCATTTATCCTCCAAAGAGAATTATTCTGAAACCTGAAGATCTCATGGAAGTGTAGCTTAGACTTCCTTGTGATCTATTATCTTTTCCTTCTTTTCATTCCTTGCTTTTGAAATAGAAATAGCTATCCTACCTATGCTTGTCCCACCTTTGGATTTTGAAAACACATTAATTCATTTGGTTTCATAGGTTCACCAATAAGGAGAACTTTAGTTTTAGGAGAAATTATACCTTGAGTCTCACCCAGATCTGATTTAGATAATATTTAGATGAGGTTTTGGACTTTAGACTTTAGAGTTGGTGCTGTTATGAATTAAGATTATGGGATCTGTTGGGGTGGAAAGACGTATGTTAATTCATGAGAGGGACATAAATTTTGAGGAGCCAAAGGAAAAATGTTATGGGCTGAATATGTCCCCAAACAAATTCAAATAACAAAACTCCAGTCTCCAATGTGGTAATATTAGAAGGTGGGGCTTTGGGAGATAATTATTATTAGTTGAAGTCATGTGGAGATTAGCAGCCTTGTAAGTGTCCCCAGACAATTATTTAATCCCTCACCAGATGAAGATACAATGGCAAGCCAGCAATCTGCAAAACCGAAGAGGGCCCTGAACAGAACTCAATCTTGTTGACACTGATTTCATACTTCCAGCCTCCAGAATTGTGAGAAAAGAAATTTCTCTTTTTCATAAGCCACCTCATCTATGGTAATTTGTTATAATAGGTTGTATTGACTAAGACAACACATTACCTCTCTTGGGCAATTTAGTAAGCTTCCATTTCTTAGTTCAAGACTTAATATGTAATCCAAATGCTTCAAGTCACTGTAACACCAGAGAGGAGACAGTTTGTGAACTGCGAAGAGTCATTCTTTCATTCTTAAGTTAAAGTCTTTGTGTGGTATAAATCCGTCTTACTGTTTTGGAAAGTTGGGATTTCAGCTGAAATATTTCCATGTCTTTAGAGCTCATGATATAAATACTAGTCCAGTATATTTTATCTAAAAACTTCTAAGTCATTGATAAAGTAAATATAATTACACAGTATTTCCAATTTTTTTCAATTAAAAATATTTATTTATCAATTCTTTTTACTTCTTTTTTATTGCATTTTAGGTTTGAGGGTACATGTGCAGAACATGCAAGATAGTTGCATAGGTACACACATGGCAGTGTGTTTTGCTGCCTTCCTCCCCTTCACCCACATTTGGCATTTCTCCCCATACTATCGCTCCCCAGCTCCCCTGCTGCTGACCCTCCCCTATTTCCCCCAACAGACTCCAGTGTGTAGTGCTCCCTTCCCTGTGTCCATGTGTTCTCACTGTTCATCACCCGCCTATGAGTGAGCATATGCGGTATTTCATTATCTGTTTTGTGTCAGTTTGCTGAGAATGATGTTCTCCAGATTCATCCATGTCCCTACAAAAGACATGAACTCATTATTTTTTATTGCTGCATAATATTCCATGGTGTATATGTGCCACATTTTCCGAGTCCAGTCTATCATTGATGGGCATTTGGGTTGGTCCCAGGTCTTTGCTACTGTAAACAGTGCTGCAACGAACATTCGTGCGCATGTGTCCTTATAGTAGAACGATTTATAGTCCTTTGGATATATACCCAGTAATGGGATTGCTGGGTCAAATGGAATTTCTATTTCTAGGTCCTTGAGGAATTGCCACACTGTCTTCCACAATGGTTGAACTAATTTACACTCCCACCAACAGTGTAAAAGTGTTCCTATTTCTCCACATCCTCTGTAGCATCTGTTGTCTCCAGATATTTTAATGATCGCCATTCTAACTGGCATGAGGTGGTATCTCAATGTAGTTTTGATTTGCATCTCTCTAATGACCAGTGATGATGAGCATTTTTTCATA
>CM052655.1:64466066-64545264 GCA_028533165.1 Leontopithecus rosalia
ACACACACACACACACACACACACACACACACACACACACACGAAGCTGAGAAATCCCATGGTTTGCCATTTATAAGCTGGAGACCCATGACGCTGTTTATTGAGCCTTTTGACATGAACTGATGCTGAAATTCAGTTCATGTCAAAAGGCTCAATAAACAGCATAGACAATGATATAAATCCCAGTCTAAGGGCTAGAGAAACAATGAGCTGTCCCAGCTCAATCAGGAAGTCAGGAAAAAAAAGGTGCTAATTTCTCCTTTTGCTCTATTCAGGCCCTCAACAGATTGGATTTTGCCCACCCACATTGGAAAAGACAATCTGTTTTACTGATTTCGTCAATTCAAATGAATGCTAAAATCTCATGTAAAAAATGGACACAGAAGTAATGTTTAATTTGGCATATTGTGCCAAGTCAAGATGACCTATAAAATTAACCATGACAGAGTTGTTCTTCATTTATTCTTTTATTTTTCTAAGATTTTATCTTAGATTCTTCAGTCTTATCTCATTTTTTTTTATTTTCCCCCATCTTAAATAAAAGCCTTTTCTTCCCAATTATACAAATGCTACACATTGGTAAACTTTACATTCTTTTACAAACTTTTCAAGAGAAAGGGATAGTCTAAAACTTGCAACAAACACCTCTATATTTCACAGAGGAAGTTATTTTATGGCGAACAAAAAAGTCCTAGAAGTTGATTGCTTACATATCAACAACAACACATATTTAGACACCTAATACCAATCAATATAATTTTTATGGTATTATAGCTTTTTAAATGTTTTGCTAAATCAATGGGGATAAATAGCATATTTTATGAGATTTTAATTTTAAATTTTAAGGAGAATATTTAATATCACTGAGTATATTTAATTATCCAGTTGGATTTAAATTTATTGGGATACCAATTGCTTGCTCCAGTTAGCACTTGCCACATAACAATATTCCCAAACTGGGTGACATACAAAATGATTTAGCTGATCTAGCTGTGTTCCACGGTATGGCTCTAACATGCAGGCTGAATCATTTGAGCATCTGTGGTTGGATAACATGGGGAATTTGGTCACATTTAGCCTTAGCATGATTCAGCTCTGTACCTCCTTCTTGTTCATGTTTGATCTTGTTCCTGAGTCCAGCAGGCTAGTTCATAAATGTCCTTCTCAGGCAATGACAAAATCACAGGAGAGTAAATAATTCACAAGATATCTTAAGCCCTGGTATTGGAATAGACACATCACTTCGCTTAATTGATTCTCCTAAACAAATCAAATGGTCATGCCCAAATTCCACAGATGAGAAAATAGACTCAACCTTTTACTAGAAATAACTGCCCAATCACATGGCATGGGGTGTGGATAAAGGGAAGCATGATATGATAAAATCAATAGGGCAATTAACAACAGTCTGCTCTTTATATCCCTTTGTGTGGAAAATAATGATACTAGGCTATCCAAAGACATTTAATGATAATCAGGATTGAAATTCAGGATCTGATGATTTATATAAGATTTCACATGTTGCTTCTTTTCATCTGGTGGTCTATGAACTAAATGCAAATGTGATTTGCCCACACAAACATGTAAGATGCTGAAATAGGAGCCAATAAACACAATATACACACATTCAGAAAAGTGAGAAATGTGAGGCAAAGAGAAGTAAGTGTCCAACAGGAATGCTGAAATCTCACTGAGTTTTTCCTAGGAAGTCCCTCTGGAGGTGATAATGTTTGTTGATTGAACAAAAAAACAGATTAAAGGTGAATTATCTCTCTTACTTCTTGAGTCAGGAAATCTATCTTCTGCTGCCCTTGAAAATCACAGATCCTGAATTTTAGGCATTTGGACTCCAGATCTTACACAATCCTCTCTCCCTCTCTTTCAACTTAGGCTGAATTACACCATTAGCCACTGGCTTTACTGGTTCTCCAGCTTGCAGATAATGAAACTACTAGGCTTTCCTAATTATTAGAACCAATCCCCATAACGCATCTCTGTGTGCGTGTGTGTATGTTTATGTGTATGTGTGTGTATATACATTCAAATATATGTATACATATAAACATATATGTATATACACATATCTGCATCTCCTACTGGTTATTTTTCTCTGAAGAACAATACATAATACAATTCCTACACTTTCAAAAGAAAAATCAAAACATATGTCTATGAATACATGTCTATATAGCTAAAAAACAAATTTTACTCTATGTTATATCCATTTACAGAAGAAAGAAGAAAACAAATTTTTTTCTTCATTCCTTCTATAAATATCTTTCCAGATATTTATAATGATGAAAATGTTCAATTGTATATTGCTATGTTGCCACACCTATGCCATCCCCTGTATAACTTTTTAAACACATTGCAGCATAACATTTCCATTTATTCAACAACAATAGTATATGTTTATGATCTTACTCTTGCTACATTAAAACACTTATTCTAGTAGTTTGCATTACTAAATTTATCTTTAATCTTTTGGCACAACTAACATCAGTCTCATTAAATTCAACTTGTAGTTACTGCATTCCTAAGGTTTGAGCCCTACGTGTGTATACTGAAGTTTGAAATCTCCACCCAAACTACATTAGTGTCCTTAACATTCATAATGTCTCTGTACTGAGCTATATATTATTTTTACCTGTTCTAAATTCCTTTAGCGTTTTATTTATTTTTCAGCAATCAAATTACAATTTTTTTCCATCATGATAGAATACAGAACACTTTTAATTTGATGAAAGGACAATTTGTTTCTAGCTTTTCTGCTTACTCACTTTGTAATCTTAATCATCTATTTTTCCATCTCATCATTGGGATAATACTTATTGTTCTTCTTCAGTGGTTCCTGATTGCATTATAAAGAAAAAAAAATCCACCCTGTTCCCCCAGTGAGCAAATTCTGTAGAAGTTATACTGTCTCTCCATCCCTCTTCTTAATTCTCCCATCTGAGATGATGACTAATTTAACTGAAGAAACTTTACATTTATTAGTCTGTAATAATTATTTTAGAACAATATCTCTATTTTTTCCTAACTTGTTTCTTGAAAACAAGACTGCTCATGTTTTTTCCACGCTAGAGTAGTTAATAACCTTGCAATGAATGGCACATATTTTAAAATCAGTATATTGCTAGTGACTGCATGATTCTAAATTGCTGGACTCTGGATTCTCCTCTCAAATATGGTTGCCTTACACAAGGAATGATGACTACCTAGCTACTTTGACTCTAAAAATATAAATAACTCTGAAATATTTTTAGAACGTGATAAAAAATGTTACAGATTTTGATAGATACTTGGTTGTTACAGGTGCTGAGTCTCCTAATTAGAGTTAACAACTTTTTTTTTAGAGAGTACAGATTCTAAAATATAAGACATTATTCTTGCAAGTTAGCAATTTTCTTTTTCAGAAATGTCTGAATTAGTAAAAATTACCATTTGGGGGAATATTGGCATTTAGTGATCATTCAAAAGCAATGATTCATCTAAACTGTTCAGGCTGATTATCGTAACAGCATTCCACTGTGCTTTTTATATTTTTTCATGAGGAAATTATCAGACTATTCATAATTCAGATCAGACACAGGTGTTCATTACCTTTTCTGAGAACACAGTTACAAAAGCACTTATCTCTAATAATGGAAAAATGAAAAGGATTCAAAGAATTATACAGACAGATTGGTTAAAATACAAGAATATTTTGTCACATTCTACAATGTGCCTGTCATATAATTCTTCAGGATGAGTACTGCCAGTGAGAACAGAAAAAAAACATACTTTATCCATGGAAGACTCTTAGTCAGAAAACCATTATTTCTAGGAAGTACATAATTAAAAGGACCTTAATTTCATCCTGTGAATATAAAAGTAAGAAGCAAATCATAAAGCTATTGTTACACCATTTAAGAACACCAAATTTCAGTTATGCTCTGAATTTGGCAATGTCTTAAAGTAATTATCTGGAGTTATATATTTAAAAAATCCTTAAATAGCAGTTATAATTAGTCTAACAGAAGGAAATATTATTCTGTATGTATCTTATTAATTGAGACTGCTCTATTTTAATTATATGAATAGAAATTATAAAATTGTGAGCTAATTTGATTATAACATCTAGACCTCTGACCTCACAGTTGATTGTGATGCTATTCTCTACCTCTCTCTCTCCCCCTGTGATATTCTTCACCTTTCTTCCATAGATTCAGTGTGGTAATAGGATATCAGTTGCCTGAATATACATTTGGTACTTGTACCAAAATATGTCATGTATCCCATAAACATATATACCGATGTACCCAAGAAATTTAAAAATTTTAAAAGAGGGAAAAATAAGAAATATTGGTCAAAATTTATCTTTGAAACCTGATCTTAGCATTGATCTGGCTGATGCTCTCCAGGTAAAATTTCTCAATAGATTTATTTTCTGTAAAAAAAAGGATGACAGTACTAGGGCTAATAATACCTGATTTATATATTTTTTAGATTTTTGTTTCTAAAAGCTAACGTGGCTAACTGCATTGTCTCACACCTATAATCCCAGCACTTTGGGAGGCCAAGGTGGGCAGATTACTTGAGGTCAGGAGTTTGAGGTCAGTCTGGCTAGCATGGTAAAAACCTGTGATACCAAAATTACAAAAAGCAGCCAAGAGTGGTGGCACATGGCTGTAGTCCCAGCTACTCAGAAGAATGAGGCATGAGAATTTCTTGAACCTGAAAGGTGGAGGCCGCAGTGAGCCGAGATCACACCACTGCACTCCAGTCTGGGCAAGAGTTTTTTACTCTTCTCAAAAGCAAAAAAACAAAATTAAAAGCACCAAAAATCTAACACATATTCTGAAATGTGGTAGACAATATCTATTTGAATACATGCATGAATGAAAATCATTCCAAGAAAAACACTAAAAATAAAAACAAGATTTTCCAGCAAAAATCTAAAGAAAAATTGCTTTGCTTTTTAGCATTTTGCTTGGATATAAGATTCATGAGAAATCTTGCTTTGTTATTATATTCTCCAAAGTCCCAAAAATGATGAAATACATTTATTTAACTCTGATTTGTTAATATGAGAATCTTGACACTGTTTTGCTAAGAATAGAGGTTATCAGGAATGAGCTGTAAATTTGTTTTCCACTGGACCAGCTTCAAGATCAGTAATTCACTAGAAGGACCCACAGAATTCAGAAAAACTGGTATACTCAGTATGACCATTTATTACAGTGAAAGAATAGAGATTTAAATCAGCAAAGGGGAAAAGTACACAGAACAGACTTCAAGAGAAACGAGGCACAAGCTGGTAGATGTCCTCTTTCCAGTGGAATAACATGTATTAACTTATTTCTCCCAGCCATATGTGACAATATTGGTGAATTTTTGCCAACCAAGAAGGCTCTCCCAATGTCAATATTCATGGTTTTTAGCTGAGGGTCAAATACACAGTTAAGCAGCACCTGTATAATAGACAGCTACTCAAAATCCATCTCACAGAGAAAAAAAAATAGGTATTTCACTAAAAATTACGTTAGCACAAACTGTCTGATCAAACTGATGCCACATGGCCTAGGGCCTTGGTTATACAAAAAAGTAATATTACCCTAAATTATGATATTAGCATAACTTATTTCATCAAAGTGATGGTACATGGACATGTATCCAAAAAAAACCTACAAATGATAAATAGATATTTGAAATGATGCTAAACATCCTAATCATCAGGGAAATGCAAATTAAAACCACAATGAGATAAAACCATGATGAGATACAACCTCACATTGACTGTGTTGGCCATTAACAAATAAAAATAATAACAAGATCAGTAAGTATGTGGAGAAATTGAAACCTATACACTGCTGGTAGAAATGTAAAATGATCCAGCAGTTATGAAAAAGAATATGAAAGTTTCACACACACAAAAAAGAAAGAAAAACAACTACTCTATTATCCAGCAATCCTACTTCTTGGCATTAACTCAAAAGAATTAAAATCACTATCTCAAAGTGATAGATGCAGTTTTATAGTCATTGTAGAATTATTCACAGAAGCTAAGATGTGGAAACAACATATGAAGAAAATGTGGAATATATATACAACAAAATATTACTCAGTTTTTTTAAAAAAGAAAGTTTTGCCATAGGAGACAACACTTGGATGATCCTTGAGGACATTATGGCAAGTAAAATAAGACAATCAAAGAAGGAAATATACTGTATGATTCCACATATGTGGCATTTAAAATAATCAAACTCAGAAACTGAAAATAGATTTCCAGGGGATACGGAAAGTGAGGAACAGGGATTTGCTGTTCAATAGTTGTAAAGTTACAGTAATGTAAGATAAATTTGTTCTAGAGTTCTACTTTACAGCATTGTGTTTGCTGTTAACACTAAACTGTACACAAAATTTGTTAGTAGGGTAGATCTTATGTTATCTGATTTTGTCACAGTAAAACAGAAAAAGAACAGTTCCTATGACTATCTATAGATAGTTTGGTGATTGCTGCAATAGTAAGGTTAATTTTTTTATCCACAAAGATGGGATGACTTGCAATTTATTTGAATCTTTTAAAATTTATTTTTAAAATGTTTTGTTATTATTGTACAAGTTTTCTGTTTAAAAAAAGTATAGGTATTCTCTTCTTTTTTAGATTACCAAATCGTTCCCTTAATTCCAATTTTTAAATATTCATTGCTAGTGTATAGAAATAGATTGTTTTTGAATATTTATACTATATCTTGCAGTCTTACTGCATTTACTTATTTGTTCTAATATTTTTCTAGTAGATTTCTTAATATTTTCTATATGTGAGATTATGTTATCTCAAATAGAGATAGTTATACTGCTTCCTTTCCAATCTAGATGTCTTCTCTGTCTCTTTGTGCCTACCTGTTCTGAGTAGAACCTCTAGCCCAGTGATAAATAGAAGTGGCAAGAATAAACATAATTTTCTTGTTGCTGATCTTACCAGTAAAGGATTCAGCCTTCTATCATTAAACATAATGCTAAGTGTCAGTGTTTCATAGATGTACTTATTTGGTTTAGAGTGTTTTTATCACCCTTTATAACTTTTTTTAGAAATTTTTAAATTTATTTTTCTCGGTGTTCTTCACATCACACAATATCTATCAATCCATTTTTGAGTTCATTTATTCTTTCTTCTGCCGGTTCAAATGTATTATTGAGATCCTGAAGTAAAATTAGCCAGCAAATTATCTACCATTTACCACTAGATGTGTGTGTGGCTTGGTGGTTGCTCTTACAGTTTAGAGAGTTGAACTTTTTCTTGTTATTCCAGATTCAGATAGGAACTAGTAGCTTGGACGGTTCTCTTTCTGTTCACTTTTAAGAGGGCACATGCTTAAGCACGGTGGTAGTCAGAATAATGCCTTCCCACAAAGATGTCCAAACTTAATGCCTGGATCTTGTGTTAAATTGTATAGATTACAGGAAAAATGAAAATTAAAGTTGCTAATGGACTAAAAGGTTGCTAATATTCTGCCTTTAAATAGAGACATAATATGTGTTTATTCACATAGTCCAAATGTAACAACAAGCGTCTTAAAAGAGAAGAGGGCTACAAAAGAGAAGCAGTGAGATGGTAGAGTAAGAAGAACCCTGATATTACTGAAAGTGAAAATGAGGAAAGAGGCCATGAGCAGAGAAATCCAGGCAGCTTCTAATAGTTGGGGGGAAAATCCCAAAACTCAAGTAAACCAATTATCCTCTTTATCTCTAAAAATTAATGAGCCCTGCTGATATCTTGATTTTAGTCTACTGAGACCAACTGCAATTTTTGTACTAAAAACTGTAAAGTAATAAATTTGTATCATTTTAAGTTACTGAGTATGTTGTAATTTATCATAGCATCCATAGAAAGTTAATATAGGCAGACCATAGTTTTCCAGGCTGGCAGTGATGACTATAACAGTATTTTAAAGATCAGCCTCTTAAGAGTTGTTTCTAGATGAGAATAGCTAACTCTGCAGTCAGTGTTCAATCAAAGGTTTTTAAAATCTTCTTGGGCTAGTGAGGTCTTGGTTTCCTTTCTGTGTTGATGAGTCGATACATGTGCTGGAAAATGCTTTCAAGTCTACCCAGAGTCTTGCTTTGATTGCCTCTCAAGTGGGCCCTGCTTATCATATGCACACAGTTTTCTTGACACCCAAAGTTGACTCTGAACCCAGGGGAAGTGTTATTGGATAGCTTTCCCCCTGATTTTCTCTACTAAACTTCTGGTTGTTCTGTGTTTTACCTTTATCAGAGCTACTGGCCTTTTCTTTATTGCTTTCCACCAAGATCTCCTCTGTTCTCAACAATACCTTTTGGCATGGAGCTCTGAGTAAAATCACTTCTCTCAGTAAGTTTCACACAGATCTCTTCTTACTAATGCCTTTCCTTTCCCGTTGGGCAGAAGTCTCACAACACTGCAGTGGATTCAGCGGTAGGGAATCCTGTGTCCCAGAATGATACTCAATTTCTACAAATGTGCAGTAGGGTGAGTGGCAGTGCCTGATCTTTTCAGCTTGCCCCTAATTGGATAGAACCACAATCTTATGAGTTAGCTGGGATAGCTAAAAACTTTGGTGCTTCCACTTATGGAGGAAGTCTGGGTGGATAAAGAGAGACTCTATGCTTTCAGCCATGAATCTGTGGATTAGACCTTCTGTAACATAAAACTGAGGGTATGGGGTATGGCCTACCTATCTACATCCTTGTGAAGAAAACCTTAGCTCCAGATTATGAGCTTATGGAAGAAGTAGCCTTGTCTCCTTGACTATACATACCCCAGTAGCTACCATAATTTGGAGCTGGAGAAAAGGATGTAAGGGAGTATGTCATGACTCAAATGCCACAGATCCTTTATGAGATTTAGTAGATTATCTTGTGTGATTGTTTCTTCACTTGCTATATGCTTCTTGGACAGTCCTCAGAGATACTTTTTCATTGTTTTTTAAAAATAATTTTGACTAATTAAATTTTTGTTTTGCAATGGGAAAAAAATGTCCATCCAACTTCCTACTTCATCATTGTGGAAATACTACCCTTCTACTCTCATTCAGCTTGATTTAGCAGTATGGCCCCGTTTGTGTTTAGTTCCAAATAATTGAATGCCACTGGATATATCTAAGTGCACAACTTGATTGTTGTAACACTATATGCCTCTGTCAATGAAGTTTCCATTAGGATGACAGGAGCTATTTTATAAATCGTGTGTAAAATTACCTGTTGCAGATGATACTTTTCTTCAGAACCCTGGAGACCTATATTTTAATTAAGGGCTTCTAGCCTCTCAAGTCTTTATTTTACATATACATCTAACATTTTAATAGTGTGTAATAATACTATTCATTTTTCTAAATGTAGAAACAAATTTTAATGAAATAAAATATTACAACAGTTGTAGAACATATAAATTTATCTCTTAAAATATTGCTCTGTCCTTAGATTTGAAGAAGGCTGTTGCCCTAGGGCATTTTTCATTACAAATACCCATATTCATCAAATTCTCAATTTTATTCTGATTCTTGCTATATTTTAGAAATAAACTTCAGGATAAGAATAAAGCATTAGGTAAACAGAGTGATTAAAATAAAAAGGAAAAAGTTTAAATAAAATGTATTATTATTATTGCACATTTTATCAAATAATGCATGTTCTTCATTTAATGTTTTATAGCTATTTATATTGAAAATATTTTGAGTGGAATTTGTTCTTTTAAATTTTCATGAGCAAAATATCAGAAACTTATATTAATGTAGCATCTGTAGAATTTCTAAAATTAAAATAAGACATTTTAAAAGATTATCAAAAGTATATTTCCTAATTATGTAATAAGAAAAGTAGTAGATAAGTTGACTAATCATATAAAATATAACCTAACTGTTCCAAATATTTTAGAATTGATATTCCTGGTGGTACACTGATTTTAATTATGTTTACTTTCTGAATCTATCTAAATCAGTCATGATTAGATTTAATAAGGAGTTTGGGCAGATCTTAATAACACTTTTAAATTAATCAAAACCCAAGTAATTTAATATATAAGACATTAATCAAGAACTAAGGCTGTATTTTTATAGACTTCCATGACTCTATTGTTAACTTGTCCACATGGTACTTCTGATTAGTCACAGATCTTCACAGCACAGTGTTCAATGGACATTATAAAAATTGTATTTGAAATGAGAATCTTATATATGTGTGCGTACTAAAATCCAATTACTAAAGGTTTGTGCTCACACAGAAATGAACTTAAATCACTACACTTCCAGTGAAATTTCCAGTAATACTAACTAAGTAGTTGAAATACAACAACAGAAAATTATTAACGGAGATAGCCAGTAACATCGAATCACTCATATAAGATAATGGCTTTGAGATAAAATTGAAAATTTAAATTTAACCCAATAATATTTTATTAGTTGGAAAAGAATACCAAGCTAAAATACATCATTGTGCATAGGTAGAGAAATTGAATAAGCTCTCCTAATGTTCAACATAAAACATAATAAGTTAGATGTATAAATTACAAAACTAACTTGAAATGGGTATTTGTAAGTATTAGCATTATATAAACATAATATTTGAATTGGGTATAAATATTAGCATTATTATAATCATAATATTTGAATAATGGTTTGAGTTTTCATGAGGATGGTAAACTGAAATATTAAAATACCTTGAAATGTCAGAAATTTATGTAAAGACTTTTTCTAAGGTACTGTTAAATATAATTTAGAATATTTTAAATCAGTAAATCAAACCTCTTGAAAAAAATTCTTGGAAGATGAAAAATTAATGGACTATATTTATGTAAAACAGAAACACTGCTCCAAAAATGGTGCAAGTAATTAGATTCCTTTCATTATTTCACCAGTTGGTTAATTGCCAAGTTCAGAATCTCATCCTAAGATTATATTTCTAGAGCCACAAAAACTGAAGGTTGTAACTCGGGTTTGTCCAATAAAACTGACCTGAAAATGACCATACTTCCAAAAGAAATCATAAATTCAAAAAAATTTCTTTCAAAATACCATCATCATTCTTCACAGAACTAGAAAAAGCAATCCTAAAATCCATATGGAACCAAAAAAAGAGCCTACATAAACAAAGCAAGACTAAGCAGGTCAAGATGGTGACCTCGTCTCTACTAATAATACAAAAAATGAGCTGGGCATGGTGGTGCGTGCCTGTAATCCCAGCTACTCAGGAGGCTGAGGCAGGAGAATTGCCTGAACCCAGGAGGTAGAGGTTGCGGTGAGCCGAGATCATGCCATTGCACTCCAGCCTGGGTAACAAAAGCAAAACTCCGTCTCAAAAAAAAAATAAATAAAAGGCAAGACTAAGCAAAAAGAATAAATCTGAAGGCATCACATTACCCAACTTCAAGCTATACTACAAGGCTATAGTCACCAATACCATAGTACTGGTATAAAACTAGACATATAGACAAATTGAAAAGAACAGAGAACCCAGAAATAAAGCCAAAAACTTACACCCAACTATCTTAAACAAAGCAACCTAAAACACAAAGTGGGAAAAATACATCCTATTTAACAAATGTTGTTGTGTTCATTGAAAAGCCACATGTAGAGTAATGAAACTGGATCTACATCTCCTACCTTATACAAATATCAACTCAAGATGTAACAAAGCCTTAAATCCAAGACCTGAAACCATAAATATTATAGAGGATAACAGTGGAAGCTGGGCATGGTGGCTCATGCATGTAATCCCAGCACTTTAGGAGGCCGAGGTGGGCAGATCACCTGAGGTCAGGAGTTTGAGACCAGTCTGACCAACATGGAGAATCACTGTCTCTACTAAAAATACAAAATTAGCCAGGCATGGTGGCTCATGCTTCTAATCCCAGATACTCAGGAGGCTGAAGCAGGAGAATCACTTGAACCTGGAAGGCAGAGGCTGTGGTAGGCCAAGATTACACCATTGTACTCCAGCCTGGGTAAAGAAAGTAAAACTCTGTCTCAAAAAAATAGGTTAATTAAAAAAAAGATGAAGAAGATAACAATAGAAAAACTCTTCTAAACACTGGCTTAGGCAGAGCTCACAACCAAGAGCCCCAAAGCAATTGCAATAAAAACAAAGATAAATAGATCGGGCTTAAACGAAAAAGCTTCTGTACAGCAAAGGGAATAATCAGCAGAGTAAACAAACAGCACACAGAGTGAGAGAAAGTTTTTGCAAACTATGCATTCAACAAAGGACTAATATCCAAAATCAACAAGGAACTCAAATCAGCAAGAAAAAAAAATCATTCCATCAAAAAGTGGGCTAAGTACATAAACAGAATATTCTCAAAAGAAGATATACAAATGGCCAACAAACATATGCAAACATGCTCAACATCACTAATTACCAGAGAAATGCACATTAAAACCACAATGTGATACCACCATATTACTGCAAGAATGACCATAATTTGAAAAATCAAAAAATAATATATGTTGGTGCAGATGCAGTGAAAAGGAACACTTTTACACTGCTGGCGGGAGTGTAAACCAGTACAACCACTATGAAAAACAGTCTCGAGATTTCTTAAGAATTAAAAGTAGATCTACCATTGGATCTATCAATCCCACTACTGGGTATCTCTCCAGAGGATAAGAAGTCATTATATAAAAAAGACACTTGCATAGGCATGTTTGTAGCAGCGCAATTCACAATTGCAAAATATAGAACCATCCCAAATGCCTATCAATCAACAAGTGGATAAAGAAAATGTGATACACACAAACACACACACATACACACCCCATGGAACACTGCTCAGTCATAAAAAGCAATGAAATAATGGCACTGGACTGAGTTGGAGACCATTATTCTAAGTGGAGTAACTCAAGAATCAAAAACCAAGCATCATGTTCGTATTTGTAAGTGGGAGCTAAGCTATGAAGACGCAAATGCATATGAATGATACAATGGTCTCTGAGGACTTGGGGACTTGTGGGAGGGGATGATAGATAAAAGACTACAAAACTACATATCGGGTATACACCGTCGGGTGATGGATGCACAAAAATTTCAGAAATCATCACTAAAGAACTTATCCATGTAACTAAACACCATCTGTTCACAAAAAAACTACTGAAATATTTTTAAAAAGTGTGTGTGTGTTTATATGTGTAAGGTAAACATAATTTGAGCATTTTAAAATTGTGTATGTTTGAATATTTGTTTTATTTTAAAATTTAACACAATTCCAGAGTGGTAATTTAAGAAAACAACCTGTAGTAGAAATGAGAAATATATACTCATTATAACAATTTATATGAAGAAATAAAAAAATAAAATTATAAATGTTCAAAATACATTTATAGATTTTCAAATAAAAAAACTCAATGATAAATATTAAAATATTCATCATTAAAATGTTCAGCTGACAATTTAAAATAAAAATGCTTACAAGTATATTTAAATATTAAAATATTTATAATTGAGGTATTTTTATATACCTCATAAATTAAAATATTATGTAAATGTTAAATACAAATACATTCTATACATATGAAAATTTGAAAACATTAGATAGCTATGAAATTTTTGTCTCATTCCATTTTCTGCTGCTATAACAGACTACCACAAACTGGTCATTTGATTAAATTTCTGGTTTAGATTCTGCTAATGAGAGGCAAAATATAATTTTAAATCAGAAATCAAAGAGCTTTAAATCAGAATTCATTGTTTATAATTCCATTTATAAACAATGGAAGTTTATATGGGTCATTGTTCTGAAGGCTGGAAAATCCTAAAGCATCATGTAAGCATCTAATGAGGGCTTTCTTGCTGCATCGTCTCATGGAGGAAGATGAATGAAGCACAAAAGCCAGACGCAAAAGAAGAAACACTGGTTATTATAATAGACTCACTCTTGCAATAACTAAACAACTGCCTATATAACAACATTAATCACTTAGGTTCCACTGCTCAACAGTGTTGCATTAGGAATTATGCTCCCAACATATTAACTTTGGGAGATAATGTTCAGCTAAATTTTAAAATAAAAATACTTAACAATTATATGTAAATCCATATATACCGTAGTCCCCCCTTATTTGTGGGGTATGTTTCATAAACCATAGTGGATGCCCTAAAACCACAGATAATACCCAACTCTATGTTTTTTTCTATACGTACATACATATCTGTTATAAAGTTTAATTTATAAATTAAACACAGTAAGAAATTCACAAAGAGAAATGACAAAATAGAACAATTATAACAATAATCAAAATTATGTGAATGTCGTCTCCCTCATCTTACTGTACATACTGTACTCACCTACTTTCAGACCTTAGTTAACCATGGGTCAGTAAAACTGCAGAAAGCAAAATTGCAGATAATAAGGGACTCCCCTATAGATATGTGTATCTTTGTGTGTGTGTGTGTGTGTGTGTGTGTGTGTGTGTAGAGAGAGAGAGATCTCCATATGTATACCTAGTGAATATGGGTGAGTATCTTTTGATATATATATATTTACTTATGTGAAGATATATAAATGAAAATACGCACAGAGAGAGATACACATATACAGTAGTCTCTCACACACAAAGATACATATATCTTTGCATATATGTGTACAAAGATGTATATATGTATATATAAGGATGTATATATGTGTACATACAAAGATGTATATATGCATATATATAAACATGAATATGTGTATATACAAAGATATCTTTGTATATATGTGTATAATTGTGTGTGTATATATATTCACACACACAAAGTTACACATACATACACAAATATTTGAGTTATATATGTATTAAATATATATATATACATATATATATCTGTCCTGTTATATTATTCTCAGTACAAAATCCTTAAGGGTAATTTGAGAAAGCACAGAGAAGCTATGGGCACTCACACATTCCCACAGAAATTTTAACTTAGGATTTATATCTAGAGGAATTACTAAAAATTTGCCAAAAAATAGTTTTGATTATTCTTGGGATCCCTTTTTAAGTTGTGTTTCATAAATAAGAATATTGGAAAAAATCTAATATTTGCAGAACTGAGGTCTGTTGATGGAATTTCAATTTGCAAAAAAGTTATTTGATTAAGAATATTTAATAGTAATTGAAATGTTTATGACACAGCTTGCCACATATGCAGGAACTAACACAAAATATGTGAGTTTGTATATGCCTGTGTGGATGGTAAATAATTGTGCAAGTATTGTTCATATATCTTCACCACTCCTTTATAGCTGAGTAATAACATATATCATATATTTTATTTTCTTCTTAAGACTTATTTTTTTTAATTTACAAGTCTATAATAAGCACATAGTACTCTTTGAATTCTGATTTAAAATTATATTTTGCCTCTCATTAGCAGAATCTAAACCAGAAATTTAATCAAAAAATTCTGGTAAGAAACATTCCCAAGGTTCTGACCTCAAGATATGGGAGGTCAGATAAGGGCTAATGCTAAGTTGATAATCACAATTAGGTATACTACAGCCTGAAGTTTGTAAAGACTAAAGATTACTTGAATCGACCTCACCATCTCAGAAGAAAGGGAAATGTAAAAGCAATTAATTTTGTTTAAGCCTCTTAGATTCAATTTGATTGATAAGTTTTTAAAAATAAACTTGCATTCTGCAACTTCCCTCATTTCATGGCAATTTGGAAACAACAACTTATAATAAACATACATGAGTAAGGAAGAAAGGCAAATCTTTCTAGTGATTTTCTAATGAGAAAAAAAAGCCCACATCTGAATAACTGGATTGTACCTGCATTGGAATTCCACATAGTGCCTCGGCTCAAGTGGATAAGGTATGGATTTATATGGTGAGCTCTGAGAAATGGTGTATTCTAAAATGCTTAAATATCTTTAAAATACTATGTTCACCAAAACTCAATCATGAAACAAATGTCTAAAATAGTATCTGGCATTGAAAATAAAGGCATTACCAATATAGACATATTTGCCATTAATGATAACATACAGAGTGTAAGCAAAGTGATAACACATAGTCAATTATCTGTAACTAATAGAATAAATAAATATTAGAATGCAAAATGCAGCAAGGGATACATCTTAAGATCCATATAAATAGGTAGTAACAGAGCAGGAAATCACATCAATTCATACAGTATTCTAAGTCAAATAGTGAAAACTTTTGAGCCATAATACGAAGTGAAAATATTTAATAAGAGAAACAGTCACTATTTCAGTTATGCTTAAAGTAGCCCCAATATATAAGAAATAGCCTATAATACTTACAGAATGTAAAGTTACCTACACCAAGTATATACCAAATATTCCATAAAAACGGAATATTCAATCAACATACTAATATATAAAATCTGAACTTATGCCTTTTCTCTCTACTGGACCTTAAAATTTTAATGAGATTCTTAAAAGACATATAAGATTTCTGTTAGATCCCTACATGAATCTAAAAACTTACTATATCTCCTTCAGTAAAAATCAGACAACAGAAAAAAATATGAAACAAAAATTCGTTAGCAGTCCATCTGAACAGAAAATGTTCCTCTTTGAGAGATAAATAATATTATTTCAAAAATTATACATACTCTTTTCATAACATTTAGGAGTCAATATTCCAATTTTCTACAACATACATACATGATATAGTCAAACATACAAAATGAGAACCAATGCAGCTAGAAGATAATTTAAATAATTAAAGAATTTTTGGTTAAATACCTGGTTATTTCATTTGTAATCATGATATTTTACTGTAGGTTGTGTTCATTATAATTATAACCATTGTCTATGAGAATTATGTAACCATTAATAAATTGAAATAAATTCTTTTTTAAAATTGGCTTGTATCTTGAAAATAATGATAAACACTGTGAAACCTATCATTTTTACCTTCTTTGCTTTCTGACACATTCCCACTCATCTTAAGTATTCACACCAAGCACTATATAGCATTTCCTAAAAAATGGAAAATTATTTTCTAATAAAATATGGGTACAGAGATTAACAGAAGAAAACATACCTCCATGATGAAGCCTACAAATATTAAAGATATAAGAAGGGAAGTGGACAGTGCTTAGGATTATAACATAATTGGCACTGGAAGTTCAAAAAGTCCTCTAAAAGAGGTGATATGTAAGATGAAGCTTGAAAAATAGATAGATGTTACCCAGATAAAAGAAATGATAGTAGAAAAATTTTTAAAGCATGATTAAAGTCAAATCATGAGTGAACTCTTATTCCAAAAGAGAAGAAAATACCTAGGAATACAACTTCAAGAAATACAAAGCACCTCTTCAAGGAGAACTACAAACCACTTCTTGAGAAAATAAGAGAGGATAGAAATATATGGAAAAACATTCCATCCTCATGGAAAGGAAAAATCAATATTGTGGAAATGGCCATACTGCCCAAAGTAATTTATAGATTCAATGCTATCCCCATCAAGCTACCATTGACTTTCTTCACAGAATTAGAAAAAAAAAATTCTTTAAATTTAATATGGAATCAAAAAAGAGCCTGTATAGCCAAGACAATCCTAAATGAAAAGAACAAAGCTGGAGGCATCATGCTACCTGAATTCAAACTACACTACATGGCTACAGTAACCAAAACAGCAAGGTACTGGTACCAACGCAGATATGTAGACCAATGAAATAAAACAAAACATTCAGAAATAACATGACGCATCTACAAGCATCTGATCTTTGACAAACCTGACAAAAACAAGCAATGGGGAAAGGATTTCCTATTTAATAAATGGTGTGGGGAAAACTGGCTATCCATATACAGAAAACTGAAACTGGACTCCTTCCTTACACTTTATACAAAAAATAACTCAAGATGGACTAAAGACTTAAATATAAGACCACAATCATAAAAACCCTGGAAGAAAACCTAGGCAATACCATTCAGGACAAAGGCATGGGCAAGGACTTCATGAGTAAAACACCAAAAGCAATAGCCACAAAACCCAAACTAGACAAATGGAATCTAATTAAACTAAAGAGCTTGTGAACACAAAAAGAAACTATCATCAACATGAACAAGCAACCTACAAAATGGAAGAAACTTTTAACAATCTATCCACCTAACAAAGGGTTAATATCCAGAATCTAAAAGGAACTGAAACAAATTTACAAGAAAAAGACCAACCACCTCATCAAAAAGTGGGCAAAGGATATGAACAAATACTTCTCAAGAGAAGATAGTTATGAGGCCAGCGAACATGAAAAAAATCTCATCATCACTGGTCATTAAAGCAATGAAAATCAAAGACACAATAAGTTATCATATCATGCCAGCTAGAATGCCAATCATTAAAAATCAGGAAACAACAGATGCTGGAGGAGATATGGAGAACTAGGAAAGGTTTTACACTGTTGGTGGGACTGTAAATTAGGTCAATCATTGTGGAAGACAGTATGGCAATTCCTGAAGGATCTAGAACCAGAAATGCCATTTAATCCAGAAATCCCATTACTGGGTTATACCCAAGGGATTATAAACCATTCTACTATAAAGACACATGCACACGAATGTTTATTGCTGCACCGTTCACAATAACAAAGACTTGGAACTAACCCAAATGCCCATCAATGATAGACTGGATAAAGAAAATGTGGCACATATACAGCACGGAATACTACGCAGCCATAAAAAAGTGTGAGTTCAGGTCCTTTGCAGGGACATGAATGAAGCTAGAAAACATTATTCTCAGCAAACTAACACAGGAACAGAATACCAAACACTCCATGTTCTCACTCATAAGTGGGAGAGGAACAATGAGAACACATGGACACAGGAAGGGGAACATCACACAACGGCACCTGTTTGGGGATGGGGGGCTAGGGGAGAGATAGTATTAGGGGAAATACCTAATGTAGATGATGGGTTGATGGGTGCAGTCAATTACAAGGGCATGTATATACCTATATAACAAATCTGCATATTCTGCACATGTATCCCAAACTTAAAGTATAATTTCAAAAAGCATTATAAAAATATTAAAAGCTCACAGCAGCTAAGCATAGCTATTTGGGACTCTAGTCTATAGAACTGGCAAGTATAGAAGTGAAAAGATAGAGTACAATTTCTCAGGAGTTTGAAAGCTATATGAAACTTTTTAAAAATGTTATCTTAAGAAAAACATATAATAATATTTAAATTTTAGAACAATTATTCTGACAGTAGAATATATAAAGAATAGCCAAGTAAGATATAAGAGATGAAAAGGCAATTTTAAGAGGGTCACTTTGGCAATTTAGAAAACAGATCATGTTGCCTTAACTTCTGAAAGTGGCACCCAGTATAAAAAGATGTAGATGAATTTGATATATGAGTCTGAATTATTAGACTTAGTAATTTTGTGACACAGGTGCTAAGAAATTTCATCTATAAAAATTATGCAGTGTGATGGAAAAAAATCACAAACAACAGATATTTGGGACACACAAATTTTCAATTAATGTAGTATTCAGGGCTATACCTAGGGCATTAATAACAAGTGTGCACACATTTTTAACCCTCTCCAGCTCTACATAAAATTACTTTCAGTAATATTCACGTTATCAGGGATAACGACCAGAATTTCATAATTTATTCTTTAGTTTTCAAACAATTAACATTAAAGAGAAAATATGTCTCAAACACAAAATCTAATTTCAGTAAAATATTTCATATACAAACTAAAATTTACAAGTACCAGTCAAAAAGAAATTACTCCTTGATAGCCACACTGTTTACAATTTTGAAAGCAAAAAAAATCTCCAAATAGAATTACAGAATAAAACAATTGTCATAACTAAAGGTTTGTTTCACTACAATGACAATAACATCATGACTAATTTTGAATCTACTGTTTAAAGGCAGAAATAATGAATATTTTAGGGATTTAAAACACAAAGGGAGCTCCAGTAATTCCCAGTCTTTATAAACTTATTTTCAAATAAGTTTGAAGAGAAACATGTAATTCAGGGATCCTATTGTGTAACTGAGAATTCCCAAAAGACATTCCATTTAGAACACAATGTAAAATGTCAATGTTTATTAATGAATAAATGATGAACTGTGTTCATTTGATTTATATAGCTGTATATATATATGTATAATCTAAAGTGTATATCAACAGATATACATACAGCATATATATATAACATGCATGTAGATGTATGATATGGTTTGGTTCTGTGCTCCACAGATTTTATCTCAAATTGTAATCCCCCAGTGTTGAAGGAGGAACCTGGTGGGAGGTGATTCCATCACAGAAGTGATTTCCACCATGCTGTTCATGTAAGAGTGAGTTATCATGAGATATAATGGTTTTATGAGTGTTTGGCAAGTTTCTCCTTTGGTCACTCACTGTCTCACTTGCTGTCATGTTAAAAGTGTCTTCTTCTCCTTCTGCCAAGATTATAAGCTGCCTGAGGCCCTCCTGCCACATGGAACTGTGAGTCTATTAAACCTTCTTTGCTTATAAATAACTCAGGCTTGTATGTGAAAACAAACTAATATAATGCATACACACATATATACATATATAATGTGATATTTTTATATGTCACCTGCTCTGAATGAAGATATATGTATTTATTTTATTCTTAAAACTATAGAATACTCCATTGTTTGAGAGTTAGTAAATAATTCTTGTAGTATTTTACACAAATCTACAGGTAAGGTACTAACAAAAGGAGTTAGTAACTGCCTGTATTCTTTCACCTGCTTTCGAGTATCAGCCTATACTGAGACTGCCTATTGAATCACTAAGTCACAATTTTCTAAATGTTCTGAAATCATTTTGACAAAGTAAGGTAAAAGGGACAGGAGAAATCTTTACAACAAAGGAATTTAGAACTTAATAACTCAGAAGATAAAAAATTGGGACTTTTTACTTAGCATTTTACAGTTAGAAGCTCTAGGTATAACATTCTATATAAACTGACCTTTTAAAAATGAGAAATTTGCAACTGAAAAACAGCAAGTTAGTAGACTATTATTCTTATTCCTATGCTTGCAAGTAAGAAGGATTTGAGATAGTGTTCTATTTAATGCAAAAAATTAGATCACTTTTCTTCTCATCTGCTTTTTATATCATTTGAAGATTGATTTCAGTTAGATAATTTATCAATAATTGTTATCTAAACTATTATGGTACTTAATCACATTCTCCATTACTGGAATTAAGGATAAAACTTAAAAATTTCAAAATACTATATCATTTTGAAAATGTCAGGCAAAAGACAGTGTATACCGAAAGCAAATTAAAAACAAATATGATAGAAAATAATAAAAATATAATCACTATTTTCAAATTATATTTTTAATAAAGTCCTTAATTTATCACAAATATTGTAGCCTCCATACCGTCCATCAGTTATAGGTAACTAGGTAAGCTACGCTAGACAATGAAGCAGTTTCTACACAACAGATTCAAACTTTAATTATATAAATTTTGAGCAGTGTTACCTGAGAAAATTACTAACTCTCTGTATGAGTCAGTCTACTAATCTGAAAAAATTAGGGAGAGTATATATCTAGTCTTTAGAATAGTTTGATTTAACAAATTCAATGAAGTAATCCACTTTCTGGCTCAGCTCTCCGGTGGCTTTAACTGTTTTTCTCTTGCTTTGGGGTAAGGTAACAGTTTCCTACAATGTGTGCCTGATATTTAACCACCATATATGTGTCCTTTAAGCTGCTAAAACCTATAGAACTATTGTCTACATTGCGGTCTCTGGCATTAAATCATTAGATTTATGTTGTGTCATTCCAGATATTAAACAGACAGTGCTTTAGTTTATAAATTCTACACTTGAGAAAAATGTATGTTTTGCAAAATATCAACTAATAAAACCATTTTCATTGCCTATATTTTATTAAAATCAATACTGTATTTTCATAAATGCATTTAGAATATATATAGCATAAGTCCGCTGAATACTGATTTGTGTACTTAATATTCTGTCTTTTATTAATAATGTATTTTCCCCTTAAGATATTTGACTTTTATGTGTAACCAACAAAATATGAAAGTGGAAGCCTCATATGTTTATGATTAGAAACCTAATATTCACACTATAAAATATGTATGGGAAAATTCCAAAAAAATAGCATCTTATGATTTTATGTCTATAACAAGAAATAGCAGTATTTATTCTGTAAAAACAAATGATGCTTTAAGCAGTTAGTCACATAAAATATAATACCAAGGACCTGCAACATATATTTATAAAGATAATAAGAATATAAATGATGTCATTATCCATATAAAAATGTAGAAAGTACCAATTTTCTAACCGATAGTAGTTTTAAAATATTTTATATATATTTTAGATATTTTGAATGATTTAATATTTTGTACTATGTACTACATATAAAAACAAAAACATTTGCTTTACAACTATATTGTCTAAAGATATGTAACTATTGCTTACACAATTTAAGAAGAACTACTTACAAGAATACATAATTGATAGTAAGTCAGAACTAACAGGTGATTACACATAAGTGATAATCTTTTAGTCTGTCAAATAAATGAATGGGTTATGGGGATAGAGCTAAAATAAGTAAGTCAAATTGTCATGTCATTTAAATATGAGTAAATATCATAATTTTATAATCTTTGACATTAAAAACATATTTTTTTGCCTATAACTACATATACCTAATTCATTACTTATTTATCTCATTGTAGTGCCACATTTGCAACATTTTAGTTGCAAATGTTAAGACTGTGTCAGCATTTGCATTATAGTTTTATATTTCCATCTATTTTAAATACTTCAATTAAATATTTTTGAGAACCAAAGTTGGACTGCAAAATGCTTCTCATAGAGGACATTAAAAACATATTTTTAAAAACTTACGCTCACGTTAAAAATTACTCAGAAGTAATGCCACACATCTACAACCATCTGATCTTTGACAAACCTTACAAAAATAAGCAATGGCAAAAGGATTTCCTATTTAATAAATGATGTTGGGAAAACAGTCTAGCCAGATGCACAAAGTTGAAACTGGATCCTTTCCTTATACTTTATACAAAAAGTAACTCCAGATAGATTAAATATTTAAACATAAGACCTAACACCATAAAAACCCAAGAAGAAAACCTAGGCAATAGTATTCAGGAGATAGACATTGGCAAAGACTTCATGACTAAAATATCAAAATCAATGGCAACAAAAGCCAAAATAGACAAAGGGAATCTAATTAAACTTAGAATATTTTACACAGCAAAAGAAACTATCATTAGAGTGAACTGGCAACCAACAGAATGGGAAAAAATTTTTACAATTTACCCATCTGACAATGGGCTAATACCTAGAATCTACAAAGAATTTAAACAACCCCATCAAAAAGTAGGCAAAAGATATGAACAGAAGTCAAAAGAAGACATTTATGGAGCCAAGAAACATATGAAAAAATGCTCACCATCACTGGTCATTAAAGAAATGCAAATCAAAACAACATTGAGATACCACCTGATGTCAGTTAGAATGGTGATCATTAAAAAGTCAGGAGACAACAGATGCCAGAGAGGGTGTGGAGAAATAGGAATGCTTTTACACTGCTGGTGGGAATGTAAATTAATTCTACCATTGGGAAAAACAGTGTGGGAATTCCTCAAGGATCTAGAAATAGAAACACCATTTGACCCAGCAATCCCATTACTGGGTATATGCCCAAAGGATTATAAATCATACTATTATAAAGATACAGGCTCACGTAGCTTTATTGTGGCACTGTTTACAATAGCAAGGACTTGGAACCAACCCAAATGCCCATCAATAATAGAGTGGATTAAAAAAAGTGGCACATATATGCCATGGAATGCTATGTATTCATAAAAAAGTATAAGTTCATGTCCTTTTCAGCAACATGGATGAAGATGGAAACCATCATTCTCAGCAAACTGACACAATAACAGTAAATCAAACACTGCATGTTTTCACAGATAGGTGTTGAACAATAAGAACATGTGGACACAGGGAGAGGAACATCACACACTGGGGCCTGTAGCGGGTGGTGAGATGGAGAGGCTAGGATAGGAATAGCAGCGGGTGGGGAAATTAGGAAGGGATTACATTAGGAGAAATACCTAATGTAGATAATGGGAGATGGATACAGAAAACCACCATGGCACGTGTATACCTGTGTAACAAACCTGCACATTCTGCACATGTACCCTATTTGTTATAAAAAATAACAAATAAAATAAAATGGGAGAAAAAAAGAAAGTAAAAACATTAAAGTAGCTTTTTAAGGAAGCATCCAACTAGAGAGGAAGATTCGTTTTTGAAATGTTTCTATAATAGTTGAAAAGCATATGCTTTATTATATTATAAAGTGTAATTGGAAAATACATTTTACCAAAGATATTAATAAAAATACATAGTAACACAAAAGCTCCAACTGTCAAATCTGATTCCCAGAGATGCTGATCCAAAATCAGAATTCATTTTGAAATTGGATTTGACATGCAAGGTTCATTCAAACCAATTTATGTGGAACCATCACTTATAAAGGGTACCATTTGAGAATGGAGCATATTTATTTTATATTCCATTGCTTATAAAGTTTATATTATTTTCCTTCATTATCCTTCCAACTATCATAACCCCCTAATTTATGAGTCAAAGTTTTGTTATGTTTTGTTGTGTTTACAATAAGTGGCCTAGAGAGACCAGGTATATCCTGCTCATGATTTATAGGCAAGATACATGCATGAGTATATTTTTAGAAAAGATTTGGTTGTTAATATGTTTACAAGTGATTTGTTGAATCATTTCTTATGCCTCAGCTGTCCCTGTTGAAGAGAAAGATTACAATCCTATCCAGTTCTTTTATTGCTGTTATAATATATTAAACCAACAATAGGAACAAAGGGAATACACCTAAACTTATAAAGAAAAAGGAAATAAATATAGAACAGTAAATCAATTAAATAAATATTTATGGTTATTGCATTAATTATTAATGGAATTCATTCACGAAATATTAACAAATAGCTACATACATGTCAAGCAGAAAATGTTAGGAATCAAAATTAAACAAAAAAACTAAAAACCTGAATGAATACATATTTATATATAATTAATAAAGTGCAGTGTTGTGTTTCTGTATTAGTCTGTTTCACAATGCTATAAAGAACTGCCCAAGACTGAGTAATTTGTAAAGAAAAGAGGTTTAATTAACTGACAATTCCACGTACCTGGGGAAGCCTTGGGAAATTTACAACTATAGCAGAAGGGGAAGCTGGCACTTCTTACATGGTTGCAGGTAAGAGAGAGAGGGAGTGCATAAAGAAGGAAAAGTCCCTTGTAAAACCACCAGATCTCATGAGAACTCACTAACTATCATGAGGACAGCATGGGGGAATTTGCTCCCATTATCCAATCACTTCTCACCGGGTCCCTCCCCCAACACGTGGGGATTACAATTCAGATTACAATACGAGATAAGATTTGGATGAGGACACAGCCAAACTACATCATGTACATAAAAGCCTTTAATTAATTTAACAATATAGCCACAAAGAAGTTTCAATAAACTTCAAAGAATAATATCAGTAAAACACGTGCTATTTTTAGAAGCAATATTTTAACCAAATACAAAATTGTATATATATAAATTATACAAATGTTGTATATATATTTTTAATTTTTAAATGAAGCCCAATATTATTTAGGCATAGAAAGGGAATGACAGTAAAAATTTAAAAAATATTTAGAACTGAATGGTATTAATATTATGGGTCAAGGCACATGGAATAAAACTAGAGTAGAAATTAGATATATTACTGGTAATTTAAATTTATTCTTATAAATGCTATATTATAATAAAGGTATAGTATATTCTACAGAGTAATTAAATAAAAGTGCAACAAAATAAATCTAACTTAGCTGAAGTGTAAAAAATTAGCTGAAGTGTAAAAAAGATATAAAAATGAGGACAGAAATTATTAAATCAAAAATAAGAATTTGAGAAAGAGGTAAAAGAAAACAGGATCCCCTTTAAAAACTACAAGAGACTTGCACGAGGCTCAATGGCTCATGCCTGTAATCCCAGCACATTAGGCGGCCAAGGCAGGTGGATCATGAGGTCAGGAGTTTGAGAGTAGACTGGCCAAAATGGTGAAACCCCAACTCTACTAAAAATATAAAAATTAGCAGGGCGTGGTGGTGCGTGCCTGTAATCCCAGCTATTTGGGAGGCTGAGGCAGAAGAATTGCTTGAACCTAGGATGCGGAGGTTGCAGGAGCCAAGATTGTGCTATTGCATTCCAGTCTGGGAGACAGAATGAGATTCTGACTCAAAAAAAAAAGAAAAGGAAGAAAGAAAGAAAGAGAGAGAGAAAGAAATAGAGGGAGGGAAAGAGGGAGGAAGAGAGGGAGGGAGGAAGAGAGGGAAGAAAGAAACGAAAGAAAGGCAAGAGACTTATTTCCAGTAATATTTTTAAAGAAAAATAATAGCAAAGAGTGCATGCTTTTATTTCTTAACAATTTTTTCCTAATGGACTTGAGCTTTTTGCTTTTAGATTGTTCTTTTGCTAATAGTCATAGATTTTAGATATAATAACTAATTTATAAATATTCAACATAGTAAATTTTATAAACATAACTGTAGGTTTATAATAATGTATTTGTTGTAATAGGTTTCTTCTCCTGCCTACTAATACAAAATTAATGAAAAAGTACAAAGCATAATATTTTAAATCAACTTCATTATTTAAGTGTAAAAACATAAGTTGTGAGGTTTAATTTATTGTAACATTCTCTTTGTTCATTTTATTGAAAGTTTAAATTGGTAAAGAGTTTTGTTGATGTATGTCTGAGAAGATGCAGTTAAAGAAAACTGATAAATACAATGATATAAGCTTCAATATATCAAAATGATTTATGAAGTTTATTTTAATATCATATACTCAAAAACACAAAGTTAGCAGTTAATTTCTTCATGATATTTTTTGTTTATTCTCTTCTGTTTCATGCGAAAATTTTCAATATATCTTAAATATTGTAGATTCTGTGAGCTCTCAGATGGAGGCCTTCACATAAATTTGACACATTGACACAGTGCCATTTATCATTAAACATTGTGCCATTTTTCAGTCAGTCATTGTGACAGTGTTCATATCCAATTTGAATCAATTTTGCATAATGTAACTTCTAACATTATACTCAACATTTTAATAACTCATGTCAGTTGTATGCATTTAGTATTTATGTCAAAACCATTTATTTTCCTTTTAAAATCTTCTGTTTTTATTTCAGAGGTATATGTGCAGAATGTGCAGGTTTGTTATGTAAGTAAACATGTGCCACAGTGGTTTGTTGCACAGATTATCACATCACCAGGGTATTAAGCCCAGCATCCATTAATTATTTTCCCTGATTCATTCCCTCCCCCTCTCCCCACCCCATGGGCCCCAATGTGTGTTGTTCCCCACCACGTGTCCATGTGTTTTCATCATTCCACTTCCACTTATAAGTAAGAACAATTGTTTGGTTTCTATTTTATGGCTGCATAATATTTCATGGTGTATATACAGCACATTTTCTTTGTCAAGTCTATTATTGATGGATATTTGAGTTGATTCTATATCTTTGCTATTGGGAATAGTACTGTAGTGAACATACACATGCACATCTTTAAAATATAATTATTTATATATTTTTAAGTATAAACCCAGTAAGGAGACTGCTGGGTCATATGATATCTGCCTCAAGATCTCTGACAAATCACCACACTGTCTTTCACAATGATTTAACTAATTTATAATCCAACTAAAAATGTAAATTTTTTCCTTTTACTCCACATATATATAATTAAATATATATATTAATATTAATTATATATTTAATATATGTAATTATATATAATTATTATATAATATATAATAAATATCTAATATGTAATATATATTAGATATATGATTAAAATGTTATTAAATATTATATATATATAAAATCATCATCATTCTGCCTGCTGTTGGATTGTATCTCACTGTGATTTTGATTTTCATTTCTCTAATTATCAGTGGTTTATTTTTTTTCTCCATATGTTCATTGGCTGAATGTACGTCTTCTTTTGAGAAGTGTCTGTTCATGTTCTTTGCCCACTTTTTAACAGGGTTAGTTTTTTTTTTTCTTATAAATTTAAGTTCCTTGTAGCCTCTGGATGTCAGACCTTTGTCGGATGGATATATTGAAAAAATCCTTCAAAAAAACCCAAATCTACTCATTGTCTAGATTACATAATAATACATATTTAACTTTCTTTCTCCTCCAATTTTATTTTTTATCTGATTTCCTAAATACAAATGATAGAAATATTTTGAAAAACATTCAAGGATCTCACATTGCTCCATATTGCTAAGAAAATTTAGATATCACTTTAAAATAGTGGATGAATCTGTTAATTTTTTGATGCCAAGAGAAATCATAAGTACAGTTTAATACATTATTGAGTTTACCTTCTCTTTTCCATTAGCAATGGATACTAGCATATCTTAATTATTTTCCATTGATAAAAATGCACATTGGATTATTTATCAAAACATTCATGAGAAGTTTCACAGTCAATAAGTATTCATAACTCTTCCCTTTTCTAAGCTACATACTTTTACCTTATTTGCATGGTATTTATTATTAATTAACTTACTTGCTAATGTGTGGAAGATAAATTTCCATGAGACTGACTTATTGGATTCAGGAACTGCTGTTTCTTATTTAAACGTACTGAGTCTTCTGAATAGTGTGGTAATAAAAAAACATAGATCAGTATGCCAGAAGGATATCTGTACTCATATATTCATTGTGCTGCTGTCCACAATAGCAAAGATATGAAATCAACCTAAGTGCTTATCAATAGTGGGTCAGACAAAGGTAATGTGGCCCATATACACCATGGAGTACTACTCAGCCAAAGAATAATATCAATGTTCTTTGCAGCAACACAGATGGAGCTGGAGGCCATATCCTAAGCAAATTAACTTAAAAACAGAAAACTAAATATTCTTTGTTCTCATGTTTAAGTGGGAACTAAACATTGAGCACACATGAACATAAACACAGGAAATATGAACACTGCAGACTATTCGGGTAGGAAAAGACAGAGTAGGGGGTGTTTCAGAAAACTATCTATTGGGTACTATGCCCACCACCAGGGTGCAGTATACCCATTTAACAAACCTGGGCATGTATCTTTCATACCTAATACAAAAGTTGAAATAAAAGAAATACTGAATCATGTTTATGAAACACAAAGACCCATATGATCCACAGGTATTGGGCTACCTCATACTCTCTTAAAATCCCGTTCTTTGCAATGTTAATTTTCTACATCAAATCTGTATTTGTTAATTTTACTCTGATAGTTATTTCCTCAAATACTAGAAATCATGTTATTAAATACTAGATGAATTATGATTTGGAAAAGAAAGTGTGTTTCTAATAAATCCTTGTGGAAATATTTAGAAAAGCTTCAAAAATCCCATTAAACTAGCATTACTTGCCACATGTATTCAATGGAAAAATAAACTAAAAATATAAGACTTCAATGCTGAAATCATTTTGTAGGCAGCCTGAATCTCTTGGTCATTTCTAAAGAAATAGAAAAAAATTGCAAATAGTAGAACATGCACTGTACATGTATTTTCTGCAAGCATTTTTTTTCAGATAACTATTATTTTGTAATCCATATTTAAAGACATTTTCTGCTTAATAACAATCTTGGTGAAAAATGTCCAATGTATATTTTTTAATCAAAATAATATAGTGAAATTTTATATGTACCTTTAAAACATATTGTATTATCAGACTCCAATATTTACAAAATTTCAAGTAACTCTAGTTTTTTAGAGACTTTGCATTATTTATTTGCTTATCATATAAGAAATTTTGTGCTTCAGTTTTTTTTCAGATGCATATGTAATACACCAAGTATCTGTCTGTTTTTATATTGTAAAAAACACATGGCTTCTCATTTTAGCTTAGGAAATCTGTTTAACAAATTTTGTATCATTCTTCCTAAGCTACAATATTGCTGAATGGATTTTTAAGCAATATAAATTAAGAGACTCATTTATGCAAATTCTTCTCAGCCTATCTTCATAGATCAACCAAGCAGACTACTCATTACAAGGCCCTTAATTAAAGAGAAGCTAGTTCATATGGGTGTTACAGACCAATAAGTAAATAAATATGCAAATCATAAGCAAACAAACAAGCAAAAGCATTGTCAATAGCAGGCATGAAAGTGAGCACACTCCCCATTCTTCTTGCCAAGGCTCCAGTGCAAAATATTTTCAAGGTCTATGTATACAGTCCCTAGCTATTTTATTTGGTGGCTACTTCAAAGCTTTGATTTCCAGGTATTTTGCTTACTCTTTATGGTGGAAATCAATGTGATTTAAATTTTCTCTTAAAATGTCATTTGAGCAGGCTAGATATACTCTGTAAAGGTTCAACTGTCTGAATTCACTCCACAGTTTCATGTTCTTGTCCATCAAGTACTGGTCTCCTCACACATCTCTCTAAGCTAGTCTTCCTTTTTTTAAAATTCTACTTTATGTTCCAGGACACATGTGCAGAATGTGCAGGTTTGTTACATAGGTATATGTGTGCCATAGTGGTTTGCTGCACTTATTGAACCATCCCCTCAGTTCCCTCCCCGTGCCTCCACCTCCAGCAGGCCCTGATGTGTGTTATTCCCTTCCTGTGTCCATATTTCTCATTGTTCAATTCCCACTTGGGCGAGAACATGCAGTGTTTGGTTTTGTGTTGTAGTGTTAGTTTGCTGATGATGATGCCTTCCAGTTTCATCCATGTCCCTGCAAAGGATATGGTCTCGTTCCCTTATATGGCTGCATAATATTCCATAGTGTATATATAACCACATTTTCTTCATGCAGTCTATCATTTATGAGCATTCGGGTTGGTTACATGACTTTACTTTTATAAATATTACTGCAACAAACATACGTGTGTATGTCTCTTTAGAGTAGAATGGTTTATATTCCTTTGGGTATTGTATTGGTTCATTTTCAAGCTGCTGATGAAGATATACTGGAGATTGGGCAACTTACAAAAGCAACAGGTTTAATGGACTTACATTTCCATGTGGCTGTGGAGGACTCACAATCATGGCAGCAGGTGAAAAGCCTGTCTCACATGGCAGCAGACAAGAGAAGAGAGCTTGTGCAAGAAAACTCTCATTTTTAAAATAATCAGGTCTCATTAAACATATTCAATATCATGAGAACAATACAGGTAAAACCTGTTCCCGTGATTCAAATATCTCCTGCTGAGAACCTCCCAAAACACACGGAAATTCAAGGAAATTCCAGATGAGATTTTGGTGGGGACACAGCCAAACCATATCATTCTACACCTAGCCCCTCCCAAATCTCATGTCCTCACATTTGAAAACCAATCATACCATCCCAACAGTTCCCCAAAGTATTATTTCAGCATTAACTTGCAAGTACACAATCCAAAGTCTCATCCAAGACAAGGCAAGTCCCTTCCACCCATAAGTGTATAAAATCAAATCAAATTAGTTACTTCCTAGATGCAAAGGAGGTACAGGCATTAGGTAAATACAGCCATTTCAAATGGGAGAAATTGGCCGAAACAAAGGGATTACATGTCCCAACCAAGTCTGAAATCCAGCAGGGCAGACAAATCTTAAAGATCAAAAAATATTTTCTTTTACTCCCAGCCTCACATCTGGGTCATGCTGATTGATGCAAGAGGTGGGTTCTCATTGTCTTGGGCAGCTACAACCCTGTGACTGCATGGTGGTCTCATTCCTTTATATTCTTTAACATACCCCTTTATAAGGGTATAGTTTTCCTGGCTGATTTCATGAGCTTGTATGGAGTGTCTGTGGCTGTTCCAGGTGCACAGTGCAAGCTGTTGGTGGATCTATCATATTCTTGGATGTGGAGAATGGTGGCCCTCTTCTCACAGCTCCACTAGGCAGTGCCACATTTTCCTTCAACACTCTCTAGCAGATATTCTTCATGAGAGCCTCACCACGGAAGCAAACTTCTGCCTAGGCATCCAGGCATTTCCATACATCCTCTGAAATCTAAGCAGAGATTCCTAAACCTCAATTTTTGACTTCTGTGCACTCTCAGGCTCAATACAACATGGAAGCTGCTGAAGCTTGAGGCGTGCATCCTGTGAAGTTATGGCCCAAGCTCTACACTGGTCCCTTTCAGCCATGGCTGGAGTGAATGGGATGCAGGGCACCAAGTTCCTAGGCTGCACACAGTACAGGGACCCTGGGCCCAGCCCATGATACCATTTTTTGCTCCTGGGCCTCCAGGCCTGTAATGGGAGAGGCTGCTGTGAAGACTTCTGACAGAGCCTGGAGACATTTTCCCCATCATCTTGGGAACACTCAGCTCCTTGTTACTTATGCAAATTTCTAGAAGAAAACCTAGGCAATAGCATTCAGGGCATAGGCATGGGCAAAGACTTCATGACTAAAACAACAAAAGCAATGGGAACAAAAGCCAAAATTGACAAATGTGATTTAATTAAGGGGTTTCTACGGAGCAAAAGAAAATACCATCAGAGTGAACAGGCAACCTATAGAATCGAAGAAAATTTTTGCAATCTACCCATCTCACAAAGGGCTAATATCCAGAAATTACAAGGAACCTAAACAAACTTACAAGAGAATACCAACCCCATCAAAATGTGAGCAAAGGACATGAACAGACACTTCTCAAAAGAAGACATTTACATGGCCAACAATCATATGAAAACTAGTTCGACATCACTGATCATTAGAGAAATGCAAATCAAAACCACAATGTGATACCATCCCTACCAGTCAGAATGGTGACTATTAAAAAGTCAAGAAACAATAGATGCTATAGAGGCCATGGAGAAATAGGAACACTTTTACACTGTTGGTTGGAATATAAATTAGTTCAACCATTGTGGAAGACGGAATGGCAACTCCTCAAAGATCTAGTCCAGAAATAAGTTAGTCTCCAATACAATCAAGAAGATAACTTTTCAAAGGTAGAGCTCTCCCAAGTATTCATTCTAATATACTCATTTTACAAGACTGTATATATTGTTTATATTTAAACAATATATATAGTTTGCTAATGTAATTGTGATGACCAAAGTAAATTTTTTTTGATTCACTCTATATTTTAAGGGCATAATTACCATTTAATGCCATTATGATCAAGGAAGTGTCCTTCCTCATTAAACAACATAATCATATCTTCTCAAGCCCTCCAATAATTTGAACAATATTGACTCCCCAACCTCTCTCTGTCTTCAATCTTGCCTTGGCATCCTGATTTTTCATATTTAAAATTTAAAAGCAGTACATCTTTCTTATGCTAAAAAATATCAAGCATGTGCCTTCAAATCTATTCCCCCTCCTATTGTTATGCTGACCATTCCGTTAAGAGCCTAAATGTTCCCCATATTCTCTGTTTCAATTTTCTCACCTGACACAAGCTTCTCAATTTATCTTGCCTTTGTCTCTGTCACTACACTAAAAGGCTTCTTTGTAGAGACAACATATTTTATTACTTGAAATTTAAAGATATATTTTATGTCTTACATATCGTCATTCTACACACTTTAGTACCTCCATATAGAAACATACTCTACCCATAATTACTTGAGTCTTTCCCATAACTATAGCCTTCCTTTATGCATTTCTTTTAGAGCACACAGCCTTACTTTCAAATCTTGAAGCTTCTAAAGAGGTAGGCATGTTTCCAACAGAATCACACCTCTGTCATTGTCTATCATTTACAGCAACTGCTGATGGTTCTCAGTACCCCAATTACTCAGGGCCTTTTTTTTTTTTAACAGATGTCACCACTTACTCACAAAAACTTGTACTCAATTCTCACATGGTATGCCACCTAAAATATCTCAAAGTCATCCAAAGACAGTATGTCCAAAAGTGAAATTTTTATTTTCTTGGGAAGATTGGGCCTTCTTTCCCATTTTGGTGAATGGGAACATTCATATCTAGTGCATCAGTAAAAAAACCTAGCAGTCATCTTTACACTTCTCCCACACTATCCTCCTCCAGAGCCTCCCCAAATTACTCTAAATCTGCTGTATTTTACCTCCTAAATTACTCTTGAGTCAATTCCTACTTTCTATGTTTACTCCCAAGACACTGACCAAAGATGTTTTGAAAGGGACACCATTGCGTAGTGCCTAAATTGATCTCAGGCAAGTTATATAACCTCTTCCTTCAGTTTTCTCAGCTATGAAAGTGAAATTAATAATGAAAGTGATTTGAAGATTAAGTAGATTTGTAATTTTATATGCCTATAGAATGTTAGTAAAAGTTCAATAAAGTTAGCATTTACATAATCTCTTGATATAGTTTGGCTCTGTGGCCTCACCCAAATCTCATCTTGTAGCTCCCATAATTCTTAGTGTTGTGAGAGGGACCCAGTGGTAGATAACTGAATCATGGAAGTGGGTCTCTCCTGAGTTGTTCTGGTGGTAGTGAATAAGTATCACAACATTTGATGACTTTAAAAATGGAGGTTTGCCTGCACAAGCTCTTTCTTTGCCTGCCACCATCCACGCAAGATGTGACTTGCTCCTCCTTACCTTTTGCCATGATCATAAGACTTCCCAAGTCACATGAAACTGTGAGTTACCCATTAAATAATTTTCCTTTGTAAATTTCCCAGTCTTGGGTATGTCTTTATCAGCAGTGTGAAAATGGAGTAATACATCTCTCTCCTAGAAGTAGAAATTGGTGCTTAATAGCTTTACTTTCATGCTAAACAGTCCAACATTATCATTTTTCTACATTGGAGAAAGAATATTCTTTCAAAATACAAATTTCATCGTGTCATCTTCAGACTAAAAACTCATTATTTCTCTTCTGGTTTTCTTGGAATGAAAACCAACAACCTCTAAGACTCTAGATGATGTGTTTCCAGGCTTTAACCCAAGTTCTTTTTTAGGATTTTGCTGTTAACTTTTCTTCCTGTATCAGAGTCTTCCCTGGTCTCACTGTAAATGGTGAGTTTCCTGCTCTATGCTCCATTTGTTCCATGTATTTTTCCTTCAGAGTTTTACCAGGGTTGGAAATAACATGCGTATTTTCTAATATTATTTATGCTTATTTGTGTCACTAATCTACTAAGATTCACAAGGAAAAAGACTATGCTTTTCTAACACACCATTATACCTCCAAAGTCTAACACAGTGCCTAATTTATAGAAGAATTTCAATATTTTAAATTGATTAATATATTAGATGATGAATGGACTCTAAATATATTGTGATTTTACTTTTCCTTCAGAGGGAGGTTATTATGGGCACAATTACACAGAATATTGCTTTATACAAGATGCTATTTTGATATTCGTTTCTTTGCCACTAGTTTAGATAATTATAAAAGTAAATAGAATGAAAACATGTATTCAGGAAGAAGATAATATATTGTTAATGAATGAGGACAAATGATAATATAACAAATGGAGTCAATATAAAGATTTTGAAAATAAAATGAAAATATCTGAAAATATGAGTTTCATTTTCAGTATTGTTTTACACTTGTAAATAGTAGAACAATTAATTTTTAGTGGTTTATGTTGAGTGCAAATTATGTGCAAGACACTGGGGCTATAACTTGGAGCTAAATATTGTTACAAAATATTACAATTGTTAAGATCAAATTGGTACCTGTTTTCCTGTGTGTGAATTCTGGTTTCATTACTTAATAGTTGTCCCGTGAAAATTTTTCCATTTCTATTTGCTTCCCTAAATCTAATGATGTAAAAAAGGATAATATCATCTAGCTTCCAAGGACACTGTAAGGATTAAATTAATGTAAAGCATTTAGCACTATAATTTATATAAAGAACTATGCTTGACATATAATAAGCTTTACATATTATAAAACATATTATTACTAACATTCTTGGTAGCATTAATACTTAGCTTACAATTAAATGGGAGATAAAAACAAGTAAATAGACTTTGACAACATTTTATAATAAATAATATCACATAGAAGTACAATTTTTTAGGTAATCATGAAAGTGGGATGCTTTATCTGAATTTGAGACTTCAAAGAAAGTTTGTTTTGTAGTGTGGTATCTAAAAGAATTTGAAGTATGAGCCCAAGTTAGCCCTTGATGAATGTGAACCCTCCTCCAAATGGTGTCATATCAGAATTAGCATATGCAATAGTTGAATTGTTTGTGTGGTGGGAGCCTAGAGTCTATGTTGTCAAACCTATAAAGATAAAATTTATGCTGATATCTCACTATCTGCTGAAACCTGTGACTTACAACTGAAGAATCAATTCTTCATCTTTCCGTTATCCATTCACCTATTTACAAGTATGTCATTTCTCATGGAGACTGTCTCTAGATTGGAGACCCTGTCTGGATTAGACAATGACTTAAACAACTCAGAGTATTTAAAAGTGTGAATTCAAATCTCTTTTGATAGGGATTGTCTTAGCTTGAATGGCTAAAACAAAATGCCATAGATGTGACGGCTTAAACTACAGACATTTATTTCTCATAATTCTAGAGGATGGGAAGTCCAAGATAGGGTGCTGGCTAATTTCTTTCTTTGTGAGGTTTCTCTTCTGGCTTGCAGATAGCCATTTTCTCACTGAGTCCTCAGATGGCAGGAGAGAGAAAGCTCTTGTCTCTGTATTTTCTCACAAATATAGCAAACCCATCTGGAGTCCTCATGATGACCTTATCTACATTTAGTTAACTACTAAAGATCTCACCTTCAAATATCATCACATTGTGGATTCAAATTCAATATATGAATTTTAGAATTTTCAAGTGACACTAATTTTGAATTCATAACAGAGACTATGGCCTCCTTTATTGCCCTACATTTCTCCCTCTCACTTATTTTCTTGCCCCCAGTACTCCAGTACTTACTTTCTTTCCTTCTTTCTTTCAGTTTCTGTTGTTTTCTTTCTTTCTTCTTTTTATTACCTATGCACCCTCACATCTTTTATTTTTCTGGTCCTATAGAAATTATAGATTGTTAAACATATTTAGGTGTTCTGGTTGAGATACATGTTTATTCCTCATTAAAACAAACAGGCAAAAATAATGTTAGCTAAGAAAGCAGAAATGATTCAATACATAAAAATTATTTTAAGTATTTAAAAAGGAGATAAAGGAATATAAATAAAACCAGCTCTGCTTTAATATCAGTTCTTCCGAGATCTACAACATGCATTCCATAAGAAAAGAGAATCCATTCAGGAATAATAGTGTATATTTACACATTAGAATTTATTACATTAATATATTAAACATGAACTTATATGTATAGATTATTTTGAAAATATAAGTTCCGACTATCTGAGTATTACATGAGCAGCTTCACCAGGACAATACATTTGAGAGAATAATTTGTTGTAACTTTTTTCCTTTAGTTTAATAGTGTGTGTTTTCTTTAGTGTTGGTTTTGTTTTCTCTCCTTGAGTCCCTTTAAGAAAAAATGGTTGGTAAGTCAATCTTATGAAGGTCATAGCTGTTTAAATCAAAATACAACCTGATGTTCAAAGCTACATCATTACTTGCAATCATAAATATAACAAATTGCCTACATAGAAATCAGTAAATTACAATGAAAAATGTCAATTTGATAGTGTGCCAAAATGGTTATTTACCATAAATACATTTAAGTTGACTGCTAGTTAAGTATTGCATGTTCATTATTCTTTAACTGTTTCTATTTGCACTTAAATATTAGTAAATACCTTACACAATGATTTGAAGTAGATCATCAAGACTTGTCAACTGTTTTCCTTTGCAGTATTGGATTTGGAGTGAATCAAATAGCCCTTAGTCATTACTGTTATTTTAGAAAAGCTTTATTTCTAGTGAGTGGAACTATGAGCTGACAAACTTGCCTTTACACTTTGCCAGTATTGAAACTGTTACAAAGGGATTATGAGATTTAGCCAGGGCCAGAGTGCTAGTCATTGACTAGTTGGCTGAAAATTACGTTTTAGATGCCTGATTCTTAACCCAATTGGCTGTGTAACATCTCTTGAGAATGTTGGTGGTAAAAGATTCAGGCTCTTTCAATTTACTTTTTTAATTAAAACATAGAACTGGAGAAGAAACAAATGAAAGAGATGAGAACAGGGCTTAAAATATCTGCTAGCAAGCCCTCAGTATTCTTTGTTACAATTCTGCAGTAAGCCTCCACCAACATATCTCTGAACAACTGCTACTTTTTCTTTTTGATTATGCAACATGCCACATTTACCGGCTCAGAATGGCACTTTACATTCCATTTACTCAACATAGCATCATTAGAAGAAACGCGTAATTTCAAGCACTGACATCTAGCAAATGCAATGCATTGTGTTACTTCATTACACTCCCTCATTTAGAGTTAGAAACTGTAGATTAAAGAATATGTCAACAGCTCTTACTGAGAAAGCATTGTGTTCAGAGCCTATTAAAATATGGGCAGTAACCTAATAGCAAAATTATAAAACTCACTTTAAGAAAATGGTGTTGATATACAGGGAAAAGAAACGAAGTCTAAATGATTAAGACATGTAAAAATAGACTTCCCGCAAATAAGCAATATCTATCTATCTATCTATCTGTCTATCTATCTATCTATCTATAGATATGTGTATTTATTTAAAGATATTAGAAAAAATTGAAATAATTATTTTATTTTCCATCATGCATTAATTTATTGAAGACAAACAGGCTTTATGTTAATCTTTAAAGATGAATGAGAAGAACATAACTCTTAGCCACAGTAGCTTACATTCCATAAGGTGAAACAGCTAACATATATATAGTTATATAAAAATCAGATACTGATAAGTGGTGTCAGAAAGGAAAAATCTGGAACATTAATATTTGCCATTCAATGGGCTGAGTATTATTTTTGAAATTTGAATATATTGCATTTTTCTGAGATATTTTAACCATAATGAAGATAAACACATATTTTCAAGAAAAAAGTGAAGTAAATAATTCTGGTTGCAAATCCAATTGTATTGAATCATAAATGATAGTTTATTGCCCTAACCTATTTGCTTAATGTATCTGACTAAATATATTCAGATATGTTCTGAACCTATAAATAGCTCAATGGTCACTAAAAGTTAAATGGAGCACTATTCTAAAGATTAACTGTCCTTCTCAGCTAGTGTATAAATGATCTAAGGCAGATTTACTGTAGAGATGATTAGATTACATTTACCTGCATTATTAGCACATGTAATACAGGTATGTTTTTACGTACAGAGATGTAGGCATATTTTGAATGCAGTAAAACCTTAAATCTGTTTTATGTATTGTTAACCTAGATTTTGGATCCAGACTCTGTGTGAATCTCAGGTTGCTATTTAATTAAGCTATATACCCATGGACAAGATGCTTAACCTGTTTTTTACAACTTTTATTTTAGGTTCAGAGGTATATATGCAACTTTGTTATATAGGTAAATTGCATGTTACAGGGGTTGTTGTACAGATTACTTCATCACCTGACTAATAAGAATAGTGCTTGATAGTTAGTTTGTCAATGCTCACTCTCCTCCCACTCTCCGCCTTTAAGTAGGCCCCAGTATCTGTTTCCTTATTTGGGTCCATGCATACTCAATGGTTAACTCCAACTTGTAAGTGACAACATGAAGTACTTGGTAAGGAAGGGGTCGAGTTTTGGTCTTCTGCATATGGTTAACCAGTTATCCCATTACCATTTATTGAAGAGGGAGTCCATTCTCCATTGCTGGTTTTTGTGAACTTTGTTGAAGATGATTACACGTGTGCTGCTTTATTTCTGGGCTCTCTATTCTGTTCCATTGGTCTGTGTCTGATTTTGCACAAGTACCATGCTGTTTTGGTTATTCTAGCCTTGCAGTATAGTTTAAATTTGAGTAATATGATGCTTACAGCTTTGTCCTGTTTACTTATAATTGTTTTGGCTATTTGAGCAACTTTTGTTTTCATATGAATTTTAAAATCTAATTCTATGAAGAATGTCATTGGTATTTTGATAGGAATAGCATTGAGTCTGTAAATTTCTTTGGAAAGTGTGGGCATTTAAACAATATTGTTTCTTCTTATTTATGAGTATGGAATATTTTTTCTATTTGTTCATGTCATCTCTGATTATTTTCAGCAGTGTTTTGTAATCCTAGTTATACAGACCTTTCACCTCCCTGGTTACCTGTATTCCTTTTTATTTATTTCGTGGGTATTGTGAATGAAATTTCATTCTTGATTTGGCTCTCAGCTTGGATACTCTTGGTGTGTAGAAATACTCCTGGGTTTTGTACATTGATTTTGTATACTGAAACCTTGCTGAAATTGTTTATAAAATCCAGGAGCCTTTGGGCAGAGACTACAGGGTTTTCTAAGTATATAATGAAATTGTCTGCTAACAGAGACAGTTTGACTTCCTCTCTTTCTTTTTGGATGATTTTTCTTTCTCTTGCCTGAATTGCTGTGGCCTGGACTTCCAGCACTATATTGAATTGGAGTGGTAAGAGTGGATATTCTTATCATGTTCTGATTCTCAAGGGGAATGCTTCCAGCTTTTGCCTATTTAGTGTCATGTTTGCTGTGAGTTTGTCATAGATGGCTCTTATAATTTTGAGGTATATTTCTTCAGTGCCTAGTTTATTGAAGGTGTTTATCATGAAGAGATAGTGAATTTTATCATAAGCATTTTCTACATCTATTGAGATAATTATGTGATTTTTGTTTTTAGTTCTGTTTATGTGATGAATCACATTTATTGATACGTGTATTTTGAAGCAAACTTGCATCCCAGAGATAAAACAAGCTTTATCATATTGGATTCACTTTTTGATGTGCTACTGAATGTGGCCTGCTAATATTTTTGGAGAGGATTTTTACATTTATGTTCATCAAGGATATTGGCTTCAGGTTTTTTGTTGTTTTTGTGCCACTGCTGGTAAAATTGGTATCAGAATATGCCGACCTCATAGAATGAGTTAGGAGGAGTTCATCCTTTCAATTTTTTTGAAATAGTTTCAGTAGGAATGGTTTCAGTACTTCTTTATACACGTGGTAAAATTCAGCTTTGAATCCATTCTCATGTTTTTCTGGTTGGTAGGTTTTTTATTATTAATGAATTTGGAACTCATTATTGGTCTGTGGATAAATTCAATTTCTTCCTGGTTCAATCTTGGGAGGTTTTATGATTCCAGGAATGTTTTTAGGGAAATGAACAATAGCTTGTTCATTATAGTGTGTGAGGGCTTTCTATATTTCTGTGGAGTCAGTGAAAATAGCTGCTTTGTGCCTTGTCACTTTTTTTTTTTTGAGACAGAATCTTGCTCTGTTGTCCAGGCTGAAGTTCAGTCTTATGATTTTTGCTCACTGCAACCTCTGCCTCCCGAGTTCAAGTGATTTTGCCTCAGTCTTCCAAGTCGCTAAGATTATAGGAGTGCACCACCACATCTGGATAATTTTTATATTGTTAGTAGAGATGGGATTTCACCATGTTGACCAGTCTGGTCTTGAACTCCTGACCTCAGTTTATCTGCCTCCCTCAGCCTCTCAAAGATTACAGGTGCAAGCCATCACAACTGGCTTGCTTTGTCACTTCTGATTGGGTTTATCTGGACCTTTTTTTCTCCCCCTGGGCCAGTGATTTATCAAGTCTTGTTGATCTTTTGTGTAGTATTTTGCATATCAATTTACTTCATTTCAGTTCTGATTTTGGTTATTTCTTGTCTTCTGATAGCTTGTGAGTTGATTTTCTCTTGTTTTATCCAATTCTTCTAGATATGTTTTTAAGTTTAATCTGTGATTTCCCTAACATTTTGATGTGGACATTTAGCACTGTAAATTTTCCTCTTAACACTGCTTCTCCACCTCTCAGGTTCTAATGAGTCTCCTGCCTCAACCTCCCCAGTAGCTGAGAAAATAGTCTCCTGACACCATGCCTAGCTAATTTTTGCATTTTTAGTAGAGATGAGGTTTTACCATGTTGGCCAGGCTGGTCTTGAACTCCTAACCTCGGGTCATCTGCCCATCTCAGCCACTCAAAGTGTGGGGATTACAGGCGTGACCCACAGCACCTGGGACAATTTCCGTTAGAACTGTTTATCTGTAAAGGATCTTACTTCTCCTTCACTTATTGTGCTTAGTTTGTCTGGATATGAAATTCTTGGTTGCAGGATTATTTTCTTTAAGAATGCAGAATACAAGCCCCCGACATCTTCTGGATTGTAGGGTTTCTGCTGAAGGAACCACATTTAGCCATATGGGGTTTCCTTGGTAGGTAACCTGTCCCTTCTCTAGCTGCCTTTAGCATTTTTTTCTTTTTTTATTTTGACCTTGGAAAAACAGATTACTATGTGTCTTGGAAATAGTCATGTCATAAAGCATCTCACAGGGGTTCTCTGCATTTCCTGAATTTGAGTGTTGTCCTCTCTAGTGAGGTTGGTGTAATTTTCACTGACTGTCATTTCAGATATGTATTACAAATTGTTTGTTTTTGCTCCCTTTCTTTCAGGGATGCCAATGAGTCATAGAATTTAGCTCTTCACATAATCCCATATTTAGCAGAGATTTTGTTCATGCATCTTTATTCTTTTGTCTTTATTTTGTCTGACTGAGTTATTCCAGAGAATGGTCTTCAAACTCTGAGTCTTTCTTCAGCTTGGTCTATTCTACTGTTAATATTTGCAATAGTATTGTGAACTTCTTGAAGTGAGTTTTTAAACTCTATCAGAGCAGTTTTGGTCTTTTTTAAAATGCCCATTTTATATTTTAGCTTCAGTATTGTTATATTCCTTAAATGTTTTGGATTGGGTTTTTACTTTCTCCTGAATCTCAATAATCTTCATCCCTATCCATATTCTGAATTTTATTTCTGTCATTTCAGCCATTAAAGCCTGGTTACAAACTATTGCTGGGAACTAGTGCAGCCATTTGGAGAAAGGAGGATATTATGGCTTTTGAGATGCCAAAGGTCTCATACTGATTATTTTTCGTCTGTTTGGCTAATATTCCTTCAGTCTTTGAAGTTGCTGTCCTTTGGATAAAGTGTTTTGCTTTTATCTTCTATGATGCCCTTGGGATCTTGATTGTGGTACAAAGTGAGTTCAGTCAACTGGCTCTATTTCTGAATGATTTAAGAGACAAGTTTCAGCTCAACACTTTGGCTGTATGCTCTGGTTCTGTTGGGAAGGTGCAGCAGTGGCTGGTACAACGTCCCAAGCTTTGTCTTCTGACTCCCTCCAGGTTAGAGACCTGAGGTACTGGAGGGACTGAGGTATTCCCAGTCTACTGTCAAGAACAGTCCAGTTGGTGAGGCTGGCCAAAGTGCTTCACTGGGGCCAAAGCAGTGAGATCCATATTTGCTGTGCTTTTCAGCAGCTGTGGCAGTATATCAGTGTGAAGACATGTTGGCTGGGGTAAGTTACTGTTGGGAAGGAGGCTGCAGTGTTCTTTCTGATGCCCATGCATGGTTATGGCAGGGGTGCTGGTAGGAGAGGGGCCTTAGATGCTCTTGTGTGCATTCATACTATTAATGGCAGTGGCACAGGTGTGGCAGGGTTGCTGGCATCAAATTGCACATTCATGCTGACAAAGACAGTGTGGCTGGTTGCTTGTGCATTAACAAGGTGGGGTAGCAGGGTGTGCTCACACTAGCAGCAGTGGCATGGTTTAGTGTGTGTGTAAACACACTGTGGCTGGGGAAAGAAGGCAAGGTCTACCTAAGTATCTGCACCAGGAAAGTAGTGAGGGGATGGCTATGGCTAAGTGCATGCCAGCAAAGTGGCGAGGTGAAGCTGTTGTGGTAGAAGGTGAAGATGGGTTGATGTGTGTCAGTCAGGTAGGTCTGCTGGAGCTCTCCAACAGTCAGGCATCGTCTGCTGGTAGAGGATCTATGATGAAGACTCCTGGGAAGCACCCAAGTTGGGCAATCGAGCCTGCACTGCAAGTGGGAACAGCCAGGCTTGGGCAATCAGAAGAGGTCAGTGGTCAGGGCAGTGCTCAGATCAGACTGGCCACATTTCATGGGAAGGACTTCCCTGCCCTGTAAAGGTCCAACAGTCTCCTAATGCTAAAGCCTCCTAGGATCATGGTAAACCTTGGGGTGTGGGCATCACTAGCAGTGTTCCACTGTACACATTCCTGCACCAGGCTCCACTGGGTTCTGCACAGGCTGGATTCCTGTCCCTACCACCTCTCTAACCAACTATCCCTGTTGGCTCAATTGTCCTTGGGGGTTGTAAGGTCTCCTGCTACCAGGATCCTAGAGGTTTGTGGTGAGAGTATTTCACTCTTCATCTATTCAACTCATACTTTCCTCAGGAGTCATTGGGGATCAGGTATGAGTCCTGGTGCTCAGTAGCTCCATGCAGGGTTCCTAGTTTCCTCCCCCTTCAGGCCAAGTGTTTGCATCCTCCCTGCTTTCACTCTTAATTTCTTCCCTCCAAAGACCTGCTCACAGTGTGCCATAACAACAGTCGTTCTGGAGTGATGGTCTCTAGGTGAGAAATGTTTCTCCTGGCTGCATCTAGTCAGTCATTTTGACTGTTATTCAAAGTCTTAACCTGTTTAGTAATAGTTAATACATCTATTAAAATATAAAAATAATGTTATTTCTCATTTTTTCTAGAGTTTAGCTTACTTGATCCATGTAGTATGTAACTGACTTGATTTATTTATTAAAATAGTATAAGGATTATGTTAAATAAATAGAATAAAATATGGTGATGATGAGACACAATGATAATAAAGCTAGAATATTAGGAGATACAGTCAAATTTAAACTTAAAGTATAAATTAATACATGAAATTGTAGACTTTGAATTTTGCATTTCTTGCAGTCATATTTATATCAATTATTGTCTAATCAGGAGAGACAATCCACACTGTAATTTGAACCAGAAGTAAACATGAATAATTATTAACAATAGAGAATTAGCATATGAAGAATTGGCTAGTAAGAAGTAAAGATAACTCTAAATATAGAAAGAACAGTCACTAACCATAAGATTGAGACAGAATGCCCTATGGAAACCTCTGCTTCCTCCAAGAGGACATTCAGATCTTTCTGGAAAAGGCAAAGTCACACCTCACTAAATGGCAGAGAAATATTTGTTATCTTACACCTGTGTTGTCAGAGGCCTTAAAAATCTTCCCTCTAAAGTGCCAAGGAAAGCTGTTTGCTACTGGGTGCTGGTAGTTGTACACTGCAGGAGCAGAACACTGGAGAATCTAGATGTGACACAGGAGTCAGAGGGGTGCTGCTTAACTTCCTGATGGTGGTGGGGTCAGGTGCTGAGGAAGCAGCTGGCAGCTGAGTGATAGCAGCTGTGGACTGCAGGAGCCTGGAATTGGAGAACCTGCAAGCGCAGAGGGATCTTAAGAGACTCTGCTATCAAATTGCCTGTGGAGGGGACAGAGAGTGCTGGCTTCTTAGTGCTGCTGGCCTCTGACTCCTGTAATAACAGGCACTAAGAGGCTGCAAGTACCCCTATGAGGAGTCTGTTGCTTTGTGTGAGGTGACCTGAACGGAGAAGATAAACTCCTTCTACCTGTTATGCTTCTCCAACCCTTCTTCTGACAAAGCTTCATGCAGGCTGACACAGAAAAATAACATTTACAGAGTCAAATACCATTTTAACAGAACACAGGGAATTTGGAGCTGAAAGACAAAAATACAACAACAGGAACAATAAAGCAGATATAAACAATGTGAAAATAAAAACTTATATTTCTATTATTTGTACTGATGTATTGAGTACATTTTATTCTAGTGTGGATTATATATACAAAATATTATTTGTGGTTTTAGTATTTAAGATAATGTCCACACTTGGTGACCAGTCTTCGAGAAAATATTTTATCTTCAGTCAATCGTCTCCAATATTTTCCAAACTAGCACCGTATATTAGAAATTTATTTGCATTGACAGATTAAAAATTTTATGTAGATGTTGGGCTATTCTGTCATAAAATGAATTCCATTTTATATTAATTCTTACTGTGGTCAACCCATAAGTAGCATGCTCTGCTTGTTGAAGTGTTTTAAAATTTAGTTTTCAAAATTCCAAGTTCCTTTTTATTTGTTTTGGTTTTTGTTTTATTGTGCTTTAGATTCTGGGGTACATGTGCGGATCATGCAAGATTGTTGCATAGGTACATTCATGGCAAGGTGGTTTGCTGCCTCCATGCCCCCATCACCTATACCTGACATTTCTCCCCACATTATCCATCCCCACCCTCTCCCACTGTCCCTCCCCTAGACCCCCAACAAATCCCAGTATGTGATGCTCCCCCGCCCCGTGTCCTCATGTTCTCATTGTTCAATACCTGCCTATGAGTGAGAACATGTGGTGTTTGATTTTCTGTTCTTGTGTCAGTTTTCTGAGAATGATGGTTTCCATATTCATCCATGTCCTTACAAAGGACAAAAGCTCATTTTTTTTTAATGGTTGCACAGTATTCCATGGTGTATATGTGCCACATTTTCCTTGTCCAGTCTATCATTGACAGGCACTTGGGTTGGTTGCAGGTCTTTGCTATTGTAAAGTACTGTGATGAACATACGTGTGCACGTGTCTTTAAAATAGAATGATTTATACTCCTTTGGATATATACCTAGTAATGCGATTGCTGGGTCAAATGGAATTTCTGTTTCTAGATTCTTGAGGAATTGCCACACTGTCTTCCACAATGGTTGAACTAATTTACACTCCCACCAACAGTGTAAAAGTGTTCCTATTTCTCCACATCCTCTCCAGCATCTGTTGTCTCCAGATTATTAATGATCGCCATTCTAACTGGCTTGAGATGGTATCTCAATGTGGTTTTGATTTGCATTTCTCTAATGACGAGTGATGATGAACATATTTTTATATGCTTGTTGGCTGCATAAATGCCTTGTTTTGAAAATAGCAATGGCAATAAAAGCCAAAATAGACAATTGGGATTTAACTAAACTTAAGAGCTTCTGCACAGCAAAAGAAACTATCATTAGTGTCAACTAGCAACCAAGAAAACGGGAAAAAATCTTTGCAATCTACCCATCTGACAAAGGGCCAAGATCCAGAATCTGCAAAGAACGGAAACAAATTTACAAGAAAAAAAAAAAACTCCATCAAAAAGTGGGCAAAGAATATGAATTGCATTTGTTTTAAAATTTGGGGCATATATATATATATATTATATGCTAAATGTGTATGATATTTAGCATATATATATATATATATGCCCCATATATAATATGCCCATATATATATATATATATGCCCCAAATTCTGGTCTGATAACAAAACCAATATATTTAAGTTATTTCAATATTTATTTAGCAGTAATTAAACCTGAGTTTACATATAATATAATCCATTAGTGTACAGTACCTATTAAGAGAGTATTCTTTCTGGTGTATCTATAGATCTTGTGAGCAAAACACTAACTGCCTTTCCTTCTAGATGTTTTGTTCCAGAATATTTTTATAGTGAACAGTCCTAAAGCTAGAGATACTGTTGCCCTATGGAATGAAGGGCAGTTACACTAATTCTCTACTGCAAGAGATTACAATTGTTTTAACCCAGAGCTCTCCTTCTATAATAAAATATATCCCATATGTTATCATCTAGCTCAGTTTGTGACCCTGTGGAAATTGGGGCCCAGGAAAATGATACAAATAAAGCTGATACTCTGGCTACTGTTCTTTTTTGAGCAATAAACTGTTCTTCTTTGACTCAGTGATTTCAAGTGACATACCAGCATCCATAAAACTGTGACAGGCTAATTCATTAGCTTGCAAATAGCATAAAATCACAAGACCATTTATAGTTTTAACATATACAGTGTGTAACTTTTTACCACATTATAAAATGGCTTTTTCATTAGGGGATGAATTTGCCAATCTATATTTTAAATATTTTAAACAACCAAGACTGGATTGTTTAGAAGACTCGATAAAAAAATTCATCAAATAGTTGTACATATTTTTAAAAATTTTCAAATACATAAGTATTTAATACTATTCCAGAACATCTTTAATTTGTATGTGGACAGTAAAGAATATTTTTATAATATTAAACCAGGTGTACTAACAGGTGTCAATTTGTCCCTCAGGGGACATTTGGCAATATGTGGAGACAATTTTGATTGTTGCTACTGGGGATGGGTGGGACGATTAATACTGGCATTTACTGGATATTTAGTGAGTAGAGCCAGGGATCATATAATGTATAGAACCAACTCCCACATCAAAGAACTATCTGGCCCCAAATGTCAATTAAATTAATGTTGAAAAACCTGAAATATGTATGTATACATATATATATATACACATTGGTATGTATGTATATATAATATATAAATATTGTCAGTTGCAAATGCGTATATACATATTTGCATCAGAAATTGAGGTATATAGTTATAACCATGATAAAGATTAATCAACACATAAAATATTACAATATAAATTTCTGTCTCCACATGTGTCAATCATATGTCTTTACCACAGTGAGCTATAAAAATTAATACAGACCATAAATAAGGATACAATATCAACAGAAAACCACAGTGTTAGCCTATTCACAAGTTTTATAATGTGTCTATACTTAAATATATTAGAGAAGAATAGTCGTCTTATTTTTTATTATTTATAAAAGTATGTAATCAATTATATACATCAAAAATAAAACACTTTTAATGTATATGTGGAATTGAGTAGATTAATATGAACATTAGAAAAAAAATTACCCCATATTTGGTTCCTTAAGTCTATTCTATAGAAACAGCATTTCTGTATATCTATTTGATACTATAACAATCTGACAAGGAAATCCTGGCATGCTATAACTGGCATATATTACTTTTCAAAATTATTAAGGATGTGTTTGACTATGATCTTTATATATTAAAATCCTTAAACATCTATGAATTTATGAATAGAAATTTTTAAATTGTAGGTATTACCAGTGTGTGTATGTGTATATATGTATGTTCATGTATATACGCATATATTACACACCCACTCACGGCCAACCTACACTGAACATCTACGTCGTAATAGCAAAAAACATTTTTCAAAATGGATGTAACTGGTAGAGTATTAGGTAGTTTACAAGTATGTACTAAAATTTTCTTCATTTACATTGTACATGTTAGTAGGAGTCATTTGCATAATAATTAATAATTTTATTTTCAGAGAAAATTAATCTTGTTTTAAATATACTGAAAGTATTCAATTTGTATATCATGTCTTTCCATTTCTGTAATAATAAAATTTATGTAATAACTAAATTTTATTGACCAATAGGATAATGCAGATGTTTATAGATAAATTGAGTACAGTTTTTTTAAGTAGAATTTATAATTATTAGATTCCAGAAAAGAAGATTAAATTCATTACTATATTTACTAGTATATTAAAAATTTATTACTAATTTAGACAAATATTTCATCTGGAATGAAAATGTTAGCCTTTCTTTTACTTAAAATGTCCCTTTGCTAGATATATTTTAAATAGAATTTTAAAAACAGCATCTTACTGAACCCTAAAAAACCAGTTTTAAATCTATTTTCATTTCAACATGTTGAGTTTTAGAAAACTTAGGTATATTTATTTATGTTATTAGCTGTTTTAAAATTATGCAGCAAAAAAATTTTCGACTCTGTGCAAATACGTGTGTGTGAGTGTGGGGGTGTGGGTATAGGTTCAGTTATTTTAAAAATGTAGTTTAAGAATCATCTAAAAGACACACTGAGGAAAATGTCTTGAGAATTGAAAATAGTATTTAAATACAGTACTTAAGTCTACAGATTAGACAAAGATGTTCTATCTAGCCATTATATTTAAAGAATCAGATTTCTGTTCCAGAAAACTGAGAATTTTAAAATAACAGGACTTCCAAAATGACAACAAATTTGAGAGACTGTTTAATTATTCAATCTTAGATTTCATATAAGAAACCCAAAATACCCAAATTCAACACAATTATCAACTTACTATTATCAGTTTTCACAAAATTAGAAAGCAAATCCTACAATTTATATTGAACCAAAAAGGATCCTGAAAGCAAAAGCAATTCTACACACACACACACACACACACACACACATCTGGAGGCATCACATTTAGCTGACTTCAAATTATACTATTGTAACCAAAACAACTTCGTACTAGTAGAAAAAGAGATACATAGATCAATGAAAGAGAACAGAAAACCCAGAAATAAATTCACATGACTACAACCAACTGACCTATGATGAGGTTGAATAGAAGAATAAAACTGGACCCCTATCTCTCACAATATATAAAAGTTAACTGAAGATGAATTAAATACTTAAATTTAATATCCAAAACTATAAAATTCCTAGAACAAAATCTCAGAAAAACTACTCTGGATATTGGCCTAGGAAAATAATTGGCTAGACCTTTATGAAACCTTATGACTAAGACTTAAGAATTCAGAAGCAAATGCAAGAAAAACAAAAAGACAAAGGGGACTTAATTAAATTAAAAATTTTATGCACAGAAAAAGAATAATTAACAGAGTAAAGACAGAACATACAGAATGGAGAAAATATTTGCAACCTACGTAATCTGACAAGAATACTAATATCCGGAATCTACAAGGAACCGAAACTAGAAAAAAATAACTAAATAAGTCCATTAAAAAGCGAGCAAAGGACATGAACTAACATTTCTCAAAAGAAGACATCCAAGCGGCCAAGAAACATATGAGAAAATGCTCAACATCCCTCATCATCAAAAAGATGCAAATAAAAACCATAATAAAATACAATATCACACCAGTCAGAATGGTTATTAAATGTCAAAGAACAATAGATATTTGCCAGATTTTAGAGAAAGGAAAACACATTCTTGGTGGGAATATAAATTAATATAAGCTCTATAAGAAAAAAAATTAGAAATTTCTCAAATAACTAAAAATAGAACATTATTCTATCCAGCAATCCCACTACTGGGTGCCTATGCAATGGAAAAGAAATCATTATATCAAAAGACACCTGCACTTATATGTTTATTGAAGCATTATTAACAACAGAAATTCCAGGGAATCAACCTAACTTTCTGTTAATGGTCAAATGGATAAAGAAAACATATGCATATGAAAACTATGCAGCCATAAAAAAGAATAAAATCATGTGTTTTACAGGAGCATAAATGGAGTTGGTGCCATTATCAGTAAAAGAATTCAGAAACAGAAAATCAAATTCCACATTTTTTCACTTATACCTGCAAGCTAAATGATGGGTACACATGTACATACAGAGGGAAATGATGGGCTCTGCTAACTCCAAAAGGGTGGATGTTGGGAGGGTCATAGTTGAAAAATTACCTATTGGGTATTATGTTCACTACTCAGGAAGAAATTTGCTGACTTATCTCATAGTTTAAATATTTTAAATACTCATGATTGGAATGTTTAAGAGTCATTGAAAATTCATCAAATATTCATACGTGTTTTTTAAATAGTTCAAATGCTTAGATATTTAATACTATTCCTGAACATTTTTAACATGGATTTGGACAGTAAAGAATATTTTTAAATCGCTAGACCAGTTGTTCTTAACAGGGGACATTTGGCAATATATGGAGATAACTTTCATTGCTGTAGCTGGGGAATGGGTGGGGTTGACTCTGGAGACTCCAAAAGGGATTGAGATGGGTGTGGGTGAAAAATTACCTATTGGGTATAATGTTTACTATTCTGGTGATGGATACAGTAGAAACCTACACCTCACCGTTATGTAGTAATATAAATGTAAAAAACCTGCACATATACCCCGTGGATCTATAATAATGGGGGAAAAAAGAAATGAGGCCCAGAAAATAAAAATAACTGGTAAATTTCATGCACGCAGTCAGTGAAAAAGACAGAACTAGAATTAAATTGTTCCAATATCTCTTATGTCACTTTAATATCTCTTAAGGCAATTCTACCCTACAACACATTGCTTATAACCACTCCAAGTGTCCTTAGTAACTTCCCTCCACAATGATATGTTTGTAGAAAGTATTAAGCAATGTCGAGGTGCCTTATGACCTGTTTCTCTTCTCATCAGTGATGTCTGACAATATTCAGAATACTCTGCAAGATTAGAGTAATTGCCCCTCTTCCTTGGGGATTTTCCAGTATCTGCCTTCTTTAGTGATTCATGTTTACATCAATATTGCTCTACACAGGCTGAGGAAGAGCATCCAAATACACAGCTTTAACTTACTAGTTACATTAAATAATTAAATTCAGTGTTAGATTGTGATAAAATGAAATCTGAATTTTTACACTGAAGAGTCAATGGGTGAAATATGAATACCTACGTGTCTCATGATCATTATTTTCTCTTAAACATCACTGTATTTTCTGGGGTTCTTGTATTTATGGTTAAAATTATTCCTCACCTATTTCTGGAGGTCACCAATGCCTACCATGAAGAAAAAGGTGCTCATTCTTTTTTGATGAAGATTTTGCTTTTCCAATGTATTAGGCTACTTCCCAGTTAAATGTTATAATTATGCATTTTAATCAGTTTCAATTTGTGAGAAGTGGTGCATTAACTTCATCTAGAGCCTTTCTTTTAAGGTGCTGCTGATAATAAAGCCTAGCCCATTCTTGACAAGCTATGTTGGCTCCAATTTTCTTTTTCCTTTGTTAATGCAAAGTTAGGGAAAATCTTGCTTACTCTGAAAGAATTTCAGAGACTCTGCACAAACCAGAGAACCTGTCTTGGTTATGCTACCAAAAGTGTTCAAAGGGATCAATGTCATTTTTTTTTTTGGTGGTTTTATCTCACAATTATACTGGTTCCCATGAGGAAATTAATCAATGCCTTTTATGGAATATATAGATTTTTCTTAAAAATAGGACCTTGAATTATATTGTATTTTATTTTACCAATGTTTTTAAAAATATTCATTTCAATTTCAGTCATTTTTATGTATTACAGCTATGTTAAAAACAATAATTTTTAAAATATCATTTGAGTTCATAATTTTATATTTTCTTTAAAGTATCACAGGCATCATTTTTCTTAGAGACTTTTGTAATTTAAAAAGTCAAATATATTAGATAATTAACCATTTATACAGCCTCTTAAGCTTACAATTTATTTTGATATTTCTTATTCAACATTCTTCCTTTGTTTTAGTTGTAAAAAACTACATTGAAGTTAACAACAAAAAAAGTTTAACAGACACCATATTTTAAGCCACAGAAATGCAAATCATTAGATAATTTTTTTCATATTTTTTTCAAAGCATTAAAAATAACTATTTAATTGAATTCTACCCTCTGTCATGGTACAACAGCAAATTTAAAAATTGTTAGGCTGGTAATCAAAGAAGTCAACATTTCAGTAAGCTGATAAAATATGACGAAAATATAGGAAACTTGTGTTCGACTTAGGATTTAAAACATGTAGAACAGTATCACTTTACGATTTTGTTTAAAGATAATTTGTTTAATAGTTTGCATTTTAATTGGGCTGCAGAATTTTTTTCCATACTGTACAGAATTTATATGGCAAATGCTTCATAATCTGTAGGCAAACAGTGATGCAAAGAATACACAGATGGAGAGGCTTCCTGGGGTAGCATGTATGAACATTTCGGCTCTGCACAATTAGTGCTGATTCAAATACAGAGTATGTTACTAACCACTTTTAGATACAGTGTAGTTTTCACAGATACTGGATCTGTAAAATGGGAACGTGATTTCTACATTGCAGGATTCTTTTAAAAACAAATCACGTGCTTTAAACATCTCAGGTGTTCTGCAAATGTTAGCTTCTCTGTTTAATACAATAACTATACACTATTTTAGGGAACAATACTCTGTTCCCTACTGCTAGTACCACAGGAGTGGCTATTGTTTTGCAATATGAATTTAGCCACTTAGCTTTTTAAACAGTGTAATTGTAATCACGTCACCTCTTTTTTAGCTGAAGTATGTTGTAAAGATGTTTTGCTTTCACCATCATACCTTTAGCCCCACCTCTCCTCTCTTTTGTTTTTCCAGCTTAGTATTGCTGATTATCAGCTAAACATTGGCAGGTCATTCATTTTAAAAGTAAAACTCCGAAAGCAATGGCAACAAAAGCCAAAATAGACAAATGGGATCTAATTAAACTTAAGAGCTTCTGCATAGCAAAACAACAACAACAACAACAACAAAACTATTATTGGAGTGGACCAGCAACAAACAGAATGGGAAAAAATATTTTCTAATCTACCCTTCTGACCAAGGGCTAAAATCCAGAATCTACAAAGAACTTAAACACATTTACAAGAAAAAAACAAACAATCCCATCAAAAAGTGGGTGAAGGATATCAACAGACACATCTCAAAAGAAGACATATTGCAGCCAACAATCATACGATAAAATGCTCATCATCACTCATCATTAGAGAAATGCAAATCAAAACACATTGAGATACCATCTCATGCCAGTTAGATTGGGGATCATTGAAAAATCTGGAGTCAACAGATCCTGGAGAGGATGTGGAGAAATAGGAATACTTTTACAATGTTTGTACTAGTGTAAATTAGTTCAATCATTGTGGAAGACAGTGTGGCAATGCCTCAAGGATCTAGAAATAGAAATACAATTTGTCCCAGCAATCCCATTCCTGGGTATATACCCAAAGTATTGTAAATCATTCTATAATAAAGACACATGCACACTTATGTTTATTGGGGCACTGTTCACAATAGCAAAGACTTTGAATCAACCCAAATGCTCATCAATGATAGACTGGATCAAGAAAATGTGCCACATATATACCATTGGAATACTATGCAGCCATCAAAAAGGATGAGTTCATGTCCTTTGCAAGAACATGGATGAACCTGGAAACCGTCATTCTCAGCAAACTGACACAAGAACTGAAAACCAAGCACCGCATGTGCTCAGTCATAAGTAGGTGTTGAACAATGAGAACACTTGGACACAGGTTGAAGAACATAACACACCAGGGCCTTTTGGGGGATGGGGAGCTATGGGAGGGTTAGCAGGGGGTAGGGGATAGGAGGGGGATAGCATTAGGAGAAATACCTAATGTAGATGATGGGGGGATGGATGCAGCAAACCAAAATGGCACATGTATACCTACGTAACAAACCTGCATGTTCTGCACATGTACCCCAAAACTTAAAGTATAATACCAAAAAAAGATAAAATGTAGTCAAAATGTTAATAATAAAATATATATTTATTTCAATATAAAATATGATTTTGACTAAATTTTCTTTTATTTAAAATTATTCTGAAACTTGGTATTGCTAAATTAATTATCCTATAAACAAAGTACTATCATTTATTATGCTGTACTTCTAATTGATTTTATGCATGAATTGTTTTTTCCACATGTAACCAATAATAAATGTGCATAAATAAAAAGATAATAAAAAGATTAAATAAAAAGTATTTTTATGAAGTGGGAAAATGGCAGCGTTAAATATAAAGTTGGAAGACACAGAATCACTAGCAAAACCTATAGTTAGAACACTTCTGTGCGGTGAATTCACCAAATCAATGATAATTTAAAAAAAATTTAAACAGTGTTAAAACAAAAGTCGTCCTCCAAATGTTAAACTAATACTAATCAATTCTCTAAATTAGCTTCCTGCAGAAGTAAATGTAATATTTTGACAATTAGAAAATTGTATATCATCAAAGTGACTTTGTACATGCTTACTATAGAAAAATTAATCTATGTTAGTTCTATACCTTGAATGACTGAGCGCAAATTGTAAAACAAGAAGGATGTGGTCCTCACAGATGTGTCACACATAAAATAATTTTGCCTGTTGTTTGTTTTTGGTATTATAGTTAAGGCTGACTCCAGAACTATCTGAGAAGATAGTGCTATGGTTAATTAACATAGGTGTTTGCATTCACCTGCCACATATATCACTGCAGTGGAGATTTGGAGCATTAGTCTTGATAATTCAGTCAGGAAAGACCTACTGGTTCATTGGTCCAGGTGTTTTGTTCACCCTGATAACTCCTGTGTGTTTTCTGATTACCCTGATACATCAGGTTACATTTTATAGTTTCAAACAGTGTCAGACTAATGAACTTTGGATCTTCTAGATCCACAAACTGGTGAAAAACTTGGGGGTAAATCTGTCAAGTTGAAAGCAAAAAATAATAGTCAGTTATTCTTTATCTTGTATCTTACTTTAAATAAAAGCAAATGTCATTCACAATGTGTTCATACACACTGACATTTATAAACATTAGACAAATATTTAAGATAAATGCTTAAAGAATCACATTTACTGTATCTCCCTACCATATCTCTCAACAAAATAAATAAATCGGATCATATTTACTGTATCTTCCTTCCAATACATTTCAACAAAATTGATAAACTACAATAATATTTGTTTTCTTAAAATTCTTTATTATTTAGATCCATTCTATATATATACATGGGCAGCTGAACAAGGATGCCATATTTTTAACTGAAACTCACATAACATACAACTAATTTGTATTGTTTTTGCTTTTGCAATAACAAATTAGACTATACTGCTAACCAAATAGATGAGTTGGAGATGATCTGTGAGCAGATATAGGGAATAGGATTATAGCATCTGTTCTTCTCCACTGTTCCAGAGATTAAGATGCCACACTATTTCATGAATTTCCAAAAAAAAAAAATCACACTTTGAAAAGTCTACTGAGATGATGTTTTTCTTTATTCTTGCCAAATCAAATTTAAGGTTACTTTTTTTGGTAATGTAAGTTATAAATAATAATTTTTCAACATACTATTTTACAACATACTTGAGTCCCCTTTCACACTGTTGAAGTGTACCTTTAATGAAAATGCCAAAATACTTCAGTAATATTTTGTGCTAATAATTTTATTAAATTTTAAAAGTGGTATTTGCTTTAACAAAATGTGATACAGTTATAGAGATTGGTATTTAGATGTATCTGCACAAATAACATTTAGGATAGAGTAGTAATTAAAAAGATTTATGCCTATCAATCCCACTTCCACGTTTATTATAGTTAGCACTTGAAAAGATAGTATAAGAATGTCTGATAGCGAGTAATGTATATAATTTAGTAAATATACTTCAAGGGAACCATTATTTTATTATTTTTACTGGGAAATCATGTTTAGTTAAATAAATTAGCCAAGTTATAGTAATAGTATTAATATAATTTTTAAAAACTGGTGTTTATTTTTTACAGTTTGATTTTGCACCAGCATACGCAATTCTTCCAACATTACTTGTATAAATTCTAGTATTTCACTATTTAATTACTGTATTCGTTTTCTATTGCTGAATAACAAATCATCTAAAACTTAGTGGTTTAAAACAATAATAATAATTTGCCATCTTTTACAGTTTCTCTGGGTCAGGAGTTTAGGAACAGTTAGGCTGACAAGCCTGGCTGGGATATCTCATGTTGCATTTGTAGAGTCCATGCGGTCAGTGGATCATTTCAAATGCTTCTTCACTCATGTGTTTAGTACCTGGACTTGGAAGACTTGAATAGCTGGTAGTTGAAATAGGTAATACTCCCTTGGCATGTCTTTATTTTTTCTCTCCATATGATCTCACCAACATGATGGCTTTAGAACAGTGAAGTATCTTGCATGGAGACTCTGGGCTCCAAAGATATGAGTTATATTTGAAAGATACCTAAGAGAAACCTCTTGGTTTATGTTTTTGTTTTTTTGAGACTGAGTTTTGCTCTTGTTACCCAGGCTGGAGTGCAATGGCGTGATCTTGGCCACAACCTCCGCCTCCTGGGTTCAAGCAATTCTCCTGCCTTAGCCTCCCAAGTAGCTGGGACTATAGGTGCGCACCACCATGCCCATCTAATTTTTTGTATTTTTAGTAGAGACAGAGTTTTACCATGTTGACCAGAATGGTCTCAATCTCTTGACCTCGTGATCCACCCACCTTGGCCTCCCAAAGTGCTGGGATTATAGGGGTGAGCCACTGCACCCGGCCTACCTCTTGTTTTTTCTAACCTAACCTCAGATGCCTAACTTCTATTGCATTCTTTTTGTTAAAAGTGAGTCACTAAGCTGACTCATATTTAAGAAGTGGGGAATTGCACTCTAATTTTTGTGAAGAAATGTCCAAAACATTGCCATGAATATTAAAAGCACAATTGTCTGCTGTCTGCCTGCAAACTATTCACAGTCCTGCCATGTTCAAGATATACATGCCTCCCTTCCATTGATCACCAAAATTGTATTTATTACAGCATTAAGCACAGGCTCAAGTTCTAGGATTTCATCTTTTAAATCTGGTTCAAGTATACATAAGGCAGCTTCAGTGTCATCATTGAGTACAGCAAGTAAAGTACAGTCCTTCTCCATCAAAGGACATTAGACAGTCACTTGTGCTTCCTACCTCCACCACTACCGCATCAAAAGAAAATGGCTGGACAGACATATGGGGAAGTGCAGTAGTTCCTTATTCTTACAGAAAGTATTTGGGTCAAAGCAGAAGGCAAATAGGAGTCACTGTGGCAACAGAATGCAAGATTTTAAAAGCATCATCTTGCACAATTTATCATTTCTTTCAAAACTATAAAGCAGAAATCTGAGAATCATACTTTTAAATACAGAAATAAAATAAAAGATTATTGGGTCTACTCTTTTTCAAAATTTAGTCCTTGGATCATCTACTTAATAATACTTTAGAGGGTCTGAAATTCTTGAGGCACAGATGAACTTTTTTCCAAGAAGTCTCACATTTGGAGACAGGAGGAGTGGCATAGGAGAGAAGATCAGAACTCCTGGAAGGAGCAGAAGCAGCAGCAGCTCCACAATGTGGCCTCTTCCACCTCCTCCTCTCCTTCTGGCACTGACAGCACCTGTCTTATGCAGTCTGAACATGTGAAAACAGCTTAAACTTTTTAAATTGTGAAGAGAGATAAGATGGCTTTGTACAGCCAGTGAGTACTACTCCTACAGACAGAGATCAAATTATTCAGTAAACCACCATAATTTTGGAGTATATTCAGAAAGAAAATGATGAGAATGTATGGAGAAGTGATGCCGAAGTGATGTTTAAAAAGGACACTAGAAACCCCACAAAGGGTACCCAAACAAGAGGGCTAGTTTTCAGCTGTGAATGGCTCCTGGGAAAAGGGTGAGAGAGGGAACTGTGAGACAGCTCATTCTCACCATAGATCTCTGGGATCTTAGGGCCCTGTCCCCTGTGTAATTATGAGATGGCAGAGGCATCTACCCAGAGAGTAGGCAGAGACAGACTTTCAGATGGCATAGAGTGAAAGAACTTCTGTTCACTCTCCAGCTTTAGTGGAGAGTGACCATAGAAGCCCACCCCCTAGGGTGTCCCATTTCCCTCTGTGAGGTGCTGACTCAAGCTAACTTTTGAACTAGGAGACAATGGGGCTGGCTTTCTCGCTGGACTGTGGCATGTCTTCTCTATAAGCCCTTCTGTCTGCCATCCCATTTCAGCACCTGTGCCTAGCCACCTAGCAGAAGAAGGTGGACAGTACAACCTCCACAGCCCAGCCTGAGTATGTTGTTCCACCTGAGTACTTTTTTGGTGACAGGGAGTACCTAGGATCCTCAAACCATCTGGAACATGACTATGAGCCATAGTACATCCTAGTGCTCCAGGAACATGGTGCCTAGCTCAGGAGTACTAATCCAAGATCTGTGGCCAGCACTCAAGGCAGGGAGGAGCCTCTAGCTAAGAGCACTGAGAGAAGCAAAACTTTTAGGTTTCTGGGCCAGGTTTCTGGGGTATGCCTCCCTTCACGGGGCCAGGCCAGAAAAAATGTAGCATATCTCCCTTTCTTAGCTTCCTTCTAACAGAGCCCCTGCAGCCAGGAATATCTAATAAAAGAAATGTGGGCACAGTAGCACTGATCAAACAATGCTCCCCCAAGGCCTGGGAGCAAATCTGATCAAGTGCCCATCTCGTACCTCACTCCATCTCAGACCATGCCTGAAACCAACAGGGAGTAGAAAAGAGCCACATGGCTATGCATTAGCCTAGCTACTGTGTGTTACTTTTAAATGCTGTCTGCTAGATTGCAGCCAGAACTACACCACCAAAAACTGTCCTGCTAATACATAAAACTACGAAACCGAGTACAAGAATATTCAACCACACGTACAGATCCTGTATAGACTCCTGGCCTTCTGCAGGCATCCATAAATGAAGCCAAGTGACTATTCTCAACCTACACCATAGTTAAAGGAATACAAACCCTCACAGATGAGAAATAATCAGTGAAAGAACTCTGGCAATGATTCTTAACTAGTGTGAAATGATAGAGAGAATTCAGAATTGGATGGCAAGGAAGCTCCTCAAAATTCAGGAGAAAACTGAAATTCAATCCAAGGAATCCAGTAAAATGATCAAAGATCTCAAAGGTGAAAGAGTCATTTACAAAAAGACCAAACTGAAATTCTAGAGCTAAAAAGTTCATTACAAGAATTTCATAAAAGAATCAGAAGTATTAGCAAACTAAATCAAACTGAGTAAAGAATTTCATAGCTCAAGAACCAGTTTTTCTTTCTTCCTTTTTTTAATTTTTGTATTTTTTATTGTACTTTAGATTTTAGGGTACATGTGTAGATCATGCAAGATTGTTACATAGGTACATTCATAGCAAGGTGGTTTGTTGCCACCATACCCCCATCATCTATACCTGACATTTCTCCCCACGTTATCCCTCCCCAACCCTCCTTCCCAGTATTCCTCCCATAGCCCCCCACAACGGACCCCAGTGTGTGATGCTCCCCTCTTTGTGTCCAAGTGTTCTCATTGTTCAGCACCAGCCACTGAGTGAGAACATACAGTGTTTGATTTTCTGTTCTTGTGTCAGTCTGCTGAGAATGAGCAGTTCCAGGTTCATGCATGTCCCTATAAAGGACACAAATTCATCATTTTTATGGTTGCATAGTATTCCATGGTATATATTGTATATGCCACATTTTCTTTGTCCAGTCTATCATCGATTGGCATTTGGATTGGTTGCAGGTCTTTGCTATTATTGCCACACTGTCTTCCATAATGGTTGAAGTAATTTACACTCCCACCAACAGTGTAAAAGTGATCTCATTTCTCCACATATTCTCCAGCATCTGTTGTCTCCGGATTTTTGTTTCTCCTCACACTTTGTGTGATTTTTCGGGCTAGCATATTCGAAATATAATGGACCCAGCTAGCAACATGCTTCGGTTTTCAAAACTTAAACTATATTAATATAAATTTATATGATTAAACATATTGTCATATTCAAAAATATATAGAAGTTACTGTTATTTTATACTGCTTTATATAGAATGATGTTCATATTCAATTACTTATAGAAAATAATACAATATTCATTTTTTTAAATAAACTCAGGATCTAGGGCATGTTTATCAATGGAGCAGTGCTTCCCACAAAGGAGCATTGTGTAAATGCATGGAGGCATTTTCAGTTGTCATAATTATTGTGGAGATGTTATAGGCACAGGCTTTTAATGCTAAAGGTTTAAAGGTCACTTGTTGGTGCAACATCATTAAGACTTTTATGTTCTCCTTAAATTTTGAATGACCCACAGAGAATCCTGAGGTTGGATGTTTTTAAATGTCTAATTTTGGGATAAGATTACATTTTTACAATAAAAGATAACTCACTTTTGCATTTTTAAAATACACACTGTTTTTTTTCCAAGAATACAATACTGAGTAAATGCAAACAAGGTCTGCTTTCTTTCTAACTTTAGCACTCAAAATTTATATACATGTACACATGCACACACACACATAAACTTAGTCCTTATGTTGAAATGTCAAATATAAAAAATAGTCTAACTTGTTGAAAGTTTTCTTAATTCCAATAAACATAATTTGAACACATTTTGTCTACTTAATTTTGTATACTAAATTATATAAATAAATATTATTACATACATGTGGAGACTTTCTTTTTCTTTTACTCTTACTCCCTCTTTTCCTGCCTCTCTTCCCTCCCATTGTGGCAACTCCTGTGAAAACTTACTCATTCTAAAAAGCTGAGACCAATACTTGGTCATAGTAATAGTGAAATGTCAAATCAATATTATAGTTTTGCTAATTTCATTTGCTTTTTCAGTTCCATGCTAACTGCCTTACTTCCGATATACATACTTAGGTGCATTACATTTATTGTATGCTTTACTTCTATTACTATTACAATGAAGTAATTATACAGCTCACCATAATGTAGAATCATTGGGAGCACTCAGCTTGTTTTCCTGCAACTAGACAGTACCATCTGGGTTGATGGGAGACAATGCAAATTATCAGGCATTATATTTTCATAAGGAGCACACAACCTAGATCTCTCACATGTGTAGCTCACAACAGAGTGTGCTCCTATAAGAATCTAATGTTGCTGCTAATCTGACGGGAGATGGAGCTCAGGTGGTAATATAAACACTAGGGAGCCGCTCGTAAATTAATACACATGAAGCTTTCCTGATTCACTCACTGCTCACCTACTGCTGGGTGGCAGCCTGGTTCCCACCTGGCCATGAACTGGTACAGGTTTGGGGATCCCTGATCTATATTATGCCTGGTATTTCTGTTTTAAAGGCCATAATGGGTTACTATTAACCCCTTCCTTAAGTTATAACACTGGAGCTTCTTAGGACTAAATTCAGTACTATATTAAAAATACTACACAATGTGTAATTTGGGCCTGGCATTGTCATAAATTTTAGCAATATGAAAATTAATATACTATTGTTTAATATACAAAGGATCTCATGCAGAAACTTATCTCAAGTGGCTCTTCCTATATTATAGATATGTGATATCTTCACATATTCTGACCCTGATATAGTAAAGATGTATTTATTTTTTGTTGTGAAATGTGACTGAAATGTTTGCCTATGGTTAAATATCAGTCCATTAAACAACTAGTATTTCCCAAAGTTCCTATATTTTTTCTTCTTTATAAATCTTTGAACATGTCTATTTTCTTTATTATATTATTAATTCTGAAATCACATGGGAAAAATTTTTGTCACTTTTTAATTCAGCACAGTAATGTTTTCTACACAATTGTTTATTAAGTATTTATTTACTTGAAGTGTATGTCATTTACTTAAATCTAGATTCTATAATGATTTCTTGTTGGAGATATTTAATAAATTTCATCTAGCTCAAGGCATGAGGATATTATTTTTACAATGGGTTAGCATTGTGCTTGATACATTCATTATAAATGTTCTTGGTTAATTGGTTGATTAATAACATAAAAAATAATTTGGTCGTCAATTGGTCTATAGAAGATTTTAAAACTTCAAAGAATGTTCATTATTATTAAAAAATAACATAACTGAGAAAATCCTTGCCCCAGGTCTATAATCATAAAATGTCATATGATGTAGGTATTACAGTTAAGATATTTTTATATTGAAACAATAAATTGGGTTGTGTGTCCATGAAAAATCTTTCCTATCTTTTTCTAAGTAAAAAGTAAAGCTTGAAAATTGATCTCTGGAGATGCAGAGGTGAGCAAAATAGAAAATAAAAGGATGTTGATATCACTATTGCCTGTAGTAGAAATGTCACAAAGTAGCTACGACTCTGCCATGTAACCTAACCTTTCTCTGTACCAGCCATTTATTTCTTTAATTTCTTGACAATAGAATGGTGTACTTTTCTCAGTTTAAATTAGAAATGTCTTCTAGACATTTATCTTCATTGTTACCTCCTGTATACAGTTCAGGGATTTCGCTGTTCAGGAACTTAATAAAATCTCTCAAAGTCTGTAAAATATGGTACCTATACATAGAGTAATGTTAGGCATAATATACTCATTTCCATTTAAAGACGTATTTCTTTTGTAAAGTTATGCATTATCCTTACATTTACACTGTAAAAAAATACTATACTGAAATGATAACTTCTGGAATGAATAATATGCAATGTTAGTCATGCTATTTATATATGTGCTGTAGAAAGTAAAAAGCAAACATTACCAAACAATCTCTCATGAAATTACACACATCTTTGAATGACAAAAAGATTTATTATTTGTCCATTTGGGCACAATTTTAAAATATCTATCATAGGCAAAAAAGTTTGAATCTGTCCTCTTTACCTATAATCTAGGATAATACTTTTTTTTTCTAGCATCACTAAAGATAGCTAATGTCTGTGCTCTCTTATCCTCCTGTTTCTAGTACATTTTACATGATGAAAACACATTACTCTGAATGTTGTATCAAGCAGATATTTTGTTCTGAATCATTTATCCTTAATTTTTAAATAAAAGAACATACTTTCTGTTAAAAGGATTTTGGGCATCAAGTAGGCACAAGAATTTTTTGGAAGCCTGCTTTTAAAAGACTGGACATTTTACCGTCTTTAAAGGCAGACTTAGTTTTTTTCTTTGTCCTTTTTAAAGAGTGATGTAAAAAAAAAATGGAGTAATAAGTACCTCTATTTTAAAAACCCCTACAAGGCAAAAACCATATTTACAAAAAACTAGAGGGTAAAGACAACGTATTTTTTACTTTAATCACTGACATTTTCTAATGTTAAACATTATTTCTTATAGCTGCTGTTGCTTTGAAAAATATTGAAAACATTATCATGCCTGTTATTATCAACACTAGGCTATATATCTTCTTAGAAAGAGATGTAACATTGAATTGAACTTTATTTTTACTTATAATCATAGCTGTATTTCACCTTCCATTTAGTGAAAGTACTATCTTCTTCAAATTTACAAATTGATTACAATGTGATAAATTATAAGAGAGATGATAGGTTATTTGATTTAGAATAAGGTTTTTAATATTTAAACTAATTTCTGTCAAATATTTGTCTGTGTTGGTAAAGTGATAATTGTCTCTAAATTAAAGCATTTGTTATTCTTTTTTTTGTACTTTGGAAAGGAAAGCTCTAGTATTTTTCTGCAGAACACATCAGACACCTGTTCAGTGTAAAATTATTTGTTTTTTTATTATTAATATCAATAGTTAGTGGAAATGTAATTCACAGAAATATAACACACATATTGTTTTGGTTTTCAATTTCTAAATTAAAAAAGTGCTCCATTAACTTATTTTTAAAAAGCTTCATAAATAAATTTTAAAAATTACAGAGACATCTTTTAGCAACACTATTTTAGATATTTGTCTAAGTTATGACAAAACTATGAAGAACCAATAGAAAAGTAAATGTTTTTTTCTTTTGAAAATAAGAGATTTTAAAAAGCTGAAAGTGATGCAAATTAAGAGAAACGAAATAGTTTTGGTAATTATGAGTAAGTGATATAAACTCAGTATATAATATTTCTAAATATATTTCTACACATATAAATCAACATAAACACATACAAAATAAAAATTTAAATACATAAATGTTTGTTTCAAGTAAATGAGTTACTAAGGCAGGTAAAAATAAATATTTTTTGAAAAAAACTATGACATGTTTATATTTCGTAAATTTTCAATGAATGAAAATTAGTCTAAATTTAGGTTTGATTGAAAATGTCCCATATTCAGTAGAAATTTATTATTATCTTTACATTATCTGAGAACAAATTGCTTTCTCTAAATTACTATTTTACTTTATTTGGTTGTTGAAATATTTTTTCTCATATAACTGTTTTAATAGTTGTTTTCGTCTGCCTATTTCTCCTTAAAATCAACAAGAAATCTAAACCTGAACTTTCCCCTTGTGATCTCTTGTGTATGTGAAAAAAAATAAGTTGATAAAATGTGTGTGCATGTATACTGATTATATTTTTTGAATGTAGGACTTATATATATGTATTCATAAGCACATTTATTTACATGCATCTGATATATGTATCTAGTTATCTATTTGCAATTTTAAATAACTTATCTAGTTTTTTAAATAACATTTTTTTCATGATTTAAGTTCTTTGCAATTTACACACTATTAGACAACTTTTCAAGATAAGAACTTTGGAGAAAATCTTACTGCAACATGTGTCAGGGCATAAACAAACATTTTGTTCTCTGTAAGACCAATAGAATCAATGTTATAACCCAAAATTAAAATGTCATTATTTGTATGAAATTTTGCATTTCATCTTCAAGGCCACATATTTATTAAATGTGTTTTTAAAGGTAGATGAATTGTGAAATCATATAATTACATATTATACAGAAATATTAGAAGTCCCAATGAATTAAAGTTATAACAAAACACTAGCACATATAACGTATATAAAGTTTAAACTTATATTGGAATTTTGCTCTATTCTCTATAGCAAAAATTATGAGTTTTACAAATAATCAAACTATAAACATTAAAAATTAAAATTCTAACATTGTTCACATGAAGGCCAAGGGAGCAACTTTTAGAATGGACTTTAACACCATATGAAGTATAGATTTGCTCAGTGCTTTAAATATATTCATTGATGATTCTGTATTAGACCATTCTCATGCTGCTAATAAAAACAGAACTTTTTATTTTTTTGAGATGGAGTTTCGCTGTTGTTACCCAGACTGGAGTGCAATGGTGCGATCTTGGCTCACCGCAACCTCTGCCTTCTGGATTCAAGCAATTCTCCTGCCTCAGTCTCCCAAGTAGCTGGGACTACAGGCGCACACCACCATGCCCAGCTAATATTTGTATTTTTAGTAGAGACAGAGTTTCACCTTGTTGACCAGGATGGTCTCGATCTCTTGACCTCATGATCCACCCGCCTCCGGCTTCCAAAGTTCTGGGATTATAGGCGTGAGCCACCGTGCCCGGTCAAAAACAGGGTAATTTATAAAGAAAAGAGGTTTAATTGACTTACAGTTTTGCATGACTGAGGAGACCTAAGGAAACTTACAATCATTGTGGAAGGGAAAGCAAACATGTCTTTCTTCACATGACAGCAGGAGAAAGAAGGATACAAAGATGGGGAAAAGCCCCTTATAAAAATCATCAGATCTTGTGAGAAGTCACTGTCTATCATGAGAACAGCAGGAGGAAAACTGCCCCGATGATTAAATTGCTTCCCACTAGGTCCTTCAAATGACACATGGGGATAACGAAAACTACAATTTAAAATGAGATTTTAGTGGAGACATAGTCAAATCATATCATTCTACCACTTGCCCCTTCCAAATCTCATGTCCTCACATTTCACATTAAAACATCATCATGCCTTCCCAACAGTTCCCCAAAGTCTTACGTCATCCCAGTATAAACCTAAAAGTCAAAGTCCAAAGTCTCATGTGAGACAAGGCAAGTCCCTTCTGCCTGTGAGCCTGTAAAATCAAAAGCTAGTCAGTTACTTCCTAGACACAAAGGGGATGTAGGTACTGGATAAATATATCCTTTCCAATTCAGAGAAATTGGCCAAAACAAAGGGGCTATAGGCCTCATTCAAGTCCAGAATCTAATAAGGCAGTCATTAAACCTCAAAGTTCCAACATGATCTCTATTTACACCATGTCTGACCTCCAGGTCATGCTGATGGAAGAGGTGGGCTCCCATGGCGTTGGGCAACTCTGATCCTGTGGCTTTGCAGTGAAAGTCTCCACCCACATCCCACCCACAAGCTGTTTTTACAGTTTGAATTGAGTGTCTGTAGCTTTTCTGGGCACACAGTGCAAGATGTGGGTGCATCTACCATTCTGGGGTCTAAAGAAGAAAGACCCTTTTCTCACAGCTAAACTATGCAATCCCCTATTGGGGACTCTGGGTGGGGGCTCTGACCCCACATTACCCTTCTACACTGCTGTAGCAAAAATTCTTCATGAGTGTTTCACCCCTGCAGTGGACTTATGCCTGGATATTGAGGCACTTCCATACATCCTCTGAAATCCAGGAAGAGGTTTCCAAATCTCAATTCTTGACTTCTCTGAACCTGCAGGGTTAACATCACATGGAAACTGCCAAGACCTGGGGCCTTCTCTCTCCAAAGCCATGGCCTAAGCTGTACCTTGACCCTTTTCAGCTGTCACTGAAGCAGCTGAGAAGCAAAGCACAAAATCTCAAGACTACTAAAAAATGGGACCCTGGACTCAGCTCATGAAATCATGTTTTACTCTTAGACCTCACGGCCTGTAATGGGAGGGATTTCCATGAATGTCTCTGACATGCCCTGGAGACATTTTTCCCACATGTTGTGAAAGGGACCCAGTGGGAGATAATTTGAATCAAGGGAGCAGTTTCCCCTATACTGTCCTCCTGGTAGTGAATACATCTCATGAGATCTGACGGTTTTATCAGGGGTTTCCACTTTTGCATCTTCCTCATTTTCTCTTGTCGCCACCATGGAAGAAGTGCCTTTTACCTCCTGCAAAGATTCTGACCTCCCTAGCCATGTGGAACTGTAAGTTCAATTAAAATTTTTTTCCTTCCCAGTCTTGGGTCTGTTTTTATCAGCAGCATGAGACCAGACTAATATAGTAAATGGATACCAGGAGTAGGGAGTTGCTGGAATGATATCTAAAAACATGGAAGCCACTTTGGAATTGGGTAATACGCAGAGGCTGGAACAGTGGGAGGGCTCAGAAGAGGGAAGGTTTGGAACTTCCTAGAGACTTATTGAATGGTTTTAACAAAAATGCTGATAATGCTATGGACAATGAAATCCAGACTGAGATATTCTCAGATGGAAATGAGAAACTTTTTGGGAACTAGAGTAAAGGTGACTCTTGTTACGTTTTAGCAAAGAGACTGGTGGCATTTTGCACCTGCCCCAGAGATTTGTGAATTTTTTATCTTTAAAGAGCTGATTTAAGGTATCTAGCAGAAAAAATTCCTAAGGAGTAAAGCATTCAAAATGTGACTTGGGTTCTGTTAAAAGCATTCAGTTTTAAAGGAAAGCAGAGCATAAAAGTTCAGAAAATTTGCAGCCTGACAATCCAATAGAAAATAAACAGTTTCTGAGAAGAAGTTTAAGCTGGCTGAAGATATTTGCATAAGTAACAAGGAGCTGAATGTTAATGCCAAAGAAAATGGAAAATATCTTCAAGATATGTCAGAGACCTTTGTGCCAACCTCTCCTATCATAGACCCAGAGGTCAGGAGGAAAAAAATGGTTTTGTGAACAGGGCCCATGATCCCCTTACCGCCTTCTGGTCCAGTTTGAGACTGATCTGGGCTCAAGTGATCCACCTGCCTTGTCATCAAAATGCTGGGATTACAGAAGTGAACCACGATGGCAGGCCATAAACCAATTATTTTTACAATGTGATACACAGCAGCATACATTAATTGCCTTATTAAGAATTGTTAACATTTCTTTTTTGTAAAAATACGGTCTTCTGGAAAATTTCTAGTCTCAAATATTTCAGAAAATATAAGCTGATACAATATATTAGTGACATTATGCCATTACATAATAGAATCCAATAAGCAGGAAGCAGTAACTACTCTGTATGTCCTAGAACAACACATGAAAACCAAATGGTTGAGAATAAACTCTATGCAGATTTGTAGATTGACAGACCAGCCACATCAATGAAATGATTATGGACCCAATGACCAGAGTCCTTCCAGAATATCTGCTTTAAGTGAAAGGACACATTGCTGCACTCCCTTTCACAATCTAAGTGGCATAACCCTTCTTGAGACTTTTGGAATTTAGGGAAAAAAAAAAAAAATATATATATATATATATATATATATATCACAGATAGAAATATTCCTCTGATTAATTTATCATCTGACTTAGAGGAATGCAAGATTTCTAGTGAAATCTAGAGCAAGGATAATGAGGCATGTGTCTTGACACATCATTCATATCACAAAACAGGTCCAATGGTGCTAAAGAAATATGTAGTGGAAAAGAATGATGGATAGAGTCTAAAGTCAACTCCAGTGGAAGAATGCTTAAAATCCAAAAGCAGAAATAAACCTACTGTACCATAGTACTGTTTATTTGAAAAACAAAAAAGCAGCTTCTCTGATATGTTATTGAGCCATAACAAAATCTGGATGCTGAACATGGGACATCAACTTAATTTGTGAATGAAATGCTTTCTAACTAGCTTAATATTATCAGAATCACTGAGGCATAGCTTCACCGAAGTGCAACAGCTCCCATGATTCAAATTATCTCCCACTGGGTCCTTCTCACAACATGTGGGAAAATGTCTCCAGGGCATGTCAGAGACATTCATAGAAATCCCTAAAATTGTACCTTTGAGATGAGGCCCAAGCATGTACACTTTTTTTTACAACTATTTCCTGTATTCCACCAATGGCTTTTTCTTCAATTGCACATAGGACCTACAGTAGAAGAAGGGTAGTCTTCTCTTAAACTAACTGCCAGAGGAAGAAAAAGAGGTCAGTTAACAGAAAGGTTGTACCATTATGATATTTTAAGTGAAAATTGAAGATGACCTGCTACACTAAAAACCAACTCAGAGGTGGCTCAGAAAGATGTTGCTGAAATAAATTCACCTAGTGGCAGAAATGTGAGCAGAAAACTTGTTCAATCACTTTTTATGGAGGGTGAAATGGCCCGAGGCAAGGATGTTCACAGGCTGTTATTGTGGGAATGGTATGGCTGGTTAGTTAAGGGTCTGAAGCAGCAAATTCAGAAGACTAAAGGCAATAATGTTTTGGGGAAAAAGTCTGTGGATAAAACTCTATGTGTAGACATAAAGTGATAAATCTTTGTGTTTTTTATTTATGTCCATTACAGTGCATCACCACAAAAGATATTCTTATGTATATAGACAAGATAACTTTTCTCAGGGATGTCAGTCAGTTCTTCTTGGCTACTTTAGTGCTGGTGCAATAATTCATTTCAAGGAATGCCTGCCTTACCACCATAAGAGCTCTAAAAACATTGCTGCTGACCAAGAGACTTGTTTTGCAAAAGGAGATATAACAATGATCTCAATAGAAGGGATCAAGTTTTTTAATCTAGTCATCACCATCCAGAAGCAATAGTCTTATGAAAGCAATAGAATGTACTATTACATACTTAAATATGGCACTAGCTTAGATAAATCTCCCTGATGGGTTGGAGTGATATCCTTGAAGAACCACTATTTACACTTCTCCAGTATCTAATACTCTATTAACATGGAATCAAAAGATAGTATATATGGTGCTTCTAATGGTAACATACAAACCAATTATTTAATGAACCAACTGGGGAATTTTTGTTTTAAAACCCTAAATCCTTAAACTTTACTGAATCAGATGTCTGGGATTCTGCTGCTAGTGATGAGAGCTGATGAAAATGCTTCCACTAGGGGGACACAGGCAGACATTGCAGCTATTGTCACCATATTATCATTTTGGACTCCTTTTGTGGAATAGCAGGCAGTTAATTTACTTGCTGGAATCTAATTACCACAAGACGCTAGGTTTGCTGCTACATTATGGGTGTAGAAAAATAAAAGTACAGAACTTATAGGACTCATTGGGGTACCACTTTATTCTTACAAGCCCAGCAATAGTGGCAAAGGTCTAATTGTAACAACCATGGCTTATTGAGAGCAAAACAATTAGGGGTTTTGACTTCTTCAGAATGAAGTATATGATCAACCAACCTAGAACTTCTGAAACACAAGCCAAAGTTGGGATACTCTATAATTGGTAGGTTGATTTTTTTTTTTTTGCTCTATATAAGAGCTCATCATTGCCCAATGAATTTAAATAGTTTCCCTATGAGACAAATTATTTTTCCCTTATTTGGAAGCAGACTGTTAGGAGAGACTATTCAGCCCCATATCTCTCTTTTCAACCTCTGCCTGGGAAATATTTGGAGACAAAGTTACAACACAACATTCTATCTTTACCAAGGTATTTGGAGAGATGGTGTTTCTTTCCTTGGGGGGCCTATGGCCCTTTGTCCAAGGCCTCTAGTTCCATAATTTCTCTCCTTCATATGTTCCTCTGTTAGCTTCCAGGCTCCATGCCCCACCTGTAAACACCAGAATTCCACCTTTAACCCTCAGGAGGAAGCCACCCTTGAGAGACAACTTTTCGTCTCAGTGCTTTCCCCATCACAGTAAGAACAGCAATTCAATCCTTATTTTCTTGTGAGGCACTTGTTGTGCATCCAGCTCTATTGGCACTTGAATAAAAATGGGATTTGAGGTTTAGAGGTTAATCTATCTCATTATCTAAGAATTCATAATTTTACTTGGGCTGTCGTTAGAGAAATTAAGAATAAGGTTAAGACACTCCCTCCAATAAAGTGTCTTGCCCAGATATAACTGTTGCATCGTCTCTTGCAAGCCCCATGTAGGGAAACTTGGGAGTTTATTGTTCAAAGGGATTTAGGAAACCAATGATAAACCACCAGTGGAAATCTAGGGTATTGATCAGGTGAGCAAGACTACTGCCAATTAACTCCTCTGAATCCATGGGTAAAGGTCATGCTCGCATTCACGAATATCACCTATAATGGTCACTGGAACCCAGAGAACACAGGGAGGGAAAGAGGACAAAGGGATGCTTCTCTCTTTCTCTCTCCATACTAGGTTGCTCCAACAGGGGAGGGAGACTAAGGGATGCCTTCCCCCCGCCCCTTCTAGATAGGTAACAAACCATCTTTCACCTACACTCCTCTCAAATGCTCGTGAAACACTAAAATTCCTTTGACTCTCAGAAAGCACCGCATATTCTCTGTACTTGGGCATGACCATCTTACTAACTGTAGGATAAGGAAGCCTGGCCTCCTGAGGGAAGCATTAATTATAATACCCTCTGACAACTAGATCTTTTCTGCAGATAGAAAAGGAAATGGTCTGTGGTCCCCTATGTACAAGCTTTCTTTGCCTTGTGAGGGGACCTGGATGTTTGTCAACATTCTAAGATTGATTGTGCACTCTAAACAGTTACATTGGGCAAGCTCACAGAGGATAATTCCACAAAATCAGAAGAACAAACCCCTCGGGAACCCTCAACTGCAACTCCTGGATCCCACAGCCCTTCTTGACATCCCCCATCCTGGAGCCCCACTAGCTATATTATCAGTTTTCCCAAAGCTACCACCCAAGAAACCCCTGACTTCATTGTTATGCCTATGGGAAATGCCTGATGGGCATGGTACCACTAGGGTCGAAGTTCCTTTTTTATCTCAGGACTTAAGAAAAATAAAGCAGGACCTAGGCATGTTCTCTTATGACCCCAATCAATATATAGTGGCTTTCCAAAACCTAATCCAAGGATTTGAGGTTACATGGAGAGATGTTAACATTGCTCCTAAATCAACACTAACTGCTGCTGAGAGACAGGCAGCCTTGCCGGCAACAGAGGGATTTGGAGACCTACAATATATCTCCTAGCATGAGTTGAAAAAAACAGAAGTTAAGAAAGAACCAGAAACTACAATAGAAAAAGAAACAGCGCTCTTTTGAAAACCTTAATTGGAACTCCTGTAATCCCATAGAAATGATACTGTTTTTTGGCTGGGCGCGGTGGCTCAAGCCTATAATCCCAGCACTTTGGGAGGCTGAGGCGGGTGGATCACGAGGTCAAGAAATCGAGACCAACCTGGTCAACATGGTGAAACCCATCTCTACTAAAAATGCAAAAAATTAGCTGGGCATGGTGGCGCGTGTCTGTAATCCCAGCTACTCAGGAGGCTGAGGCAGGAGAGTTGCCTGAACCCAGGAGGTGGAGGTTGCGGTGAGCCGAGATCACGCCATTGCACTCCAGCCTAGATAACAAGAGCAAAACTCCATCTCAAAAAAAAAAAAAAAGAAATGATACTGTTTTTCATAAGTGGAAGAGAAACTATTTTTACATGTGCACACTAGAGGGCTTATGGAGGACCAGAGCCAAACTTCTTAATTACTTTAAGCTTTCCATGATAAATCAGAAACTAGATGAAAATCTGTCAGTCTTTTTAGAGAGGATAAGAGGAGCTTTAGTGACACGTCTCTCCATCTCCTGATGTGGCAAGGGACAGCTAAATTTAAGACAAGTTTATTACTCAGGCAGTCTTCAGATATCAGAAGGAAGTTACAAAAACAGGTCCTGGGAACAGAGAGCATCTACAAGAACCTCCTTAATGTGGTCATTTCAATCTTTTAAAATGTGAACCAGGAGAAGGCCCAGGAGAATAAGAAGCACAAGAAAAGGACAGAGGCTCTAGTGGCCACATTGAGGCCTATAAAATTTAGCATCCCTAAGGATCACCTGCCTCTAATTGTTTCTTTACACTATCATACCTCCTTCTGAGTGGTACTTTTTCCAAGAGGTAAAGTCTGCAGACCAGTCAGCATACTTCTCCTCTTCCAGTCGATAAAAACTCTAGACTCAGCCTCATGTCTGGCAACCCTCTTTCGAGTCCCGTCTCTTGCTGAGAGCTTTTCTGTTGCTTAATAAATCTTCTTATCAGGACATTAGTCAAATTGGCTGAGGGTCTATCCTAAAAGTCTCTTTATAATTTTATTACTGATTAAAAGTTATAGCTCCATAATATGATAACAACATTCTGCAGTCTTGGAAGGTAGGACTTCAACATATAAATGTTAAGGGGACATAATTCATCCTGCAATATTTTTCTAGGTGTTTCTTTGGAAACCATCCTTTCTCTGAAACTCATACCAGTGATCTGAAATAAATATCATGCTGACTAGTTAGACTTATATTACTTTCATCTTTAAATATAGAAACTCCATAGTTAAGTATTAGTGCTTATTAGCAGCTTCCTCATAGAATGCTAAAATATAATTTAAATTCACAGATGTCTTTAAAAAGGAAATTTATTTACAATCTCCTGAAAATTATATTTCAACTTCTATTATAAATTGTCAATATGACATAAAATATTGATGTGAATATGTGAGATATATAAAAAATATAAAGTATTACTTTCTATTTCTATTGATAACATGCCTCTATCTAAATGTAATATATAATACATGCTCTCATCTTACTAATTCATACAAATGATTTTAGTTAACAATATATCTATTCTAGAAATATATCTCTTCTAGAAATACATATATATATATTATTATACTTTAAATTCTGGGGTACATGTGCAGAACGTGCAGGTTAATTACATAGGCATACATGTGCTATGATGGTTTGCTACACCTATCAACCCATCATCTACGTTAGGTATTTCTCCTAATGCTATCCCTCCGCTAGCCCCCCAGTCTCCAACGGACCCCAGTGTATCATGTTCCCTTCCCTGTGTATTTGTGTTCTCATTGTTCAGCCTCCACTTACGAGTGAGAACATGCAGTGTTTGGTTTTCTGTTCTTATGTCAGTTTGCTGAGAATGATGGTTTCCAGCTTCATCCAAGTCCCTGGAAAGGACATGAACTCATCAGTTTTTATGGCTGTATAGTATTCCATGGTGTACATTTGCCACATTTCTTTTTGTTCCATCCGTCATCGTTGGGCATTTGGTTTGGTTCCAAGTTTCTGCTATTGCGAACAGGTGCTGCAATAAACATATGTGTGCACGTGTCTTTATAGTAGAAAGATTTATAATCTTTTGGGTATATACCCAGTAATGGGATTGCTGACTCTAATGGTATTTCTATTTCTAGATCCTTGAGGAAGCACTACACTGTCTTCTACAATGGTTGAACTAAATACACTCCCACCATCAGTGTAAAAGCATTCTTACTTCTCCAAATTCTCTCCAGCATCTGTTGTTTCCTGACTTTTTAATGATCACCATTCTAATTGGTGTGAGATTATTCTCATTGGGGTTTTGATTTGAATTTCTGTAATGATCAGTTATGATGAGCTTTTCTTTTAACATGTTTCTTGGCCACAGAAATGTCTTCTTTTGAGATGTATCTGTTCATATCCTTCACCAACTTTTTGATGGGGTTGTTTTACTTGTGTAAATTTGTTAAAGTTCTTTGTAGATCCTGGATATTAGACCTTTGTCAGATGGATAGATTGCAAAATTTTTCTACGATTCTGTATGTTGTTCACTCTGATGATAGTTTTTGCTGCGCAGAAACTCTTGAGTTTAATTAGGTCCCTTTTGTCAATTTTGGCTTTTGTTGCCCTTGCTTTCGTTGTCTAAGAACACATTTTGCATATTAATGTTTTAGTCATAACATATATATTATTTTCCCAAATACTACGTAAGCTTGTAAAATAAATTATAAACATAAAATTTCTATGTAAGTATGCAGGATTATATCATAATATTTATTAACTAAGAAACCTTTTCATATATATAAATGGAAAGGGCATTATTACCAAAACCCCAAATCTCTTCTCAGTATGAAGTCTTCAATTAACCTGCCACTGAAGTTCTAAACTAAGCCATTAATAGAATGCCTCCAAAAATATTAAGCCTATAATTTATAGAAAATAGATTAATGTGAATCCCCCTCCTATTATGAGCTTCTGTTGATCTTTACATAAGAAAACGAAGTAAATGAGAGTCATAATTTTAGTCGTCATAAAGGAATTTTTTAAACAAAATGAAGTTCATCTACTCAGGTCTAAATGTATAATTAGATCTAGAGAACTATAATTTATTTTCTTAACTCCATTTTAAAGTTTCAGTTTAGTTGCTCAATTGCTTTTTAAACTGAACTATTTTGGAATATTAATTAAGACTATACTGTGGTGTTTTTAACTGAAATATAATTCAAGTACAGTAAAACTCACTCTTTTAGAGTATACAATTCGGTTTGTTTTAATATATTCACAAAGCTGTACAACATGGCTACAGCAACACTAATCGTAGATTTTCATTATACCTCCCAAAAAGTATATGCTCATTAGCAGACATTCCCTCTTCCACTTTGTGTTTCTCCCAAGAAACCACTAATGTACTGTCTTTATTAAAATGCGGTTTTTGATTTTACATATAAATGAAATTACACAATACTTGGCCTATGCATTTGGCTTCTTTCAGGTAGCACAATTTTTTTAAGGTTAAGTCATAATGCAACATATATTACCACTCCATTTTTGTCAAGTCTGTATATTATTTCAATTTGTGCTTGTATTGCATTTTGCTTACCTCTTCATCAGATGAACATTTGGGTTGTTTACATTTTCTATCTATTATACAATACTACCATGAATTCATGCATATGTTTTTCTGTGAATATGTTTTAAATTTTCTAGGATATACACTTAGTAGTGGAATTGTTTGGTCATGCTCTAATTCTGTTTAACTTATTGAGAAACTGTCTGTTTTTTTTTTCAGCTGTACCTGAAAAAGGTGACAGTACCATTTTACATTCCCATCAACTGATTATAAGCATTCCAATTTCTACAAATCCTTACCAATACTTGTTATTCTGTCTTTTAATCACAGGCATTCTAGTGCAAATGAAGTGTATCTTATTGTAGTTTTGATTGGCATATCACAGATATTAATGACGCTAAGAATCTTTCTATGTGCTTACAGGCCATTTGCATATTTTCTTTGGAGAAGTCCATTTAAATTCTTCATCCACTTTTTAAAAAATAGATTGTCATTTAATTATTTGTAGGATATTAGTTAGGGTGATGGGAAAAATTATAGGAAACATGCGAACGTTATTGGATGGCTGGAAGGTTTTGCAAAAGCTTCTGTAAAGGGTTATGGCTGAAGGCAGCCTGCTGACCTTGAACTAATAACAAAGAACAGATAAAAAGGGAATGTAGAGGAGAGTACCTAAATGGTTTGTTTAACTATTTCTCCAGAAACCAACCTTTGATCATCCAGGCACATAACTGCTCTCTACTCAGGGTTTCAGCGATGTTAATTATCCATAAATAGTGTTTGCTTGGACCTTTGTCATTAAATCTGTTCTAAAGTAAATGCAAGAGTCTTCAGCATATCAGGGCAGGAGGCAGGAATCCTTCTTCAGGGTCTGTAAGCCTTGGGGTCCCCTTGCTGCACTCTCACAGGATAAAAACAAAAACCACATGATTATCTCAATTGATGTAAAGAAGGCCTTTGACAAAATTCAACAGCACTTTATGCTACAAACCCTCAATAAACTATTGACGGAATGTATCTCAAAATAAAAGAAGCTATTTACCACAAACCAACAGCCAATATCATACTGAATGGGCAAAACCGGAAGTATTCCCTTTGAAATCTGGCACTAGACAAGGATGCCCTCTCTCACCACTCCTATTCAATATAGTACTGGAAGTTCTAGCCAGAGCAATCAGGCAAGAAAAAGAAATAAAGGGTATTCAAATAGGAAAGGAGGAAGTCAAATTGTCTCTATTTGCAGACAAAATAATTGTATATCTAGAAGACCCCATCGTCTCAGCCCAAAATCTCCTGAAACTGATAAACAACTTCAGAAAAGTCTCAGGATACAAAATCAATGTACAAAAATCACAAGCATTCCTATACACCAATAACAGACTTAAAGAGAGCCAAATCAAGAACAAACTGCCACTCACAGTTGCTACAAAAAGAATAAAATACCTAGGAATAAAACTAACAAGGAAAGGAAAGGACCTCTTCAAGGAGAACTACAAACCACTGCTCAATGAAAAAAGAGAGGACACAAACAGATGGAGAAACATTCCATGTTCATGGTTAGGAAGAATCAATATCATGAAAATGTCCATAGTGCCCAAATTAACTTACAGATTCAACACTATCCCCATCAAGCTACCAATTACCTTCTTCACAGAACTGGAAAAAAAACACCTTAAACTTCATATGGAACCCAAAGAGAGCCCACATAACCAAGTCAATTCTAACTAAAAAGAACACAGTGGGAGGCATCACACTACCAGGCTTCAAACTATACTACAAGGCTACAGTAATCAAAACAGCATGGTACTGGTACCAAAACAGAGATATAGACCAATGGAACAGAACAGAGGCCTCAGAGGCAACAAAACTTATCTACAACTATCCAATCTTTGACAAACCTGACAAAAACAAGCAATGGAAAAAGGATTCTCTGTTTAATATATGGTGTTGGGAAAACTGGCTAGCTATGTGCACAAAGCAGAAACTGGACCCCTTTCTGACACCTTACACTAAAATTAACTCCAGATGGATTTAAGACTTAACATAAGACCTAACACCATAGAAACCCTAGAAGAAAATCTAGGCAAAACCATTCAGGACATAGGAGTAGGCAAGGACTTCATGACCAAAACACCAAAAGCATTGGCAACAAAAGCCAAAATAGACAAATGGGACCTAATTAAACTCCACAGCTTCTGCACGGCAAAAGAAATAGTCACTAGAGAGAATTGGCAACCAACAGAATGGGAAAAAATTTTGCAGTTTACCCATCTGACAAAGGGCTGATATCCAGAATTTACAAAGAACTAAAACAGATTTACAA
>CM052655.1:64545364-64560549 GCA_028533165.1 Leontopithecus rosalia
ATCATTAAAATATCTGGAGACAACAGATGCTGGAGAGGATGTGGAGAAATAGGAACACTTTTACACTGTTGGTGGGAGTGTAAATTAGTTCAACCATTGTGGAAGACAGTGTGGCAATTACTCAAGGACCTCCCATTTGACCCAGTAATCCCATTACTGGGTATATATCCAATCAGATATAAATGGTTCTACTATAAGGACACATGCACACAAATGTTCATTGCAGCACTGTTTACAATAGCAACAACCTAGAACCAACCCAAATGCCCATCGATGATAGAGTGGACTGGGAAAATGTGGCACATATACACCATGGAATATTATGCAGCCATCAAAAACGATGAGTTTCTGTCCTTTGTAGGGACATGAATGAACCAGGAGAACATCATTCTCAACAAACTGACACAAGAACAGAAAATGAAATACTGCATGTTCTCACTCATAGGCGGGTGTTGAACAATGAGAACACATGGACACAGGGAGGGGAGCACTACACACTGGGGTCTGTTGGGGGGGAATAGGGGAGGGACAGTTGTGAGTGGGGAGTTAGGGAGAGATAGCATGGGGAGAAATGCCAGATATAGGTGAAGGGGAGGAAGGCAGCAAATCACACTGCCACGTGTGTACCTATGTAGCTATCTTGCATGTTCTTCACATGTACCCCAAAACCGAAAATGCAATTTAAAAAAACAAAACAAAACAAAAAACCTGTGTCTGTGTATTTCTGTCATCTGTCATATTGACAGAGTCTTCAGGTCAGATTAGGCAGCTGGTGTCCCTGCATGAAAAACACTGCAACAGAAGAGATGGAACCCTTGAAAAAGAAAGTGAAGAGACTATGCAGTCAGTATGTCAACATGTCATTGGTGCTCACTTGGAATTTTTAAGTTTGAGGGAATTGTTCAGGCTAGGGTTTCATTATGGGACAACAGTTATCAACTCAATAGAAACAGTATATAAAAGTATTAAAACAGCTGCTTAAAGCTAGTGGAGCATCAGTTTTGCAGGCTCAATTAATTCAAATCGTTGTAACCCATAGTCCATAGTTTGATGAGAACAAATCTTGATGTGTGTGATGGATTACATATTGTTTACTGAGAAATGATGGCAAGAAATACCAAGCTTTTCCCAGGTGGAAAACTGCTCAGGACTTTATAGAACAGTAAACAATATGTACTGGTCATGCACTATTTAAACAAGTTCTTAAAAGACAGGATACAAGATCCTGCTCCCATTTCTCCCTCATAAAGAATGCTTTCTATTTTATTTTTATTTAGTAGTGAACAAGCACTAGCTATCTGCTTAGTTTATCGTTATTCTAAGAAAACATATAGTCACTTGCACATTCAAAATAATCACTTATTCACAAAGAATAAATATGTGGGTCAGAGTCTGCTCTGGGCTTTCAGCTGAGAATGCTGTCAGTCCCCTAATGTCCCACTCTGATTTCCACTTTTGCTCTCTATCTTTGTGCCTATTTCTTTATTCAGTGCTGCCTGGATTGGGGTCTCCATGGCCAAGCTGGTCTCGGCAATGGTTTCCAAAAGAAGGTACACTAGATGTAGAGATCTAGGAACAAATGGGAAGAAATCTTAAACAGCATCATGCAAAAGGGCAATGGGTCCCAGTAACATCTTTAATGTTATGAGCCTTAGTCAGTGCTGTTTTGGCTCCACTCTACATAGAAAAGCCGAAAAAGGGAAGGGAAGATAAACTGTCACCTACATAACCACGTCCTCCCCCTCCCTCAGCCCACAATTATTGGGTAAAAGTACCACAGAGGAGATACAAATTCTCCCTGAACCCCTCCCCGCAAAATTGGGCAAAAAGACATGAGATTCACTATAGCTATGGAGCCCTGTGTTAGGCAAGTGGAATTAGAAGAGAAGTTCTTGGCCTGCCTGGTGATGAAAAATCAATAAGGCAATCAGGTGCATTCTCATAGAGAGATAAGAAAAAGCATTAGAGAAAATGGAGTGACTAGCCCATTTACAAAAGGATTAGCTGAACCCATAGCAGACAACTTCCATATGGGCCCATAAGGCTGGTCAGTGCTATCTAAAACAACTTTAGACACCAGTTAGTACCTTCTCTAGAGGGCAGGATTTGATAAATTATGTAAAAAGCAAACCCTTTTCTAATAATGGCTACTGTTATTCTTCCCCTAACCCTAAAGTGGCTCTGTCAGAATTTTATTTGGATAGAATAGTAGCATTTAAAGGGAGAGAAATTTCAGAGAGCTGATGAATTAGTTGAGAAGCAATTAAAAGCTGGCCATATAGAGCCATCAGAGCCCTTGGAATTTGCCCATTTTCATCATTCCCAAATGGTAGGGCAAATTGAGACTTTTGTATGACTTATGGGCTATTAATGCTAATTTGCAGTCTATGGGGCCTCTTCAGCAGAGGCTCCCTTCCCCCACAGTGATTCATCAAGATTGGCCTATTATCATTATTGACTTAAAAGACTGTTTTTACACTATTCCCCTTGCAGAGCAGGACAGAGAAAAATTTGCATTTGCAATACCAGCTATCAATAATGAAAGGCCAGCTCACCAATTTCATTGGAAAGTACTTTCTGAAGGAATGCAAAACAATCTTACCATGTGTCAGTTTCATGTAAATCAGGCTTTGCTCCCAAGTAGAAAAAAAAATTCTAATTGTAAGATTACATATTTTATGGATTTTTACTGGCAGCCCCAATGGAGCCAGTACTTTTAAGTTTATATGCTTCTGTCATAAAAAATACACATTTAAGAGGTTTAATCATAGCACCTAAAAAAGTACAGATGTCCTCTCGCAGGAAATATTTTGGATATATACGAACTTCCCAGTCAGTAAGACCACAAAAGCTTAAATTAAATAGTAGCAACTAACATATCTTAAATGATTATCAAAAAGTACTGGGCAATATTAAATGGCTTTGCTCTATCATAGACCTAACACTATGGATCAGTTGCAAAACCTGTTTTCTATCTTAAAAGACAATTCTGCCCTGGATTCTCCTAGGAACTTAACCCCTGAAGCAAAATAGGAAATTGAGGAAATAGAGCATGTTATTTCTCAGAGGCAACTAGATCACACAGGCCCAGGATATTCAGTTCAGTTGTCTATTTTTCCTACTAACCATCTCCCAACAAGATTAAAAGGACAAATGGCCCCAAGACTGCACGTCCTAGAATGGATTTTTTGCTTACATACTGGGACAAATACAATATCTTCCTATATCCAGCTAGTAAAATCTTCTATATGGGCTGAAGATGATGTAATCAGTTGCTAAGTTATGGCCCTGATGTCGTAAGAATACTTTCGAGTAAAAATCAATTTGAAGCAGTTTTGCCCCTCTCTCCAGAGCTTCAGATAGCACTCTCTGATTATGTAGGGCATATAAAGCATGCCCTTCCTGCTAACAAACTATTTCAGTTCTTACCTTTTACTCCTATAGTTTTGCCTACAGAAGTTCACTCCACTATAAAAACATGCTCGGTAAACAGAAATGGGGGAGTATGAGTAAGTATCCTACAACACTACTAGGACAAATATTATTTCCCCTTAATTTAAGACATTTAATTGACAAATTTCAATCAGCTATACAAAAGCACTTTGCTAAAAACGTCTCAAAACATAAAACCCTCAGTTTTATGGAAGGATGTAAATAGTAATGTATGGTGTGGTCCAGATGATTTGCTAATATGGGGAAAAGGATGTGCTTTTTCACACCCCCTCAGGCCCTCTTTGGATTCCAGAACAATGCATCAAACATACCATCACATGGCTAGGACCCAACCATGTGCCAGAGATGAAGAAAATGATCTGTAGAACTGACAGCCCAGGACAATGGGGCTTCCTTGGAAGACAAAAGCCTAGGGCATTACCTTGAGGATGCTGAAGGAGGCAATTCAGGAAGCTGAGCAAATCTGGCTCCAAACACCAACACCATTCACTCCAGATATTTTGTTCCTTTTTAATTCTCTCACTCTGGCTGCAACCTGTACCTGCTACACTCTACTGAGCTCATCTTCTAACTCTGCCTTTTTTCTGCCTGTTGCTTAGGCAGACATGCCCTTCCAGCCCCTAATGATGCCACTGCTTGGCTAGGAAGAACTGACATAGCCCCAGTGGGGTCCCTCATTAATGGCACACAGTAGATTAAAGTGCCAAGTAACATTACAGGTCACTTCTTGATTGAAAAAAATGTTACTGATTATACTTATGTTTGTCTTATGTTACTAATTCTAGAATACAAAGCCTGAACACAATTTATAAATGTCATGCCTGATAAACCTTTTGCTACCCACATCTGTACCCTTCAATCAACAAAACCTGATGAAAAAACAAAACAAAAAAAGAGAAATAGGAGATTGGCAAGAGTAGTGGGAAAAATGATAGGAAAGATGCAAACATTCTTGGAAGGCTGGAAGGTTTTGCAAAAGCTTTGGTACAGGGTTATGGCTGAAGGCAGCCTAATCCTCTTACCTTGAGCTAATATCAAAGAGCCAATAACAAAGAAATGTAGAGAAGTTATATATATAGTCTGTTTACCTATTTCCCTAGAAACCAACCTTTGATCATCCATGTGCATAACTGCTCTCTACTGGGAGGTTTGGCATTGTTGATTACCCACAAACGGTGTTGGCAGAAGATCTTTGTCATTAAATCTGTTCTAAAATAAATGCGAGTGTCTCCAGCATATTGAAGCTGCAGGGCCAGACTTCTTTGGGGTCTGTAAATCCTGAGGTCCCTTAGCCGTGCTCTCACAGGAAAAACACCTGTGTCTATGTGCTTCTGTCAACTGTCACTCAGCCAGAGTATATGCGTCAGATTAGGCAATTACTGAGTTTTGAGTTCCTCGTAGAGTGATAAAATTTCATGATATATATGATATTTTCATCAAATTTGGGACATTTTCAGCAATTATTTTTAAATGTGCTCTCTTCTCTTTCTGGAATATTTATTATGAGTTGTTAATGTCCTTTACGTTGTTCGATAGGTCTCTGAGCCTCTGCTCAATCGTTCTCATTTATTTTTTTTTTCTATTGTTCAGAGGATATCATTTTAGTCAACCTATCTACCAGTCAATTAATTATCTTTTACCTGGTCAAAAACTAATATGTTATTGATCACCTTTATAAAATTTTTTATTTTAGTAATTATACTCTATAACTCTGGAATTTTGAGTTGGTTACCTCTATCTCTATTGATATTCTTTATTTGTTGGAACACCATTTTCATCCTTTAATTCTCTGGGCATGTTTTCTTTAATCATTTTACCATATTATAATAGGCTAATTTAAAATCTGTCTTCAGTAAATATGATGTCTGTATTTCTTCAGAGACAGTTTCAATGAATTGCTTTCTGAGCCCACATACATGAGTCATAGTTTTTTATTTTTTGCATATTTCTTAACTTTTTGGTTAAAAATTGTGCATTTTAAATAATATAAAATAATACCTTTAAAACTTATACTCTTCTCCCTCCCCAAAATTGGTTATTGTTTTGTTGATCTTTTAATATAATTCATTAATGTCAGTATTCTTCACTTGTGGACACAGAGGCCTCTAACTTGCTATCTTAATAGTCAGCTAATATTTCCACTGACATTTTCTTAAATGCATATTACTAATAAATTACCAAAAAATTTCTCAAGCTTTGCTGAGGAACTCTTGGTGAGTATTAGGGTAAGCCTTCACCATTTCATCAGATATTTTATAACTCTAACTTAGCCTTAAATTTTTGATTAATTAGAGCCTCTAGGTGATTTAGAGATGGAAGCTTGGATCCTTCTTGGGTCTTCCTTTATCATGTGCCCAACCACAGTATGCACATGGTCCTGAGTACAAACCGAAATATTTCAGAGCATTCCCAGTCCCTTGTAGTCATCTAATTATCTGCCTTTTCCTTTCAAGCTTTTATTTTACCTATTATTTGCTCTGTTATCTACTGCCCAAGGAAGCCACAAAGTGAAGCATTGCCTTCAATTTTTATGGGCAATAGCTCCATGGAAAGAAGTTCTTATACTGGGTAAGCTCTAAATAAGGTCACATAAATTAATCATAGTAGGTTCCTCCAGAAAACAACTAGAAAGTGCAAATAATGATAATTAACTAGGAATGAGGCATTGAAACATGTTCAACCCCATCTGCCTCCTCAGGTGACTAACAGGTTGGTCATTTTTACCTTGAACGTGGGACTGTCCATCTTCAAAGCTACTATGGAACTTCATAAAGATAACAACAGAGTAGGTTAAATTACTGACTATACTGGGCAACAAATCTGGAAAATAATGTCACTGATCATACTGGGCAACATGAGTAAAACTCCATCTCAAAAAAACGAACAAACAAAAAACAAATCTTGCTGTTTTGAGATGGAGTTTCACTCTTGTTGCCCAGACTGGAGTGCAATGGCATAATCTTGGCTCAGGGCAACCTCTGCCTCTCCGGTTCAAGCGATTTTCCTGCCTTAGCCAACTGAGTAGCTGGGATGATAGGCACCTGCCACAATGCCTGGCTAATTTTTGTATTTTTAGTAGAGACGGGGTTTCACCATGTTTGCAAGGGTGGTCTGGAACTCTTGACCTCAGATGATCTGCCTGCCTCGGCCTCCCAGAGTGCTGGAATTACAGGCATGAACCACTGTGCCCAGCCAAATCTTGCTGTTTTTTTACTGAGACTCAGTGATTTTTCTTGAATAAATGCTCCCTGCATTGCTGCAAGCTTTTGGTACATTTCAGATTTCTGAAAAAAAGCTGATTCTGACAATTCTGCCCAGTATTATCATTGATTTATGGAGGAAAGAATTTTTAGTGGCCCTTCCTCTGTCACGGTGCTGATATCACTTCACAGTGATGCTTCAAAGTGTGTATACATAACTTTCAAATGTCAGGTTTTCGTTAGATACACAACAACTACATGATAAAAATATATGAATTGTAGCAGGACATTTTATGAAATAGATACATAGAGGTAAAAAAAAGATCAATTTTGAGATTTCATATTTAAAGATCAGACAGGGACAATAACCAGAGGTTTTTAATTTGTTCAAGAAATAGTTTATTGTAAAGACTCATGTCTTAAGTTTCTAAATTGCGTATGTTTGTTATTGCTTGCTGTAGAGGAGGAAGCATCAGTATTTCCAACATGTCCACCTTTTTTACACCTAAACTCATATCAGTAAGCTAGTAGGAAGCCATTAATTATTTTTTATGTATGTCCTCTGTGCTATTGAGTTGTTAATCTGCATTTTGGGGATGTGCACAATTTAACATGACATTGCTTAGAACTCTCACTTTTGCAAATTTTCTAGCTATGCTTCTCATTGATGTTATAGTGAGACTCTTTGTCTTTATGAAGCAGTAATTATCAATTTGCATATTTAAAAGCAAAATTTGCAGATTTAGCATTGTTTTATTATTAATTTTTTGAAAATTATTTCTCTAGGCCACCTCAGGAAAATCATGAAAAAGCTTTTTATTAGGCTAATAACACAATGTTTATGCTCTCTTTTCCCAAATTACATAACTACCAGCTGCTTTAGACAGCCTTTTAGGCTAGAGAGTGATGTATATAATTGAATACTAACAGGATAATTTATCTTTAGTTCTAGGCATCTCTAAATAATTTTTCATGAAGAAACATAACAATGATAGCTATAATAATGTTTTGCTTTTCTTTATCTTTTCTAACCCCTATGCCCAAACTTCTCTGCTGAGAATCTATTTCAGGATAACTGCTTTTAGTTTCTGTTGCTCACATTCATCACAAGAGCTCTAATGTCTATGCTGAAGCAGCATTATTTGTGTCCCTAGTTATTGTCCATAGCTTTAATAAAATAGTTTCTTAACAAAAATTTGAAAACCTTACCTCTTTAAACTCTGTGGTAAGCAGAAAAATGTTGATGCAAAGATGCCATTTTTTTTTAATTTGCAGAACTTTTGGATATGTTAAAATTACATGCCCAATGGGAATTAAGGTTGCAGATGGAATTAATTTCTAATTCGCCAATCTTAAAACAGGAAGATTATTCTGCATTTGGAGGATGAGAGCAATCAAATCACATGTTGCTCTTAAGAACACAGGGAGACAGAGAGATATGATATGAGGAGGATTGATTCATCTTTTACAGCTTTGAAGATGAAGCAAGGGGACCTTGAGGCTAGCAATGTGGACAACTTCCAAAGGCTGATATTAGCTCTCAGCTGACAATGAGAATTGAAACGCTATAACCACAAGGAACTAAATTCTGACACTAACTTTAGGGAGCAGGAAACAGATGTTTACCTAGAGCTTCCAGAAAGGAATGCAGCACTGTGCACACATGACATTTGCCCAGTGAGATCTGTATCAGACTTGTGGTATACAGAACTGCAAAATAGTAAGGTTTTTTTATTTTTTTATTTTTAAGCTACTAAATTTGTACTGATTTCTTCTCACAGCAATGCATATTTTATATAAAACTAGAAAGTACTGTTCTGAGCTAGAAATTTAAATGAATCTCATTTGACATTGTTCACTTATTCTCTCTTCTATTAATGTAAAAATACCTTTACTTAATCTGGGTCATCAAATTTATTAAATACATTAAGCACTTCCCAATACCAGAAGTGGTGAGAACTTAGAATTCCACCGTATACTTTCTTACTGTGATCCTCGACTATCTGAGACAGGTCTTAGTTAATTTAGAAAATTTATTTTGCCAAGGTTGTGGATATAAGCCCATAACTCAGCCTCAGGACGTCCTGATGACATGTGCCCAAGGTAGTCAGAGCACAGTTAGGTTTTATAGATTTTAGGGAGACATGAGACATCAATCAACACATACAAGATAAACACTGGTTCAGTCTGGAAACGCAGGACAATTCAAAGCAGGAAGAGGGCTTACTTTTCGTAGGTGGATAAGAGACAAATGGTTGCATTCTTTCAAGTTTCTAAATATCCTTTCCAAAGGAGGCATTCGGATAGTGAGCAGAGGGGTAACTTTGAATAGCATGAGAGGCAACTTTGCCCTAAGCAGTTCAGTTTGATTTCTTCCCTTTAGCTTAGCGATTTTGGGACTCCCAAGATTTATTTTCCGATCACAGTATATAACAATATTCTACCATGAAAAGTAGAGCATCAGCTTTGTTTTATCCTTCTCTAATTATGTTTTTGGATTTTTCAAAAAAGTCTAAAAGTATTATTTGTTGGTAACTACAATGGAATATCTCACAGCTCATGATGCTAAATGGCTTCAAGGGTAATATTTACTGATAGCCATAATTTAGTTTTACCCAATATACATACTAGTTGAACAAATTAGCATATCTTATCACCAGGTACTTATGAAAAATAGAAGAGGTTTACTTTAAGTGTTAGTTTTTATATTATTTCAAGAGGAGAAAATAAAATAACTAGTTTAGCATAGAAAATCATTTTGCTTCCCAATAACTAAAGGTACTTTTTATAAACATATTCATTAATAATATGTAAAACACCTATCTTACCCAATTGTATTTAATAACCACTAAGTTGTGTGATTATTGTAACTTAACCATTAATCATGGAAAGCATTATCATTAGTTTCTAAAGGTACTTCAGTTTTTAAAGAATTCACGACAATGTTCATAAATTGTGACATTTCTAATATTGCCAATTTCTCATATTTTATCATTTATAGAATCTTTATTCAAATTACCAAGGCTATGTGTTAGATAGTGTAACAATGTGAATTTATGTAGTATGAAAAACATAAGAAATTTTGCCTGGTTTCTCTTTACTGCTTATAGTAAAATGTGAAATGAGTGAGATAAATTGTAACAATTGTTAAGCGAAAAGTTACCAGAATTTGAAGATATGGAAAGCTCTCAGTCTATCCTTGTGAAAAAAAAATAAGAAAACATGGGCTGGAGAGAATAGCAAGAATTGGCTGGAAAATAATTTGATAAAGATATCACTGGTGCTATTTGTGGGTTTAATCCATCATCTCAACAGATGCTGTAATTCAGATGTCCAAGAATCAAGGGATGAAAATGGAAGTGGCATCACTCACCATTACCTTTAATGACCTCTAGCAAATATTTGCTTCCTGTTCCCATGGCATCATATTCTGATGGCCTAGAAATCTTAGTCCCAAAGGGACAAATGCTTCCCCCAGGAGACAGTAATTCAATTTAACTGAAAGTTAAGTCTGCCTTTTGGCCAATTTTAGCTTTGTAAATTTCTGAATAAAAAAAGAAGGGAGTTATTATGCTGGCTGAAATGACTGATTATGATTATCAAAGAGAAACTGGGCTGCTAAGTATGATTTAAGGAGATGTGTATGGGTGCCATGTTTACAATGTTTTATAATTTCAATGATTAAATTTACATATAAACTTGTCCGAATGGCAATGTCCAAATATTTGGTCAAAGGTTTTGCTTATTTCTGTGAGAACTTATTTAATGAGATTATCATTTATATCAGCTGACTTTGAGTAAAACAGATTTCATAATATGGATAGGCCTAATCCAATCTGGGATTGGACTTAATCTTCTGTGAGGATTTATTTAATGAGATTATCATTTATATCAGTGGACTTTGAGTAAAACAGATTACATATTGGATTAAGATAGACTTAATCCAATAAATTGAAGGCTTGAATAGAACAAAAAGCCAGCCTCTCCCAAGAGGGAGGAAATTTTTGCTCATACTGCCTTCAGATTTCATCTGTAATATCCATATTTTCCTGCTGTTGTAGGAGACTGTCGTCAGACTTTATCTGCAACATCAGCATTTCCTGGTTCTAAAGCAGGCTGCTTTGGAACCCAAATATAACTATTTTTTAAGTCTCCAGTTTGTGAGACAACATCATTAAATTTTGGACTTCCCAAGCCTTCACAATCTCTTTGGAACTGAATTTAATTATATACGCATAACTAAGTATATCAAATGCTTGTATATTGAAATATGGGAACATTTATAATTTAAGTTTTAAAAAGCATTTCCACCAATCTGTATTTTGTAATATGCAAAAAATTTCTTATTTCTTTTTTCCTCTGGCTCGTGTTCTCTGATGAAGTTGCATGTGCAAAAGAATTTACAAATGATTTGCCTTCTATAAAAAACTGTAGATTGTTAGCCAGTGATTTTTAAGAACACTTTTGTCAATCAAATTTTATTAAATGAATGAATCACATAAGCAAACATTTCTAACAGTGCAAAATTACTTCAGGTAGAGCAAAAAATTGTGTATATAGATTAATTAATGCAGTCAAATAGCTATTGAATTGTTGCAGTTTAAACTGCAATAATTTTAATTGCTGCACTTAAAAATAAATATCTTCTTTGATGTTGATCAAAATAATTTGTTGATTCAATTAACTATAGAGGGCAAATTTTAGTTATTTATGATTCCACAAGTTATATGCTAATGTATATATTGGGGTAATTATGTATACATTTTATATACACTTTATAAACAAATATCAAATTTTAGCTTTAGATTTGTTTATTATAGTTTGAGTTTCACTTGAAACAGTAAAGTAATTATGTGTTTCCTGATTTTATTCTTCAAAGTGTATAAATATCAGTAATACCTGTATTTAAGAGAAACCAATGCCTCTTTTATTCCAATTGAAATTTCAGCAATGGACTAATTTGAATTCAGACTAGGAATTATGGTATTCTGTTAAAGCTACAGGAATTAAAAAAAAATTTTTGCTGTTGTTTTAATTTGTATAGGTTACAAATATACTAGAAATAAATGAGTACATTCACACATTCATAGGCTTTCTATGTGATGTTTTAAGATGGTGCTCTAAAAATTGCAAAATATGTGTCTCTCTTATATTCTATAAAATTTTATTAAATATGGAACAAGCCACTCTATTGTTGAACTATAAATACATACACATATGTGTATGTGTATTGATCTCATACTTCACGAAAGTATTTATATTTCTGAAATCCTTTTATTCACTGTTTAGCTTTCCAGAATTTTAAATTGAAATAAATTATAGAGAGAACTTGAATGAGGTCACACAACTACATCAAATAATTTTAATTTTGTGGTGCCAATTCCCCTCAAAAAAGCATGAGAGAGAACTATTTTTCTTGGTAGAATTTATGACAATGAAAAGACATCCAAGACATTTAAAACATTTCAGTATCTCTCACTTCCCCAATTTTTCATCCACATGCTTAATACATGTGTGTGCATGCACGCACGCACACACACACACACTCCATTGCATATAGACTAAATGATGGCAAAAATTCTAGGTTCAGTGACTTGACACTTTGGGCTTATAATTGTTACAAATGAAAACAGTAAATTATATGTAATAATACATTAAAAAATATTAAAGAGATTTTTCAAAGAGGGCCTGGGGTTAAAGGAATTACCAAAAGCAGAGAATTAAATCATACAATAATCTTTGAAACTCTATCACACATTTTAGAATCAGGAGAAGATGAATCATTCTATTCATTACTGTATTTAATATCAATATAGTGTCTATTAAATTTGGTCAGTATTTTATAATCAATTATTTTTGCTTCAGTATAAACATTTGCTTGACCTATTCTTAGTTTATTACATATAGTCAAAGTGCTTACTTTTAACATTAAGGTTTTCAAATTTAGTAGCATAATTTTTAGAATTATTTTAAGCAGGGGTAATTGATGTTGATGCTTTGGGGGGCATTCATGTCTCAGATTAATTTGTAGCTTTTACTAAGTCTTTTCAACTAATTCCATTGTCTTCAGCATAGTGCACAACTTTCTCTCTCATGTATACTCACATCTCTTCTAAAAAAGTAAAAATTATAAATTAAGCTATTTTAAAGCAAATTAAATCTAGTCACATGTGTATAATTTTTATGATTCCCTGAAAAAAATTATTTTTATTATTGTTTTGTATGGTGTAGTAGAAAGATGCCTTTAGAGCAAAATGGACATGAGCTAAAATCTCAACTCTGCCATTTATAACCAAGAGAATCTAATGCAAAATCAGTAATCTTGTGGTCTTCAGTTTGCTAATGTATAAACAATGTTGATGTTTCATGAGATAAAGAATATAAAGTACTCATCTAAATACCTGTTTTTAGTTAAATCTAATAAATGTGATATTTTTTGAATATTATATTGTCAATATTACAAGTGACAATTATATTTCTCTTCTACATTCCTATTTTTTCTTTCATTAATAAGATATTGGTAAGAAAAAAATGAAGATTTTGTACAATATGATATCAGATCTACGATTAAAACAAATTATGAAATATGAAAGAAATTTATGGAGAAATTATGGATATTTCATGCAACTAATAAAGAAGAACCTCATATTCCTGAATCTCTTCATTCATGCAGCCATCTGATTCATTAAACATTTATTCAGCTGTTGCCTACTGAATGTTTGTGTTGTTCAACATAATGTGCTTGGGTTTGAAGCTATTGTCATAAACACAAAATACTTGTTCCTGGCCTCATGACATACTGTTTACCGAAAAAGAAGGTAATTAAATCAGATCTTAAAAATCATTTATCATAACCTAGGTCACTTTCTATGAAAGCAAAGTATAGGGAAATAGAAATCTAGATCTGCAAGATCTGATGTTCTTGGGTAATCATCGAAGTATACATGATTCATAAAAGTTTCCAGAAGGGATTAATTTTTAGAATTTAGAAACAAGTAATTAAACTTTCTGAAATTATGAGATATTCTTCATGTTTCACAACACATTTTTATATGTTTTAATAATCATAAATGGTCAAAAAATAAATGGTAAATTACATTTTTGTAATAGCTATGCTAAAAGAAATCGGCCGGGCATGGTGGCTCATGCTGAAATCCTAGCAGTTTAGGAGGCCAAAGTGGGTGGTCCACCCGAGGTAGGAATTTCCAGACCAGCCTGGCCAATATGGTCATACTCTGTCTCTGTGAAAAATTTAAAAAAATTTAAAAATTAGTCAAGTGTGGTGTTACATGCCTGTAATCCCAGTTACTCAGGAGGCTGAGGCAGGAGAATCACTTGAACCTAGGAGAATGAGGTTGCAGTGAGCCAAGAACTTGCCACAGCACTCCAGCCTGTGCAACAGAGTGAGACTCTGTCTTGAAAAACAAAAGTTTCAGAAATTTTCTCCAAATATATAAATACATATTTATATTAAATTTGTATTTAATAATATATTGAACATTTAATAATTAATATAGTGCATATGTAAAATAAATATGTACATAAATAGTGTATTTATAAATACATATTACATCAGTGACATTCTTGGCTTAGTATTACCATCAACTAAAATGATACAAGATGATTATGCATTTCAATAATAAGTAAAATAATCTCTACTTAATACAAACATTAAAAGAAAATACAAATGAAAATATAATGCTAATAAATGCCCAAACAAGATCATTTACAAATTGAAAGATATTGTCAAAGTCTTTAATACTGAAAGTTATCATTACTGAAAAAAAAGAAGAAAATAACGTTAAAACACACAGAGCCCTAATACATTAATTACCCTATCGGAGAATCCTCATCTTGATGTCAATGCAAATATTGCAAGGATTGATAAATGTCTTTCAGTTTGCTATGACCTTGGTGGAATGGTAGAGTGTATTGGAAAGCATATTCCATATATTCCATCTGAATATTTGAATATATGTTGTTTCAGCATAGCTTATTTCAGTAATTTAATGATGAATATTCTGTTTGTTCTGATAAGATTGATAATGTCTTCGCTAATTAAGGTTTTAGTTGAATTATAGGTTGAATTATTTCTGAATCAACATTCACTCTTTATACTTCCCCTGTTTTATTACTCACAATAACTGTAGACTATAGTGATCATTCAAATGTTGCAAAATGCAGTGAACATTGGTAGGTAGAAATTTTAAAAGTCAATATCTAATTGTATAGCAAATTGGCCACATTCCACAGAATCATGAGTCAGACCTATCAATATTAAAATCTATTTTTCTTTATAATCTGTTTTCTTCTGAGCTACTCAAAAGATTTATGCGCGGTGGCTCAAGCCTGTAATCCCAGCACTTTGGGAGGCCGAGGCGGGTGGATCACGAGGTCAACAGATCGAGACCATCCTGGTCAACATAGTGAAACCCCGTCTCTACTAAAGATACAAAAAATTAGCTGGGCACGGTGGCGCGTGCCTGTAATCCCAGCTACTCGGGAGGCTGAGGCAGGAGAATTGCCTGAACC
>CM052655.1:64561049-64593671 GCA_028533165.1 Leontopithecus rosalia
CGCTCCCCCCCCCCACTGTCCCTCCCGTATTTCCCCCAATAGACCTCAGTTTGTGGTACTCCCTTCCCTGTGTCCATGTGTTCTCATTGTTCATCACCCGCCTATGAGTGAGTATATACGGTGTTTCCTTTTCTGTTCTTGTGTCAATTTGCTGAGAATGATGTTCTCCAGATTCTTTCTTCACTTGATTACTCTATTATGTTGATGTAAACAGGTAAAGGCAAGGGATTTATGTATATGCACTGCCCTTTATTTCTATACTTGTCATTAAAAGAGAAACAAGTAGCAATATATTAAGGAACTTCATCTGATAACAAGAACATTATTGTGGAATTAAATATTTTCTTGAAATGGAAGAGTTTTTGATATGTAAATATGTAACTATTTTTTAGCCTTGAAATTATAATTTATATTTCCTTTCCTTTTTATAGGGAGGAAATGAATACACGAAAGATGCCACTAAGACTATGTGCCACATTTTACATACATTCTATTTGACCACAAATATATATATTATTATAATATATAAATTCTAATAGAATATTAAAGTTATGTATATACATATTATGAGGAACAGGAAAGTTAGAATATTAAAAAATAGTAATATTCATGATTGATTGATAACTTGTTTCTAAAATAAAAGACAAAGGAGCAGTCAGAAAAAGTGCTATTAAAAAATTTATTTAATGTTCATTTAATTAAATGAACTATTTCAGAAATGTTGAAATAGCTATATCGATTGTGATCAGTGATCCTAGCATCCTTTTGCCAAAACAAAAATTCTTACATAATACCAAGAAGGAAAGGAATGGATACAAAGAGTAAAAAAATTTAGGGCTAAGGCTATTGCCTACATATATTGAATGCTGTGTAATGAACACATATTTAAACTCATGAATATGTATATTTTAATGTTTAAAATGTTTGTGATTTACTAGTGAAAAGATATATTAATTTTAGTGCTGTGATTGAACTAGTCTCTTCAATTTTGGTGGTGGGAACATTAAAAAAATGTAAAATCATAAAATTCTACACTAAAAGGGTGAATTATAATGTATGAATAAGTATGTATAAAATGAAGAAAAAGTAATGGTATGAAAATTTATTGAGAAATAATTAAAAACCACCTTTGAGACTTCCATCTTTAAAATACTATAGATGACATGTCTCAAAGTCAAACTACTGACTTACAGTATATTATGTGATTATTAATATTAATATATTAAATATAATTTGTATAATTTTTATTAAATTCTAACATGTTTTTTTAATAAATTAAAATATTAAAATTAGGGATTTTTTAGCTATCAATCATATTCAACTAATTTGTTTCAGAATAATGTGACATTATGCTGTTAATTATTGGAATTCTGTAGTATATTATTCAATTTTATTTAGAAATTATCTCAAACTTACAAAATGTACAGTTTAAAAATTTTCAAAAAATTTCTGAACCATTCAAAATGAAATTCCTAATACGATACCTCAATATTTTGTACATAATTTTTACAACAAAAAGTTATGTAGCTGCAACAAAAATATACACAATTTTGAAACTGTATTATTTTAGTGTTACCTATTTTTATGTTTTGAGACAGGATCTCACTCTATTTTGTAGGCTGAAGTGCAGTGGCACCATTCAGGATCTTTGTAGACTTCACCTCCTGGGCTCAAGTGATCCTCCAACCTCAGCCACTCAAGCAGCTAGGACTATAGGCACGTGACACCACACTAATTTTTTTTAAAAAAGGATTTGTAGGAAAAAGGGTCTCACTACGTTTCCAGGGTATGGTCCTGAAATTCTGGACTTAAGGGATCTTCCTTCCTCAGCCTTCCAAGTCCTGAGATTACACATGTGAGTCATTGCACCCAGCCTTTTAAAATTTTGTTACTACTGTATATCTACTCCTCAGACTCTATTCCTGTAAGTATTCAAGTTTCACCAATTTTCTAAAAATGTGCTTTTTGGATAAATGATCTGATCTAGTTTTATTCACATCATGCATTGAATTTGTTGTTATAAGTTTCTATCATTTCACTCTTCTGTCTTGATTGTCAAGATCTAGACAGTTTTGGCCAATTATTTTGCATAATGTCCTTCAATCTGTGTTTCTTTGGTTTTTTTTGTTTAGATTATTTTCAGTCATCTTTGGCAGGAATATATGAGAAGTGATATTATGTTCTTTATCAGGTGATTGCCCCCATGTTAATTCCAGTTACCATGCTTGAACTTGTACAGAGCAGAAGATCCAATTTATCTTTGATGTAACACCATGTTTTTGTTATGCTAGGTCATCACCCTCTGGTATGGAAGCACTCATCACCTTTCTCTGAGCCAAGGTATTTCCACTTTCTCCACTATAATAGCATAAAACTCCACCTTATTTATCCTCACCTAGTGGGTTTCGACTGATTTACTCAGGAAGCATAAGGAGAAAGAAAGAGAAAAGAGAAATTTAAAACATTTTTAAATTGCTAATAAGGTTTAATCTACATATAATAAAATTTACTAATTGTACATACACATTTCCATGAGTTTACAAAACTAAGTCCAGTTATGTAACCAGCACCCAATATAGATATAGACTGTTTCCACCACCCAAAAATATTATCTTGTGCCTTCTGCAGTTGATGCTTTCTCCCTAGCTCCAGTAACATGATGAAACTGGACTGCTTTCTGTTACTGTATTTTTTCCTTAAAGTTGCATATATGTGGAATCATAATATATATAATTTAATATGACTAGTTCAGTCAATTGGAAGGATGTTATTGAGATTAATTTTTATTTCTGTGTATATTTTTAGTATTCCTTTTTTATTCATTCACCATTATTTGTTGTCTGCATCAGTTCATAGAAGTTTCAAGATTTGTTACATTTTGATGAATGTTGCTATCAATGTGTACATAAATTGTTATGTAAACATATTTTCATTTTATTTATGGCAAGTGCATATTAAAATTTCAGTCAAAGTGTTTTCCAAAGCAAAGCTGTAGTACAATTTTAGCTTCCAACCAGCAATGAACAAATGTTCTAAATGTTCCACATACTCAGCAATAATTGGCATTGTTGTTCTTTTAAATTTTAGCTATTCCTCTATGTGTGTAGAGATATTTTGTTGAGCTTCTAATTTGCATTTCATGAAGATTTTGAAAAGTAAAATAAGGCCATAAATTAGAATTTCACTGTATAAAATAATCTAAGTTTAAAATTTTTTCTTTCTCTCTCCCATAAATAGTGCTTTTACTAGCTTCAAACACGTTGTGTTTTCTTTTAACTTAGACCTTTGTGATCAGTAAGTCATTATGTATTCATAGCTGGAACAAGTTCACTTTACTGTATTAAGTGAAACATATTAAATGGTCCTGCATTCTTAGGCTAATATAGGCAATGAGAATTTGACATTGTGTCATCCTAATATATGTGATAATCAAATGTTATGTGGTAATATAATTGAATAATTAATTGCTTTAATAGATGAGAGAACATTAGTTCTGTTCAAAACATGTTAAGGCTTACGTGTTTATAAAAATAAACATTTCACACATGGCCTCTTATATGTTCAAAAGAGTAAGCATATGTGGGAGGAGATGACATATAAAGAAGAAAATTGGTATTATATGGGATGTAGATATATAGGAGCTAGGAGTAAAGATAATTCCAAATGTAGGTAAGCAGAGTCATAACAGGGAATTTGTGGTGGTTCTTCAGTAAAAACTAACAAAACATACTCATCAGAATACAGATAGTATAACATGAGTTCATACTCTTTCAATGTATGTTGTGGGTCAAAATTACCAGTGGCCCACCCATAACAGATCATAATTGTATTGGATACAATAAAATGAGATGTTGACACCACCTACAGGGGTCTGGCCAGCAGACACTGACTCAAGGATGGATGAATAAATGCACTCTCACACATGGTTCAGTGATTCAGGTAGGCTAGGGTGGTGGTTGACTGCTTTCAGAAGGCAAAATGCAGCTGATCAGCCAAGACCCCCTGCCCATCCACACATTTATTCAGTAAAAGATTTCATCACAGAGGTTCTAAGTCAACAAGCCTGTGGATAATTAACATGCTTAAGAGTGGTTTTATAAACAATAAAAGCTTTAGTTTTCAGGCCCAGAGTAAACACTGTTAATGGGTAATTCACCTTCGATCTCCCCCTGAGAGGACCATCCAACACAAAGTTTACATGAATAAACAGTTAAAGTAGACACAAAGAGATGTGAGGTAAACAGGTTTAAACTGGAAAAGTATTTTTTCCTCCCTGTCTTTTCCCTAACATAATGGACCGGCCATCTTTAGCCTATCCCAATAAAACCTTTTGGACTTACAAAAGTTTAAGAATAATCTATAACTTTCCCTTATCTTCTCCTAATATTTTGCCAGCCACCCCAAATGAATCTTAACAATAAAGTGCCTAGCTGAAAAGCTATTCTTTATTGTCCTTTATAGTGCCTTCCATATGACTTACTTCAGTCTAACAGATATAAATTAAAATTATTTGGAGGAACATTCATTCATAAAGGTTTAAGGCAGGAAAGTTAGGAGTTAATGTTAGCTGACAGCTTGTGCATACGTTTTCTTCATTGCCTTTTTCTTTCTTATTTTCTCATTCCCCAAAATATTAGTGTTATAACTGGAGCCATCTTGGGACTGTGCAAAAATAAGCATACAATACAATAAGGAGGACTGAGAAGAGAGTCTATATTATTCTATATAGATTCTCTATAGAAGAAAACAAAAGAAGAAACATAGCAACTCTATGTTTCTTCTTAAGTGATGAAATTAGAAGCTCTTATTTTTTAAGATAATACTTTTTCAAATCCCTGTTATCAAAAGCTACATACAATTTTTGGCTGTTATTTTATTTTTAATTTTTGAGATGGAGTCTCGCCCTGTCTTGCTCAGGCAGGAGTGCAGTGGTGCAATCTCAGCTCACTGCAGCCTCCAAACTCCCAGTTCAAGCAATTCTCCTGTCTTAGCCTCCCAAGTAGCTGGGACTATAGGCATCTCTCACCTTATCCGGCTAATTTTTTAGTTTTAGTAGAAATGGGGTTTCACCATGTTGGCCAGGCTGGTCTCAAATTCCCAATCTCAAGTGATCCACCCACCTCTGCCTCTCAAAGTGCTTCGATTACAAGTGTCAGCCACCATGCCTGGCCAATTTTTGGCTGTTATTAATATAAAAGTCAAATTGTATCTTTAATTATGAGTTCTAAAATAGAAGGCAGCAAAACACACTGCCATGTGTGTATACCTATGCAACTATCTTGCATGTTCTGCACATGTGCCCCAAAACCTAATATGCAATTAAAAAAAAGATTATATATGATTATATAAAGGAAAAAAAAATAAAAATAAATAAAATAAAATAAAATAACAACTAACATCCCCTTGATGAAACACTAGTTTGCATTAATAATAGAGTTTATTTTATGAGATATTTTTGGATAATTAAATATTGGGTATAAAAATTGGAACAATATTTGTTCAGGTACTAAATAAAATTTTCTCAAAATATTAAATGCATAGTAGTTGCATGGTGCTACAAAAGTGTGTATGTGTGTGCAGTGTGTGTATGTGTGTGCAGTGTGTGCATGTGTTATTTTTAATGTTCTAAACCAGTATAACTGTGGTATGGTTTCATAGCTTTTTGGGTTATCTATGTAATTGCAGTAGTGTTAAATTAATATATAAATTCAAAAACCTCTTTAAATATAAACTTGAATAAGAATGGTGAATTGAATTTCATGTAACTTATACTTCATTTAAATTGCTTACAAAATCTCACATGATCCTTATGAAGTATTTAACATTGAGCCAGTAACATATTTCCTTTAGGGTTGAGTGAAAGATTTGTTGCTAGCAATTCTGCATATTACAGTCAGTGTTCAGTGCTTCTGAACTTGTGTGAGCATTGAATATATTATTTTTTTCTGGGACATTAGAAGGAAGAAAACCCTCACAAACAGTAACACTATATATTTTTATCAACTTGCTTTGTTAGAGGAATAATCTGATGCAATTTATTTTCATTTTTTGTCTGTCAAGGTAAAGTACATGCTCTAGGGAGAGAAAAGAAGGAACAGACATTTCCCTGGATTTACAGGCATGACATTTGTGCAAATAGGTAGAAAAAATGATTCACAAAAACAGACTAAAAAGGAAGAAAGGTGAAATGTAAAAATTGGAACTGTTATCAACCCAATCTGTTACCTGAGCTCACAAGTTAAACATAGCTTTTTAATGTCAGCATTTCTCCAGGAAAGTGGAACGCTATAAATACCTACTGCATGGAAGTAATATTTGACCGATAAAACACCACAAATCCAACAGTACTTGCTGCTGAAATTTGATAATGACTGTAAAGTGGCAGACTCTCTTTATCGTGAGGAATGAGAAGAGAAGCAAGTCCCATGTAAAATGACAATCAAATATACTTTGAATTTTCTAGTTTAGACTGACACATTTTGTTCATTATACATTTTTAAAAATCGCCCCACATTTATCCTTGCCTCCTAAGCACTTTCTTAGCAAAAAATGTGATTTTTCAATTCTAAATTACACTAAAATTCTATTTGGATGATGTAATTCTATAAAATTTGTAATTCTGAGTGATTAAAAAAATGACTATTTCCAATTTTAAAGTATGTATTCTGTTCATGTTTCAGTACAAAAGACTTAGAAATGTTTAAAATATTATAAACCACAACTTACAGGCTATTTGGAAATTAATAAGCATATTTTCATTTTGTTTGTTCATGATTTGGCTAATTAATTTGTCCATTGCAGAAAGATTTTTTGATTACTTTATTGTATAGAAATACTTTTTTCACAATTTTTACAAAACATGATAATGTTTTCTTTGTGTCTCAGTTTAAGGGCAGCAGATTTATTCAAAGGTTATTTGCCATGCTCTAAAATGAATCCCTGCTGATTCTTTGTACTACCACTGGGACTGCTGGTACCATAACATAATGCTGCAACCATTTTGTTCATAATATATTAAAATCTAAATTGCCTTTTAAAAAATATGTTAAGAGCCAGTAACAAAATCATTTTAATAGTTATGCTTTATTCTACCTTATGCATTAAAGTAGTTTAAATACTTTGCTATGAAACTAGATTTTTTCTATTTTTTAATCATATAAAAATACCCACTATAAATTTTTACTTGATTATTAATTATTCCACATAAGTTCCTAGAAGCTAAATATTTAGGTCATAGGATAGGTACTTTAATATAGATTTGACAAAGTAGAATCATACTGCCTGTAAAATGATCTGAACATTTTAATCTTTCTCTACTATTGTCTGATAGTATTCATTGTTCCACATCCTTATCAATATTGGGTTTTATCACTTTCTGCTGAATAGATAAAACAACAACAGAAACTTTTAATTTTCATTTTAATGAATTCTAAATACTTTTTATTTTGTCTACAAGAATTTTTATTGTTTCTACAAGAATTCTAAAGAATATATTCATTAATATATTATTAATGTCTTCATTAATAATGTATCTTAATGTCTTCATTAATAATATATTAATTGGCTATATTTATGTTTTCCTTAATTAGCTACCAAATAAAATCCTGGTCACCTGTTTTCATGCATATGCTCATGTTTTTTTCCTTTATGATTTTAAGGTTTCTCGGAAAAACAATGATATAGACAATTGACTTTAATATCTCTTTTCATTATTTTTCCTAGTTAAAAATGTATATTTTGTTAAAGATACAAATTATTTGCCTCTTCCTTCCATTTAGGACAATCTAACAAAGACATTTGCCAAGTACATATTATTCTAAGTTTAATTTTCTGTAAATTATTTTTAATTATATGTATTACATTTAAACCTCAAACACATTTGCAATTTTCTGGCTGTAAGATGTGGATAGGCATTGAGATTATTGCATTTTTAATAAATCACAACTAGTTACCCATTTGAGAATTTATTGATTCTTTATTGAATAATACTGCTTGTTATTAACTAAATTTTAAACTTCTGTATCTTTTGGGTTTTCTTTCCTATTTTATTAAACTATTTTTAAATATCTAGAGTAATATTAATTTAAATACTATGGCTTTATTGTGTCTACAAGAATTTATTATTTTAAATCCAATAGTGTCAATGTCATGAGAATTATGGAACACATAGAATTTCTTTACGGATTTTTAGGTTGAAATTCAACCTATATTTATTGACACATGTCTTAATGCAAGTAGCAGCTTAAAGTCAAGTAAAATCTGAGTACCTCAAAATTACTTGGAATTTTAAATATGCATCTTTTTCCCAGTTTTTCATTTTTATCTTGAAATATTTTGTTGTAAATTGGTCATAGATAATCAAATGCAATTGCTGCTCTGAGAAAATTCATACTTTCTCACAAAATCTGAGTTTACAGATTTATAAAATATTCTCAAATTCAATGCTTGAGTTTAATAAAACCATTGAAAATAAAGTAAAACATTTACAAAGAATCAAAAAGAAAGGGGAAAACAGTTAAATTTACAGAATATCTACCACATATCAGATATTTTGATAATTACTTTACTTTTATTGTAAATCACAGAAACCTGTTATGTGTGATATTTATTGATCTAGGTAAGGAAAAGCATACTCAGAGGTCAAAGTTTCCATACTGAACATCAGTTACTGAGTTCAAATATAGTGTTCAATGAAGATGCTCCCCTCCTGAAACTAAATTGCAAAGCAATCGCACAGGAAAATAACAGATCAATTGTTCACCACAGATCAACTTCCTAACCAATTAGATTATAATATTGAGGGTGCTTACTACTTTGGGGCAGTTCGTAATACATCTTCATGCACCCAAAAGTTTCTCACTTTAATCATCTTTTATATTGTTAGATATTCAATTACTATTTCTCCTACTGCTACCTGAGATATGCAACCTGCCTTCACTGCTCACATAAAACTTAAATTGTTACTTAAAAGGTCCATCCATACTTTACTAAACATTACTTAATTAAAACAAAAATATCATCTTACCTAAGTTTTTCACAGTAAATTAAGTCTTTAATATGACCATTAAAGATTCTAATACTTTAAATAGAAAGACCCACAGATGACCATAGCTTAACAGAAAATAAAACAATTTCAAAATTACAGATCATAATTTTCATTTCATCAATGAAAATTATCATAAGACTGGATCACAAAAACAAAACTGAATAAAATATACTCTCAGGAGAACCTAATTTTGCCCATTTACATTGATAAATTTGATGAAAATTTTATCTTTATCTTTGAAATGTTTCTACTTCATTTATTTTCTATGTTGTTAATTTCAAATGTGAAAGCACATACAAAAAACAATTTTTTTAAATATAATTTTTACCAAGATAATTTCTAGTCATTTTTTCCAATATAATTTGCCCTGTTCCTGTTTAAAGATAAGTTTGAATCAGGGGGAAAGATTCAAACCAATTCTTTCATTGCATAGATATTCTTGGTTTACTTATTTTCATGAGAGTTAATTTTTATTTCATATTAATCCCATCACTTTTCTCTCCCTATTTGTTGCAATTATGATAGCATCATTTAATAAAAAAACTGTATCATATTTATTTAATTATTCATTTAAATATATGATATCTCACCCAAATGCTAGATCCTACATTTGTCCTCTTGAGTCAAGTCAGTTCATTGAAAATGGAAGAGTTTATGTCAGCACATCTAGATACTGCCCCAGCATTTAAACTTACTGGGAAATTCAAAATTAAAAAAGAGCTCACTGGTGTCACACTGAATTCATGACAAAAGAATATAAATGAATACATTCACTATCTGGAAACTCTTTAGCACTTTCAACTGCCCCAAATAACTATTTAATATATTTTTTTCATTCACCTCAGACGTTCAATAACTACTTTATTGACTGCCTCACCCTAATAAAATGACAAACTTTTCAAATTTTGTCCTGAACATGAAAGCTATAAGATAAGAACTGCACACATTTCATATCTACCAAATCATGCTAGCCTTATGCTTTGATCATCAAGGTCTTCCCTCTTGATAAACTGAAAGTGGTGACCCTGATTACTTGGTGTACATTTTTAATATTCTCAGGACTTTGCTTCTGAGCTTTTCTCCCTTTTATTTATCATACCTATCAATATAGTTCTATTATGCTTATCTTTAAAGGAAATATGCACCCACCACATCTCTTCTCATACTATCTCAATTGTCCTCCTTAGAGTTCAAAGGAAAATCTGCCCCCAAATCTGTGTACTCAGTGTCTGCACATTCTCATGATTTATATTTTAATTAACTTATCTTGACAGAACAAATGTCCCCTCTCCTTAAAAATCACTACTGTTAAATTACCAAAGATCATTAGTGTGACAAATCTAGTTCCTCTTATTAATCAATTGAATACTTTACAAGATCCTTTCTTTACCATCACCGGAAGGCCATAATAAGCTCTGAAAGGCTGATTAAATTTCTTAACCACCCTTTACCTGGCAATCCAAGTGTGTGTATTTTTCTCCCTAAAGTTCCACAAAAATGTCTAATAAGCTTCTTACAAAACATAATTCTTGAAGGGTTCAGTAAGTCTTTATTCCCTCTAGATTTTCAATCTCGATTATGAGATAAGATACATCTAGAAACCCAAAACCTCATAGTCTTCCTTGATTACTTCTAGTTTTTACCTCTTCATCTATTTGATAATAATTATTTGTTTTAGTTTAAAAATGTATTTCAAAGGTGACCAACTCTAGTCATTCTTAAAAAACATTCTTAGTTAAGATTCTATTGTTTCTTGCATAAGTTCAGGTAACAGCTTCAAACAGGCTTCCCTGATTCCATTCTTGCTCATTTACAATCCACAGCAGGAAGAGGGGCCTTTAATAATCTAATTTAGACTATCATTCTTGTCTATAATCCTTCAAAATATCCCCCCATTTCTTAGAATAAATTCAAACTCCCCTTTCTTAACTCAAATGATCCTGCTGTTTCTTCAATTTGATTTTACATGATTTTACTTTTACTTCACCAGTACTATATGGCCATTCTTTCTGTTTTCTTTTTTTTTTCAGGGGTGATATATATACATATATATTTTGTTGTTGTTGTTGTTGTTGTTGTTGTTAATATACTTCAAGTTCTGGAGTACAAGTGCAGATCCTGCAGGCTTGCCACATAGGTATACATGTGCCATGGTGGCTTGCTGCATCCATCTCCCCATCATCTAAATTAGGTATTTCTTCTAATCTTATCCCTCCCCAATACCCCAACCCCCTCCTATCCTTCCCACAGCCCTCCATCCTGTGACGGGCCCTGGTGTGTGATGTCCCCTCCCTGTGTCCATGTGTTCATTGCTCAACACTCTCTTACAAGTGAGAACATGTGGTGTTTGATTTTCTGTTCTTGTGTCAGTTTGCTGAGAATGGTGGTTTACAGTTTCATCCATGTTCCTGCATAGGACATGAACTCATCCTTTTTTATGGCTGCCTAGTATTCCATGGTGTATATGTGCCACATTTTCCTTTTTCAATCTATCATTGATGGGCATTTGGGTTGGTTTCAAGTCTTTGCTACTGTAAACAGTGCCACAATAAACATATGTGCGCATGTGTCTTTATAATTGAATGTTTTATAATACTTTGGGTATATGTCCAGTAATGGGATAGCTAGGACAAATGGAATTTCTATTTCTAGGTCCTTGAGGAATCACCACACTGTCTTCCATAGTGGTTGAACTAATTTACACTCTCACCAACAGTGTAAAAGCATTTCTATTTCTCCACATCCTCTCTAGCATTTGTTGTCTCCAGATTTTTTAATGATTGCCATTCTAACTGGCGTGAGATGGTATCTCAATGTGGTTTTGATTTGTATTTCCCTGATGACCTGTGATGATGAGCTTTTTTTTTTCATTTGTTTGTGGGCTGCATAAATGTCTTTTTTTGAAAAGTGTCTGTCAATATCCTTTGCCCACTTTTTGATGGGGTTATGTTTTTTTTTTCTTATAAATTCATTTAAGTTCTTTGCAGATTCTGGATATTAGCCCTTTGCAAAATATTTTCCCATCCTGTTGGTTACCAGTTCACTCCTGTGATAGTTTCTTTTGCTCTGGAGAAGTCTTAAGTTTTACTTTCTTTCCATACCTGCTCTTGAATCAAATTTTACATCCTAAGAAATGCCTTTTTTATTACTCTGGTTATGTATATCACCCTTATGATGCACTCTTGAATACATTACCTGATTTTAATTTACTTACATGTTAAAATAGCAAATGCAATGGCTTATTTTGCTTAATGTCTCCTACTCAATCTGAGAATATAAACTCTATAAGTATATTATGAATTAGCTATGGATCACTTGAAAGAGGTAAGGGAAATGTTGGGATAAGAAGACATAACCTGAAAATGAGAGCAGAGAAGAAATGGTCTCTAAACAGCAAAAAGAATGTGAAAGACAAAAGAAGAACACCACTTTGGGAGGTCGAGGCCAGGAGATCACGAGGTCAAGAGATCGAGACCATCATGGTCAACATGGTGAAACCCCGTCTCTACAAAAAATTAGCTGGGCATGGTGACATGTGCCTGTAATCCCAGCTACTTAGGAGGCTGAGGCAGGAGAATTGCCTGAACCCAGGAGGCGGAGGTTGCGGTGAGCCGAGATCGCACCATTGCACTCCAGCCTGGGTAACAAGAGTGAAACTCCGTCTCAAAAAAAAAAAAAAGGAGAAGAACACCAATCTCCATTTTCCCCCATGTCTATACTTTCCTTGCATTGTTGATTACAAATGGCAATACCATCCCCCGACGTCTGCACAGGTTCAAGTTGTCCTACATTTTTAGTTCTCAAATATCATTTCCTTAGTAATGCTTTCTAGGATATCCTGGACTAAAGTAATGTCTTTTACTTTTAAACACCTGAAACCTTTTTACTTCCACTTTGTTTGTCACCTTTGTTATTTGGTACAAAGCACTATTAATTAGGCTTTTAATTACTGATGCTCAAGAATATTGCTCTACTTTGTTATGCACCCAACTGGAGGCTGTGTCTCCAATTATTTACATTTGCATGCCCCCACTATCCTTAATATAATTACTTCCCTATCACTGGTTTAATAATAACAAATTAATGTACAGGGATTAAATGCATATTTAACATAGCTTTATTGGACAAATCAAATCTGTTTTATGTTTTCTGAATCAAATCTATAAAGCGGTAACATGTAATTTTGTGTCTACACATGTGATCATATATGTTTTTAAAATTTAAAGTTTATCTGAAAAAGTAGAGATTAAGTATTTAAATAATGTTCAAATATGGTATAATAGGTATAAATTTCTTCAATTCCAAATTTCTTGCTTGCCTATTTATGTCTCTCCTTTAATTTTTATCTTATTTTGTATTAAGTATACCAAGTTTCCAAACCATTATCTATATATTCTAAAAGAACAATCTCTCAAATTATAGTATTCATTTATTAAGAATTTTACATTTAGCAAAATGGCACTTCCAAAAATGTCAAAGTAGTTTGAATTATTTAATACTGAAACTGGTATTTGGTGTCAGAGGGGATATTATGGATCACTAACCAGAAAATGTTATTGTTTAGATATGTATTTAGATACATACATACATACATACAGATAGATAAATAGATAGATAGATAGATGATAGATAGATAGATAGATAGGTAGATAGATAGATAGATAGAATTTATTTGTTATACTTCCACAGCAAGGTAGGAAAAGGGTGGGCATTATTTTTATCCTTTTATATGTAAGCCTTGAAGGGTTTAAGCAACTTGATTAGGATTACTACGATAATAAATGGAGAGTGAATGTCAAACACTGGTTTGTCTGGCCCCAAAACTCTTGCTTGATTCCTGTAACATCCGACACACTTCTTTGTGTCTCAACATAAGCAATCTCTATTTTGATATTATCAATGTTTTCTTCCATGTCTCAGGATCCTAGCTATATTCCCTTAGTGGTACATTAATATTGCTGATGTCATTTAGTATGTTGTAAAATGATAAGTAGGAGGTGAAAGGTATGGTAAATACATTAGGTAATAGAAATTGCAGGTTTGTGTGTCAGTGTATCTGTGTGCATGTGACACGCACATTAATGGTGGCAGAAAAGGTGTCATTGCTACAGAAAATGACTCACAGGACTAAAATAGTTATTCTTAAAAATAAAAATGGATTAAAGGAAGATAAACTATCTAGCAGCAGCAAGAAAGAAAAGAATAAATATAGCATTCAAGGCTGCCTTACAGAGTCGGTTTAAAGAAGCTGGATGCACTCTGCATTCCCCCTCTGCACGGGCACCACAATTTGCTTTTTTAGGGTGGGGGTAAAGGAGTTATTATTTTGTGTATGAAACACCATGGCATCAGGGAGTCAAAAATGGAAGATAGACTCAGGGTTCTTATATTGGCCTAATTTTACTATGTAATCCACTCCAATTGCAGATTCCTCTCATGGGTCTCATGAAGATGAGATGCAAATCATCAATCTCCATGTTACCAATAAAGTATGCTGACAAGCTTAAACATGTCTCAGAACAATATTTACAAGGCAATACTATTAATTGATAAGTTCATGACTTGACTAGTGCATGGTATTACACAGGTGTATCCCTTATTTCAGTGAAATGGTTCAGGACAACTTCAGATCAGTTAGAATTAATTTTCCTAGCACAATATAGGTCAAAGTAACCAGAATGTATTTTTAAATATTTTTTAAAGATGATTCTGTGAAGAAAATTTCAGTGTATAAAACGTTTTGTAACAGATGTGTTAACCTATCAGTCTGCTGCAGTCTGTAAAATTGACGAAGTAGTCATGAAATATGTGACTTCTCATTTTAATATATGTAAATATTTTTTACAGAAATCACATGATCTCCAAAGTTTAATTAGCAAGTTATTTTCTTTTTTCTATTTTTTATAAAAAAATACCTTTGTTCTTCATTATATAGAATGGACTAAAAAATAATTTCTTCATTTGGAGAAAAGATAAATTTTCCACCCTCCCTTTCACCATATTCTCATATCTTGCCCTTCCTTGAAAACCACCAAGCAAATTTTAAATCTCCATGTAGCACAGCTTGCTAATCCATGCTCTATCTCAATCCTAATATTGTATAGAATACAAAACTGAAACAGAGGAATCAATCTTTATTTCCGAAGAATTATTGCTTACTGGTGACAATCGTGATAAAAACCAGCATTGCTAATTGGCTTACCAGTATTCTTCTTAAACATAAGTATCAACAGCTGTCCAATTGACAAGTATATATTTTCTTAGAAATAGTAACAATATATTTATTAATCAAAATTAATAGATGATTATATATGAAAGATGTTGACTTAAGTAGATTAAATATGCTTCCATGAATTTATGTGTTCTATTAATTTTCTTAGCTAATCTTCTCTTCATTAGGTCAAAGATAAACATATTTATCTTGTGGAAAAGTACCTTAAATTTAAATAATTATCATCTAAAAATTAAATAGCATATTTTAGATTTAAATTCTCATATGCTAGTCTCATTTTAATATCTCAGCTAAATGCTTCTAAACATTGTGGATATTTAATTGGCCTTCTTTATTCTTAAGTATACACAAAATAACAGTGTTCTCACAATAAATGATAACTCAGTTTTGTAAAATGCGTGTATTTAGAAGGAGGTTTCAATGTTAGTTAGATCACACACTCCTAAGCATGATTAACACTAAACCAGTGTTCCCTAATGTTCGCTTAGCTTCACTTAGAAAATAATGTGTTCTATGGCTTTTTGCTTACACTTAGACTGTATCAATTTGAATACTATAATGGATTGTATTACTGTTCATGGTTATCCCCTTTCCTTCCCTTTAGGCATAGAAAGGTGTATATAGTCTATTCTAGTGTAGTCTACACTAATCAACCTGCACCTACAACATGCTACGAGGATAACACATTTCTGACTATTGTATTAGGACTTGCTATATCCCACCGAAGTCAACCTTGATCAAGTGACTTTCTTAAGAAAACGTGATGTGAACAGAAATTACATACTTTGCTGTATATAATTTTTTTGCCATTTTCTTACCTCTGCCTTAAAATTGGCATGGCCCAGTTTGAGTGGCTCTTCATCCTAAGGCCTAAAGACGTGTGTTGCACATGGCAGCTGACACACAGCACAAGTAAGAAAAATGTAATTTACTGTTATCTGGGGATTGCTTCTGTTTTCAGAAGTATTTAATTAAAGTTAATATAAATACATTTACAAAATACACTTGATTACAATGTTCCAGGGACATTTAATGTGTCGAAATAGAGCTGTTAATATAGCAAGAAACTCCCCTGACTACCTTCATGGAGCTACATTCTGTGGGAGAAAAAAAAAACAATAAGCAAGTAAATAAAATAAAAAGATTATTGCTGATCTACTTGGTAGGTGCCATTTATAATATATACCAGTGTATCTTTGGAACCAGGCAGCTCGAGGACTGCAATATGATGGTCAAGAAGCTACTTTTAAAAGGACATGGAGTTTGAGCAAAATTCTTGCTAACAACCAGAAACTAATAACATGAATATTTTGGGTACAGGTTCCTAAGAAGGCTTATGGAAAATAGGAATACAGCCTATTATATTATAGGAATAAAGCCAGTAGGCATGAAATATGGTGAGCTAAGAAGGCAACAGCAGTAAATGTTTAGAGATGTGGCAGAGACCAGGTTGCACAAAGTCTTGCTGGACTGAGGAAGGAGTGTGTAGTCTATTCTAAGGGGAATTAAAAATAATTGATCCACAAGTGTAACACACTTTCAATATTTAGTGAAAAAGGTAACCATATCCTGATATTATTAATTTCATTCCAGTGAATTTTGTTCTCTGAACTGTTTTGTTGTTTAATTTTTTTTTCACCTTTGATCCTCATCCTTTAAGCTATACCAATGATACTGACTTGGAGATTTCTCTTTAATTCCAGTGCACATTCATCTCTCTGACAATATTCGTTTTGTCACTTAACACACTGTTCAATTGAACCTTACTCCTCCAACTTGTATAGCCAGCATGCCTAACAAGTTTGCCCTCACCTTCTAAGAAGGAAATACAAACTATTCCTATGTTTCCAGAATACTTCAGTATAATGTTATGTTTTTGTGTTTTGTTTTGTTTTGTTTTTGAGACAGTTTTGCTCGTTACCCAGGCTGGAGTGCAATGGCACCATCTCAGCTTAGTGTCTCCTGGGTTCAAGCGATTCTTCTGCCTCAGCCTCTGGAGTAGCTGGGATTTCAGGCAGTCACCACCACATGTGGCTAATTTTACATTTTTAGTAGAGACAGGGTTTCACCATGTTGGCCAGGCTGGTCTACAACTTCTGACTTCAGGTATTCTGATCACCTCAGCCTCTCAAAGTGCTGGGATGACATGCATGAGCCACCACACCTGGCCACATTAATGTTGTTATTATTAAGGATGATGTTCTCTCTTTAGATTGTGGAGAATTGGTATCTAAGGTAGACTTAAAATTTATTATTTTAGCAACTAATTGCCATCAACTCTTTATTCCGCATATGGTAATTATAAATGTAAAATGTTTCTAGCATGTTGTTGAAAATGAGAAATCATTTTTGTTAGTTTTGGGCAGAAAAATAGTTCAAACAAAGATAAGAGTTATCCATATAAGTGCAAAAGTGTAATAAAAATATCTTTTTAGCTACCAGTACTGTACCCATATTTGGGGTAAAAGATCCTGTCTTTTATGTAGCCTTTGATGATTTCTTAATCACCTTAAGTATCTATTTTCTTATGTATACAATATTGATCTTTCAATATTTGTGTAATTCAAGAATATGGGTACTAAAAACTAAAATATAAGAATATATATGTCACAAAACAAAATTAGACTAATTATTTCAGACATTAAAAGTATATATTATTGAAATTAATATATTATTGGATTCGGAACTTCTTTGCAGTGTCTCACTTCTGAAATTATTGCATATATTGTGTGATGAGAAATGCAGATAAGAAGCTTAGCACTATGTCTGACTTATTTTTATTATTAAATAACACTGCATCTATTCCAGAATTTTATAGTTCTGAATATATCAATTTGAAAATTCACTGCATTTTAATTTGATATTTAATGTGAAGATGTAAGTGGAGATTAAACTGATACTGAATTTCAACTATATTTTGGCCAGAAAAATATATGTTGGTTCCAGATCTAGTGTGTTTGTCCAAATATTCAAAAATAAATTTGTCCAAAATTTTTCAGTAATTACCTATAAAATAGGAAAGAAATTTCCATTAGTCTCTGGTCCTAATGAGGATGTGCTATTCACAATATGGCCTATTGTTTTAACAAAATACCTCCTGCTGGCAAGAAATATAGCACAGCCTATAAATATCCCCAAATTAGACTTTTCAAGTGCTGGCAAGAAATGCTCAATGTCTGGCAACTGATACTTTTAGGATTTGATTCTTCTTCTTTTCAGTTTAATTTACAATATTCCAAATCATTAGATGTCTTTTACACATATGTTTCTGTTTACCTCTATTAGTCAAGGTTCTCTAGAGAGACAGAACTAATAGGATATGTGTATATAGAGGGGGGATTTATGAAGGGGATTGACTCACATGATCACAAGGCAAAGTCCCATGATAGGCTGTCTGCAGGTTGAGGACCAAGGAAGCCCATGGTGGATCGGCCCACCAGAAGGCCTAAGAGCCCCCGGCAAGCCACTGGTGTAAGTCCAAGAGTCCAAAAGCTGAAGGATTTGAAGTCTGATGTTCCAGGGCAGGAAGCACCTACCATGGGAGAAAGATGAAAACCGAAAGACTCAGCAAGTCTGCTCCTCTATCTTCTCCTGCCTGTTTTATTCTAGGCACACTAGCAGCTGATTAGATGGTGCCCATCCAGATTGAGAGAGGGTCTGCCTCTCCCAGCTCATTGACTCAAATGTTAATTTCCTCCGGTAACACCCTCACAAGCACACCAGGACACAATATTTTACATCCTCAGTCCAATCAAGGTGACACTCAGTATTAACCATCACATTACCTTTAAGCGATTGACCTAAAATACCTCTTATATATATGTAATCATAATTTTTAAGACATTAATAAATTTCCTATGCCTTATAATAAAAAAATTATACTCTCAGTGTGGAACGGTTAGTACAAATTCTAAGCATATTTGTGATAGAAAAGTAAATTCATGGAAGAAAAATTTGATTCAGTTTGGATAAAGGGAGAACTTCTGTTGTTAGTTATAAAAACATGTATGCTAGAGATCCCTCTCCTGATGAAGATGAGAGTAGTAATAGTTATGTAAGAAAGAGTATTGCTGTAACCAGGTAAGAAACCAAAATGTGATTCACTTTTATAACTAGTGGACAAACCAAGGTTTTGAGGTCAATGGTTAAGTGGGCTATGGGTACATTCGAGTTTATCTATTGTTCTACATATCCAGCATTTTGTAAACATCTTATTCAGATGTTTTTAAATTCCTTATATTGTAATAAAAAGAATGTTTTAATATAATCTGCTTTTTAATTTTTTTGAGTCTAATAACTGATTCACTCAATATTTCTAACTGTATTCCACTAAAATATACAGTTAGATTTGAGTTCAGATGCTGGCTTTATTACTAAATATTTTTAAACACTAAAATTCTCATGTCCGTGAAATTGTGTTCATTATATCTGCATCATGGCTAGTCATGAAGTTCAAGTGGCCTAATATATTAGGGCATGCATAGCATACAATGAGCATTTGGCAAATTTAAATATTATTAGTGGTAAAAATAATCAAAACTTGTTGAAATTAAACAATATAAGAAAAAATGAATAAATTATAGCTGGGAGAAAGCCCCTTTTAATTCTTTAATTTGAAAGAGAATTTCATGTGAAAAACAGTAGGCTTATTTTTAATGTTAAGATCTCAAAATATTTTACCAATAAAGTTATTTTCTCTTAAAATTTTTCCCTAAATAAATACTATGAAAAGTAGCTAATAAGAGTTGTTTTTCTGAAAAAAAACCTTATTCAGTTTTATAATTTTACATAAATAAGAATATGCAGCTTCAAGTGCAATATTCATTTGAAAATGCACGAGTGTTTAACAGGAATTAATACAAGAGTTCAACAATATTTACAGTAGTCACCTTATGTTTAAAAGTTGAACAAAACATAAGAGATAAAGCAGAATTATATCAAATCGTATGTTGAGATACTTTTGAGTGGACAATAGGCAGGGTGTTGAAACATGTTTATAGTTCTCTCAGATATGTGATGAAGCCGACTCAACATGAGGCTGGGCTTTATACTGATATAGCTTTCATTTTGTGATAGTCTTTTCATTAATCCTGGCTTTAACAGCTAACCTCCATCCATTTTTTAGCAGTTAAATTTTGAATATACTACCATTTGAAGGAAGAAATGCAATATGCATTTTTCTATGACATGTAGTTAAGGGTTTTATTTTGCCATTGATCTCCCACAAATGTACAAAAAATAGTTTTTTGAAAAAAAAATAGTAATATGGTGTGAAAATATTAAACATTTTAATGCTTGTCAAACACTAATATATGTAAAAATGATGATATACAAATTTATTTTGTGTCATATTGGTGAATCACTTATTTGACAAATCATTTTCCATTTAATGTTAATTAGAACAAAGATGTCAAGAACATCAAATCAATGGCTTGGCAGATATTATTTCTTAGAGCAAGTCTAAAAGAAAGAATCAAATTGATTTAAAATCTGCTAATAGAAAATATATCACCTTAGTATTAGCACAAGTGATATACAGACAAACATTGTCCACATGCACAGAGAAGACTAGACTTTGAGCCATATGGCCAAGATATCTCATTTTTAAAAAATATTTTGAAAACAATACAGCAAAAGTAAGTTATTTATTTATTTATTTATTTATTTTACTTTAAGTTCTGGAGTATATGTGCAGATCCTGCAGGTTACATAGGTATACACGTGCGATGATGGTGGTTTGCTGCATCCATTGACCCATCATCTACATTAGGTATTTTTCCTAATGCTATTCCTCTCCTAACCCCCCAAACCCCTGGCCCCAGTGTGTGATGTTCCCCTCCCTGTGTCCATGTGTTCTCCTTGTTCAACACCCACTTATGAGCAAGAACATGTGGTGTATGATTTTCTGTTCTTGTGTCAGTTTGCTGAGAATGATGGTTTCCAGTTTCATCCATGTCCCTGGAAAGGACATGAATTCATCTTTTTTTATGGCTGGTTAGCATTTCATGGTGTATATGTGCCATGTTTTTCTTAACAAGTCTATCATTGATGGGCATTTGGGCTGGTTCCAGGTCTTTGCTATCGTGAACAGTGCTGCAGTGAACATATCTGTGCATGTGTCTTTATAATAGAATGATTCATTATCCTTTGGGTATATACTCAGTAATGGAATTGCTGGGTCAAATAGGATTTCTATTCCTAGATCCTTGAGGAATTGGCACCGTTTTTCACAATGGTTGGATTAATTTACAATCCCACCAACAATGTAAAAGCATTACTATTTCTCTACACCTTCTCCAGCATCTGTTGTCTTCTGACATTTTTAATGATCACCATTCCAAATAACATGAGGTGGTATCTCAATGTGGTTTTGATTTGCATTTCTCTAATGACCAGTGATGATGAGCATTTTTTTATATATTTGCTGGCTGCATAAATGTCTTCTGTTGAAAAGTGTCTGTTCATATCCTTTGCCCACTTTTTGATGGGATTGTTTTGTTATTTCTTGTAAATCTTTTTAAGTTCTTTGTAGATTCTGGATATTAGCCCTTTATCAGATGGGTAGATAGCAAAAATTTTTCCCCTTTATGTTGGATGCTGGCACACTCTAATGATAGTTTGTTTTGCTGTGCAGAAGCTCTTAAGTTTAATTAGATCCCACTTGTCTATTTTGGCTTTTGTTGTCATTGCTTTTGGTGTTTCAGTCATGAAGTTCTTGCCTATTGTTATGTTCTGAATAGTATTGCCTAGATTGTCTTCTAGGGTTTTTATGATGTTAGGTCTTATGTATAAATCTTTAATCCATCTGGAGTTAATTTCTGTATAAGGTGTAAGGAAGGGGTTCAGTTTCAGATGGACATGGCTAGCCAGCTTTCCCAACACCATTTATTAAACAGGGAATCTTTTCCCCATTGTTTTTGTCACGTTTGTCAAAGATCAGATGGTTGTAGATAAGTGGCATTATTTCAAAGGCCTCTGTTCTGTTCCATTGGTCTATATCTGTTTTGGTACCAACACCAGGCTGTTTTGATCACTGTAGTTTTATAGTAGAGTTTGAAGTCAGGTAGCCTGATGTGTCCAGCAATTTTTTTTTTCTTAGAATTGTCTTGGCTCTGCAGGCTGTTTTATAGTCTCACATGAAGTTTAAGGTGATTTTTTTCAGTTCTGTGAAGAAAGTCAATAGTAGCTTGATGGGAATAGCATTGAATCTATAAATTACACTAAGCTATATGGCCATTTTCATTGATTCTTCCTAACCATGAGCATGGAATGTTTTTCCATCTGTGTGTGTCCTCTCTTATTTCCTTGAGCAGTGGTTTGTAGTTCTCCTTGAAGAAGAGGAGAATTACATCCCTTCTTAATTGTATTCCTAGGTATTTTATTCTCTTTGTAGCAATTGTGAATGGGAGTTCACTCATGAGTTGGCTCTGTTTGTCTTGTATTGATGTATAGGAATGTTTGTGATTTTTTCACATTGATTTTGTATCCTGAGACTGCTGAATTTTCTTATCATCTTAAAAAGATTTGGGGCTAGGACAATGGATCTTCTAAATGTACAATCATATTATCTGCAAATAGAGACAATTTGACTTTCTCTTTTCCTAATCGAATACCTTTTATTTCTTTTTCTTGCCTGATTGCTCTGGCTAGAACTTTTGAACTATGTTGAATAGGAGTGGTGAGAGAGGGCATCCTTGCCTAGTGACTAGTAAATTTCTTAGAACATTTTTCTTGCTCCTGGCTTATGATCATATCATCTTTCACTTTTCTGAAAACTAATTCACCTAGGTGTAAAATGTAGCTTTACCAAGGAATCAATAATGCCATTTTAAAGTTATTCATGGTATAAATTCAGTTTTTCTTTTACTTTACCAATTCTCAAATTGAATTGTTTAAATTGCCAAGCAAAATAAATAGTATGGATTATTTTGAAGTATTTATCCATCCCAGAAGATATTTAAGAAAAGCATGGGATTATAATTGTCTCTAGTATAGACATAGTCTCACTTGAAAATGTAGCTACTCATTTTTACTTCCTTTAAAATGGTGTTATTTTGGGTCAAAGTTTTGGAAATTTTATTAAGGGTAGTAATAATTTAAAGGAAGATTTATATAGAACTAGCATTTAAATATAAATATAGAGAAACTCTAATTAAGGGGTGTATTTACTTGACCAGTTTTAGGACAGCACTGGTAAAGTAGAATGCCTTTAATAATTTAGAGACAACTCTGAGATAAGTACATCATAGCCATTCTCAGTAATTTTACTCTACTTACTTGTTAGGCATTGTTGTTGGTGAGTTTCCCCTGCATCATGTTCAGATTTCTCAAAAGAAAAGTTTGAAAAGATTTGTGAAATAAAATATTATTAAGTACTAATACTAAAAGTGCACTGGGGTAACATTTTTAAATTTAACTTTCCACTCTCAACAATAACAATAGTTAAATATGTATTAAAGTTATAAAATATGGAGTTGTAATACACACTACAAATATTTCTCATTAAACTAGATATAAACTGAGACAGACAGACTCAGCCCTGCCTGTAGTCTGTGATTTTCTGTCTTCTAGGTCTAGAATTGGGAACACAAATGGGAATATGACTATTGCAATAATAATAAGAAATATCAATAAAGCAACAAATACATGGTTATATGCAATAAATACATGGATAAGAATTTGCTTGGGGCCTTCAGCCTGGAAAGCTGTCAGCCTCTCAGCTCACAGGCTGTTGGTTCCCCTGGATAGAGGTGCTCTGTTGTTATATCTGGGTGTCTGCCTTTCAATACCTTCAGTGCTGCCTGGTGGGGGTCTCCTGGATAAGCTGGTTCTTGGTAAGTGGTGCCCAAATGTGGGAACCAAACCCATGTTGAAGAGTTGTCTGAGCAATGGAGGGGAGAGAGGCTAAGCTGAAGATATCCTGAGTACTACTGGTAAAAATCCCCTGGGAAAGTTGGGGAACTCAGATGTAGCCAGGGAACTTTTGGTAAAAAATCCTTCAGGTGAGTTAGGAGGGAACCCAGAAGTAGACTGAGAACTTTGGACAATCTCTCAGGGTGAGCTGGGGAAGCTTGAAATTAGCCCAATAAATTTAGAAAAAAATCTCCCAGGGTTAGCTGGGTGAGCTTCGAATTAGCCTGAGAACTGTAGAAATAAAAATCTCCCAAGGGTGAGCTTGGGGAGCTCAGTCACATTAGGGTAACATGGGTCAAAAATCAAGCAAACACAGGGATTGTTTGGTGTGGTCTGTTTGGGCTTTGGTGTGTTTGGCTTTGGAACTGTTTCAGACAGATGATGAGGAAAAGGATTCAGGAGAGGAGAAGGAGTGTGATGAAGTATGTAAAGAATCTACAGGGCAAAAGGATGAAAAGTCAGATGAGGAGAAGGTGTGCCCAGCAGCGCCACCTCAGTATCTTGTTAAGAGATGGCCAGATCCTCCCGATACTTCTACCTCTGTTTCTGTTGGCATTCATACTCCTAGAACTATGGTAATAGGTTCAGGCATGTGTACTCCTAGAATTACACTAGGTGGTTCCATCCAAGACGGAATTCAACAAGCAAGAGAAGAGGGAGATTCAGAGGTATGTCAGTTTCCAGTTGTTGTTCACCCTCAAGATCAGCAGGGGCAAGTATAGGTTGCTTTTGAACCCCTTCACTTGAAATTGCTGAAGGAGTTTAAACAAGCCATTAGCCAGTATGGGCCTGTGGCTCCATTTGTGCTAGGATTATTAAAGAACGTAGCTACTTCTTACCAGCTGATTCCAATAGACTGGGATACGTTAATCTAAACTTTTTTTTTTACAAAAAACAAGGCATTTACCTTCTTTAAAGCAAAAGGGTACTGAGCCCAGAATATGTGTCAGATGTAGAAAAGGAAGGCATTGGACAAATCAATGTCATTCAAGGTTTTTCAAAGAAGGAAATCTGATTTCAGCCAACAGGTTGAGGTACCCACCTGGAGCCCCAATCCCAACCAAGGCCTATTTAGTCTGAGCTATTTCCTCATGCCTATACAATGCTTGTTCCCCACCACAGCTGGGAGCACAGCAGATCTATGCAGTTCTCAAAGGATAAGCATTCCACCAGGAGAGCACCAGGAGAGCCACCTCAAAAAAAAAAATATCTACAGAAGTTTGTGGCCCTTTACCTCCTGTAACTGTGGGCTTACATCTAGGAAAATCTAGTCTTACTACTCAAGGAGTTAGAATTCATTCAGGAGTGATTGATGTGGAATATAAAGGAATTCAAATTGTAGTATCTTATTTCGTTCCTTGGAATGCTGAGCCTGGGGAACATATAGCACAGCTTTTAGTTATAGCAGATGAAAACATAGAAAAAAGTAAAACTAAAAGAACTAGAGGACTTGGAGGTACCAACAAACAAGACAAAGCAGCATATTGTGTAAATCAAATTACTAGTAAACATCCTACATTTGAGACTACGACTTAAGGAAAGAAATTTAAAGGATTGGTAGATACTGGAGCAGATGTTTCTATTATTTCTTTCTAAAATTGGCCACTTTCTTGTCCTGTGGAAAATGCTCCGTTCAATGTGCTTAGAGTAGGGCCGGCCTCTGAAGTGTATCGAAGTAGTCGAATTTTAACCTGTGAAGGGCCTGATGGATAGCTTTGAAAGATTCAACCTATTGTGTTGCAAATCCCTGTTAATTTGTGAGGAAGACATTTGTTGCAGCAAAGAGGAGCTCAGGTTTTAATACCTACACAATTATATAGCCCCCAAGGCCACGAAATGATACAGGATAAGAGCTATATGCCTGGTATAGAACTGGAGAAGAATTTGCAGGACCCAGGGGAATTTTTGAAAACTGAAGGACAAGAATCCTGTCAGGACTTATGATACTATTTTTGATGGTGACCATTTCCAAGTCTCCAGAGACTATTGCCTTGAAATGGATGACAAACAAACCTTTATGGATAAAACAACAGCCACTAACAAAAGAAAAACTGGAGGCTTTAGAAAATTTAGTTGCTGAACAACATCTGAATAAACAATCCAGGTAAGAAATTGTAAGGCAATTAATCTGGTAGTGAGATCCACTCAAAAAGAATTGGGAAATAGGTAATGTAATAACCTAAGAGAGAAGATTCAGTTGTATTTCTGCAGGTCCAAATCAACAACTGGTGTCAGTACCATCCAGACATTTAAAGCCATACTATAAGCCAAATACCAAAAAGACTTGCAGAGGACCCCTCAGTCACAGAAATGGCAAGACTAACGTCAAGTTGAAATACTGTTCCAGCAAAGGGAACACACCGAACATCACCACCAACTTGGGGTCAAATTAAAGAAGGTTTTATAAACTGCAGAGAAAACTCTAAAGAAAATAGGACAGCATATTATGGTAATCATGATGATGGTTATCATAATTAAAGTAAATATTTCTGGAGTTGAGATAGAAATAAAAGAAAATTTCACACATTGGGCATATATTCTTTCCTTCCTTAATAATCCATGGCCTTAGTATTTTCTGTAATAATTTAGGAAATAAAGCAACAATGTTTTGGCCATCAAAACCTTGATGCAAATAAAGTAAAGAATGGTCCTCTAAATTAAGAACATTAATCCAGAAAATCTGTGTTGTGATAGAGGTTGAGGTGCTGTGCAACAATTCCTGTGGAATTATTGGTCTCCTAAGAAGATGCTTAGCATTTGATTGCACCTATCAGTATTCTTGTAGTAATATGGAATTCAGATGGTGGATAAGAAACTATAATTATTTGGTATTTATACATATTGAGATCAACAATTCTACTGTCTGGAGAGATGGGGGATTAATAAAACCATGACCAAAAATAGTATGGCCAATGTTAATTGCTGAATAAAAAGAACTTTGAAAAATACTTATTGACCTAAAACCAAAAAAATCTGCAAAGGAAAATATAATAGAGAATCAGGCCCTAATTCTTATTCATTATGAGTTTATAAGAAATAAAAGCTCTTTAGATTCAGAGCTGTGTTAAACCCCTCCTATCTTGTGCTGATGAGAGAGTTACAAATTGACTCCTTTAACTCTAAAAAATACAATGGGACTGAACATAATTGGGAGAGAATAAAACAGCACCTGGAAAGACCTTTAGACAGCAAGCAAGGAGGAGGGACCCAGAGGGCACTCGCCACCCCTTTTCAGCAAGAAGTAGTTACAGAAGAACAACTTCCCCTGTATTTCCCAAAAGATTTCTGTGTCCCAACTCCTTATGAAAGAAATGTAAGAGTAGGTAGTTAATCAGGTTCTGAGGTGCTTGAGAAAGCTGGTGATAGATTGATAGACATAAAATTTGGATGAAAACACTTGGAGGATCTAGGATTGCTATTGTGATTATGTTACTAATCTGTTTTGTTTCTCTTTGTGTAGTTTGCAATTATGGATCCAGAACCCTGAAAGAAATGGTTCACCAAAATAGAGCTGAACTTGCTTACCTAGCTTTGTTGAAAAAAAGGGGAAGATGTTAAACAATAAGTTTACCCTGCCCCTGTAGCTCCTGTGTGGAGGATACCTTTTAGTTTGTAACTTGTGGTAGCTGGGTAACAGCTGCCTAGTTGGTATATTCTTGAGTTATGAGTAAATGTAGAGCACCTGTGTATTAATAAGAATCACCTGTCAAAGAGCAAATAACTATATGGATGATAATCTGCTCAGGATCGTCAGCCTGAAGAGCTGTCAGCCCCACAGGCTCTCAGGCTGTTGGTCCCCAGGATAGATCCCCTCTGTTGTGCTACCTGGGTATCTACGTCTCAAGTACCTTCAGCACTGCTTGGGTGGAAGGGGGTCTCCTGACCCAGCTGGTTCTCGATACATTAGTACTGTCAGTGCTGTGGCCTTAGCCATTCTAATAGACATATAATAGTATACTATTGCTAGTTTAGTTTAGAATTCTCTAAGGAGGTATAAAGTTCAGCATCCTTTCTTATGCTTATATGCCATTTGTGTGTCACTCTTAGGTGTCACTTATACATTTTACTTGTTTTATTTTTTTCTTTTAAATTGACCTGTTTGGTTTTAATTTTTAAGTGTTTAAGAGTTTTTATATATTTTGGATAAACTTCAGATTTTGTCCTATTCTGTAGACTGTTTCCATCCTCTTAACAGTGTCTTTTGCAAAACACATTTTAATTTTAATTAAACCTAATTATTGACCTTGCTGTAATTTTTATTAGGTTCAAGATGTTTTGTTGATGATAAGTCTTTGAGATCTTCTCCACAGCCAAAAATGTCATGTTAGCAAAGAAAATTTTACGTCTTCTTTCCCAATCCATATACCTTTTATTTAATTTTCTTATCTAATTGTCTTATCTAGGATTTTCAGTATGATACTGAATAGTATTGATTGAGAAGAGATATATTTGCCTTATTCCTGGTCTTAGGAGGAAAACCGCTGCTTTTCTGCCATTAAGGTGACAGCTGCAGGCCTTGGGAGATTTTTAAAAATAAAATTGCAGATATTTCTATGTATTCTTAAATTGCTAAAAGCTTTATCTTTTCTTTTTAAAATATGAAAGTGACATTTTGTTAAATATTTCTCTGCACTTATTGATATCACTAATTTTTCAGATTTTGATTATTAATGTGATAGTTATATTAATTATTTTATAGATAATGAAGCAGTCTTGCATACTCTGGCATAAATCCTACTAGTTCATGTTATACAATTTTTATTACATTATTTGATTTTATTTGCTACTTTTGTGGAGTTTACATGTATGCTAATGAGATAAATGAATCTCCAATTTTTCTTTCTAGCATTTTTTTCCTGCTATTTAGGGATATATATATTGGGAAAGTATATATATCTAGGGAAAATTTAGATATATAAAAAATATATATTTATATATCTAAATAAATTAAAAAATATATATATTTTTTTTCTGCTTTTAGTATGCAAGTGATGTTACCCTGATAGAATGAGTTTGTTTCTATATTATGAATAACATTGTATCAAAATGTAATAATTTTATTCTTAAATTTTAGGTAGAATTCATGAATAAATGTACTTGGGTTTGGTGTTTTCTGTTTTGAGAGGTATAAATGATTGATTTAATTTATATAAGTGGTTCCATTCAGATTATTTCTCCTTGTGTTGTGCATTTCAGTAATTTGTGTCTTTCAAGAAATAGGTATTCCCTTTAATCTAGTTCATCAAACTTGTGGATATAGACTTGTCATATTATTATTTTAAACTACCTCCAGCAGAAATGATCCAGATGTAACACTTATAAAAATATATGAAAAATTTATCTTCATCACCTCCTTTAAATAAAGACTAAATTTATTTTAAAGGCTTTGGCAAGCAAAATAACAAAGCATAATTAAATAAGAATTTGTAATGATCTGGACATAAGGATAAAGTACTAAGACACAGGAAACAGGAAAATGTTACTATAACATTGTACTACAGAGATCTTTGAAAACTAAGTTTACCTTGTTACAAGCTAATTAGAAAAGACATTGTAATGCACAGTGCATAAAGTAAGACAATTAGGGAGAGATCTTTTTAGTGAGACAGCTAAATTCTCCCTAGATATATATATGTAAATTTTCCCTATATATATATTTTTTCCCAATATATATATCAGGAAAATTTATATATATATACATATATATATATATGGAAAATTTACATATATAAAATATAGGGATATATATATTTTAGATATATAAAATTTAGATACATAAAATTTTAAAAATTTAGATAGATAAAATTTAGGGATATATATATTGGGAAAGTATATATATCTAGGGAAAATTTAGATATATAAAAATATATATTTATATATCTAAATAAATTAAAAATTATATATATATATATTTGCACTAAACAAAGTTTATAAGCAAGCCTGGAAAGAATCCTGTGGATTCAAAGTAACTTAACAGCATGTACAAACAAAATTCAGTACTATTAAAAAAACTTACAATAAAATCTCAGAACCAAAAATACAAGATTCACAGAGTTTAATAAATCATTAAAACATTTGGAAATATGGTTTACAGCCTAGAGGAATTCTGTCAATAGAAAAACATATGAATGAAATGATGAATCTGCAAAGGAAGTTTAAGCAATTATTGTCAATAGGCTAAACATGTTTAAGATACTAGAAGAAAATGTGACTATAAAGAGGGGAAAAAATGGATGATATAAAAATGACACACATAGTGCTCTAATGTCCTGATTTTCTGTTCTTTTTTATTCTAGTTATAATCGGTAGCACTGAAGTGTGATTTTTAATTATAATCGTAGGTAAGACTATTTCTGTGTCTAATTCTACAGTTCTATCAGCTTTGCTTCAAAGATGGATGGATAGATAGAGGAATAGATAGATGACAGACAGATATTCTCTGTTATTTGGTGCATATCATATTATAATTAACAAATGACTCTATTTCTAATAAAATTCTTTACTTTGAAATTAGTTATATTTACATGCCTACTTTAGTTTTTGAGTAATGTTAACAAGTTAAATTCCTTCATCTTTTTATTTGATATCAACATATTCTTTATATTTAAATTTTTGTAAGTAGCATATAGTTGCCTCTTGCTTGTTTACTGAATCTGAAAAAAACTCCTTTTAATTGAGTTGTTTGGGCCATTTACATTTAATGTTAATCTTGTTATGGTTCAGCATATATCTACCATGTTGACATTTGTTTTTTATTTGTCCCAACATTTTATTTCTTGTTTATTTCTATTGTATTTTGCACTGAGATAAAAATAATCTTAGTAAGTTACTAGAAATAATAGGATATTTTAGCTCTTTAGAGATATATGTTCATTATATATAAAATTTTTTTTGTGCCCTACAGCACCGGCCACTAATATAAAGTACACTAACTACTGCAATGCATTATAAGACATTATAGTCTTATAATGAGTTATTAGTATTATAGTATCATTGATATAATAAAATATTACTATATCGTTAGGCTTATACTACAACATTAAAACTTATACCTCCTAATATCAAAGTCTAACTGAGAATGGGCAAGACTTCTAGGCTCAAAATATATGTATACATACACATACATGCATATATAATTTATAAGCATGAAATTTAAAAACACATATAGATGAAAAAATATTATAAATTAATATGGAAAATAAGATTAGTATGACAAACAAGGATTTGCTTGAACAAGTATTCTACTTAAAAAAATACATGTGACAAACAAAAACATAAAAATAACTGTAAATAAGGAACCACAAATAATCACATAACAATGCTGTTATATATCCATTAGGATAGCTAAAGTTAAAATTATAGATAATATGAGTACTAGAACCTTTTACTTACTCCGTATTTTTATATGATATAGTTTGGGAGTTTCCCCACCGAAATCTCATCTTGAATCTCTACATATTGTGGGAGGGACTCAGTGGGAGGTAATTTAACCATGGGGGCAGATCTTTCCTGTGCTGTACTCATGATAGAGAATAAGTCTCATGAGATCTGATGGTATTATAAGGGAGAATTTCCCTGCACAAGCTCTCTTATTTCCTGCTGTCATCCACGTAAGATGTGACTTGTTCCTCCTTGCTGCTGCCATGATTGTGAGGCCTCCATAGCCATGTAGAACTGTAAGTCCAATAAATCTCTTTCTTTTGTAAATTTCCCAGTCTCAGGCAAGTCTTTATTAGCAGTGTGGAAAAGAACTAATACAGTTAATCGGTACCATGAGTAGGGTGCTACTGAAAAGATACTAAAAAATGTGGAAGTGACTTTGGAACTGGGTAATAGGCAGATGTTGGAACAGTTTGGAGGGCTGTGAAAAAGACAGAGAAATATGGGAAAGTTTGGAACTTTTTTGAGATATGTTGAAAGACTTTACTCAAAATGCCTGTAGCAATATGGACAATAAAGTTGAGGTTGAACTGTTCTCAGATGGAAATGAGAATTTTTTTGGACACTGGAGAAATGATGATTCTTGTTATGTTTTAGCAAAGGGACTGGCAGCATTTTGCCCCTGTCCTAGAGATTTGTGGAACTTAGAACTTGGCAGATGACATAGGATATTTCTGTGGAATTGGTGGTGATATCCTCTTTATTGTTAATCTTCTCTCCATTCTTTTTTATTAGTCTGGCTAGTGGTCTTTCTATTCTGTTGATCTTTTTAAAAAACCAGCTCCTGGAAGGGTGTGTGTGTGTGTGTGTGTGTGTGTCTATCTCCTTCAGTTCTGCTTAGTTATTTCTTGTCTTCTGTTAGTTTTTGAGTTTGTTTGATCTTGCTCCTCCAGTTCTTTCAATTTTTTTGATAGGGTGTAAACTTTAGATCTTTCTTTCCTTCTCATGTGGGCATTTATTGCTATAACTTTCCCTCTAGACACTGCTATAA
>CM052655.1:64593771-64624573 GCA_028533165.1 Leontopithecus rosalia
GGAGTGTTAAAGTCACCCACTATTAATGTGCTGGAGTCTAAGTCTCTTTGGAGGTCATTAAGAACTTGCTTTGTGTATCTGGGTGCTCCTGTATTGGGTGCACATATGTTTAGTCCCACTACTTGACTTCAAAATATACTACATGGCTATAGTAATCAAAACAGCATAATACTGGTACAAAAACAGAGATATAGACCAATAGAATAGAACAGAGGCCTCAAAAGCAACACCACACATCTACAAACATGTGATCTTTGATAAACCTGACAAAAACACACAATGGGGAAAAGATTCCCTGTTTAATGAATGATTTTGGAAAAATTGGCTAGCCATGTGCAGAAAGCTGAAACTGGACCCCTTACTTATACTTTACACTAAAATTAACTCCAGATAGATTAAAGATTTAAACATAAGACCTCACACCATAAAAACCCAAGAAAAAAACCTAGGCAATACCATTCAGGACATAGGCATAGGCAGGGATTTCATGACTAAAACAACAAAAGCAATGGCAACAAAATCCAAAATAGACAAATGGAATATAATTAAACTCCAGAGCTTCTGCACAGCAAAAGAAACAGTCATTACAGTTAACAAGCAACCAACAGAATGGGAAAAAGGTTTTGCAATCTTCCCATCTGACAAAGGGCTAATATACAGAATCTAAAAGAACTAAATGAGATTTACAAGAAAAAAAGAAATAAACCCATTCAAAATGGGCAAAGGATAGAAACAGAGACTTTTCAAAAGAAGACATATATCAGGCCAACAAACATACAAAAAAATCATCATCACTGGTCATTAGAGAAATGCAAATTAAAACCACATTGTGATATCATCTCTTGCCAGTTAGAATGGTGGTCATTAAAAAATCTAGAGACAACAGATGCTGGAGAGGATGTGGAGGAATAGCAACACTTTTACAATGTTGGTGGGAGTGTGAATTCGTTCAACCAGTGTGGAAGACAGTGTGGCGATTCCTCAAGGATCTAGAAATAGAAATTTTATTTGACCCAGCCATCCCATTACTAGTTATATACCCAAAGGATTATAAATTGTTCTGTTATAAAGACACATGCACACATATGTTTACTGAAGCACTGTTTACAATAGCAAAGACCTGGCACCAACCCAAATGCCCGTCAATGATAGATTGGACAAAGAAAATGTGGCAAATATACACCATGAAATACTATGCAGACATAAAAATCTATGAGTTCATGTCCTTTGTAGGGACATGGATCAATCTGGAAACCATCATTCTCAGCAAACTGACACAAGAACAGAAAACCAAACACTGCATGTTCTCACTCATAGGTGGGTGTTGAACAATGAGAACACATGGGCACAGGGAGAGGAACATCATACACTTGATTATATTGGACGTTGGGAGGCTAGGGGAGGAAAAGTGGGGGGAGCGGAGGTTAGGTAGGGCTAACACAGAGACATACATGTAGGTCTTGGTGGGGATGGAGACAGCAAACCACCATGGCGAGTGTATACCTATACCAGCAACTGTCCTGCAAGATCTGCATATGTACCCCAGAACTTAAAGTACAATTTAAAAAAATTACAAGTGTACAGAAACTATAGAGGCAAAAATTGAAGTAGACACAGGAAAAAGGATTAACTAGCAATTAGTACATTAGAGAGTGTAGAATCTCCAAAAAGCCATTTTGATGCAGCATTAAAAATAGATCGAGAAAGCTGGAGATGAGGACTCGTCTGCAGCAAGGATGAGAAAAAAATGAGGATGCATAAAGTATAAAAGTCCTTCAAACTTTGATTACTTCAAACTTTGATTACTGAAAGAAAATAGGATGAGAATTCTTTTGTGAGTCTCATTTTTTGTAATATACAGCCTAATCTATTAATAAAGTTTGTATCTAAACTCTAATACTGTTTTTCTTCGTACTTAATTTCTTGACAGCCTGAATTTTCAGAATTATTTTGAGAAAAAAATATCTCTCCTAACATTTATAGGGCTTAAGGCCAAGGGTACAGTTGGAAGTACACATACTTCCTATGTAAATGTTTAAAAGTTAAAAACACAACTAACAAAATAATTTGTTCACATTGTCCCAAAAATTTGGGTTCAAAGTAGACTGTCTCCTAGAAAATCAAAGCCTGAACATTAATGAGGCTGTATGATCCACCCCAGACTCTTTGTCCCCTCTGCCTCTGCCTTTTCTGTCACAAGAAGGGTCTTGCTTGTGTGTGCACTAGCATTCCTGGGTAAAGATTTGTGTGTGCAACATTCCAGCCTCAAGTTCAAGCACTCCACTGTATACAACTGCTGACCCACTCCTTAAGCCTAAAGATGCCCAAAATGTAAATGACTCAGAGCTTGACAGTGAATTTTAGGTATTTGATATAAATCCTGACTGTATTTTCACGAGAATGTATGATTTGGTTTTACTAATATTAAACGACTTTCTTTTTCTTTTCTCTCCCCTCTCTCACTCTAATGCTTTATTTACTTCCTCAGTCATTTTTATTACACCTTGACAATTAACTATTTAAAGGTTAACAGATACGTTTCAAACATCAAAATAGATCTACATCTAATTCAGAGAGCAGTGGCCGCAGACTCTGAAAATAAATGAACAAGAAAAGGATACTTTGCTTCACAAGTGTTGTTATTTAATATTAGGCCAATATCCCCAGTATCACCAAAAAAAAGTCCATTTAATTTCAGGAAATGTTGTAACCTTCAGCATACTTCATATCACTACTTTAAAAACAAGTCTAAATTCAGTACTGAAGTCGTTTATTACATGACAGAATGTAAGGGGAAAGAAAATGTTCTCTTTTGTAAATGGATGAAACACTTACTGTGACAGAGCTAATTAGGCTCTTGGGAGAATTTATGCACAGCTAATAAGAAGCAGAGTTAAATGTTGTCTTAATTTACCCTCAAGCTCACAAAAAGAAAAAAAAGTTGTTCAGTTATTCATTCAAGTTGCAGTAACTGAGCCATTAACCCCTCTATTCTGGATACCTTCCCATGCTAAAATTAAACCATCTCTTTCCCAAAGAGTAAAATCTATTCAGTTTTGTTTTTCCATGCATCTTTGAACATGTAATCACAAGGCATTATATATAAAGTTAAGCAGATACAGATGATTCTGTATTGTTTTCTATATATGGTACGTTGCTTATTGATTTTACCTTATAATATGCAATAACACAGTGTCAAGAAAATGAATTAAAACCAGTATTATCAAGTGGGGTTAAATAGGTACTCTCAAACAATGTGTGACTGTTAAGAAAACCCCTTGATGTGTGGCATTATCTTTATAACTAAAAAATTTCAGTATTCTTTCATTCACTTCTAAATACTAAATGTCTCTTTTAGAAACATGTACAGAGACATGTAATAACAATACATACAAAGACATTTGTTAAAAGTATATAAATGGGATTTTCTGTATGTGATCCTTAATAAGACATTGTTTTACATATTATACCACAGCTATAAAAATTGAAGATACTCTACATATACCAACTGGAAGTAATGCCTTCAAAATTGGGCATAATATTTACATCTGTTCAAATTTATATTAAACTCCAAACAAAGGCTATCTGTTTGATCCTGAAACTGGATGGATTTGTATTTTCTACTTCATGAATTTCTTTATTCTTTGATAGGTTTACTACTCACATCTGTTACTTTGGAGATAAGAAAATTATTTTGATTTTGTATGATAAACCTGATTAATAGAGCAATTTAAATTATCTTAAACAACATACGTGGCCATATGAGGTTAAAATCAATAAACAGATTAAGGAATTTTGTGAATTTAACTTATATGATGAAAGTTAAATAATATTCTTTGACAATAATAACCATATAAAACAATAATGTTTTCAGGAATACATATTGATGAATTAAAAATATGTAAAAAGATAAACAACAAATAGTAACAGTAAGATTCAGGAAGATGTTTATATTATAAGCAGAGGTGGAATACGGGAAATTTATAGAGATAGTTGCAATTTATTGTACAAGCCCTTATTTAAATTGTATATTAAATTCAAAGTTACTTATTGATTTATTAAAGTAGATTATAAACAAAGAAAAAGGAGCCACCCATTACTCAATAATTTTGATTGCTTAATTTTCATTGACCCAAGAGACGTAAAGAAAAAAGTAAAAAGATAAATTAAAGAACCAATATCCTAAAATATTATTAAATTGTTTCAGTTTTACAATGAGAATACATAGAAATAGGGTGGGGAACAACACTTACAGAGGCCTGTCAGGGAAGGACGTGGTAGGAAGAGCATTAGGGAAAGAGCTAGTGCATGCTGGGCTTAATACCTAAGTGATGGGTTGATAGGTGCATTAAACCACCATGCACACATTTGCCTATGTAAAAAACCTGCACATCCTGCAAATGTACCCGAGAACTTAAAAAATTAAAAATTAAATAAATTATTTTTAAAAAATGCTAATCTCAAAAGGTTACATATTTTGTCACATTTATGTCACATTCCATTGTATAATAACATTTATAAAACATTATTGAAATAACAAGATTATACAGATACAAGACTGATAATGATTGTTGGGGTTTATGAAAAGCAAGCATGTGTGTGGGGTAGAGAACGTGGATGTGACTCTAAAGGAGTAGAAAGAGAGAAACTGCTGTGAAATAGTTCTGTACTTTGTGTACAGTGAGATAAAATGACATAGATAAAATGACATAAAACTATACACACACATTGTACCCATGTCGGTTTTTTTAATATTGTACTATACATATCAATGTGGTAATCACTGGGGAAAATTGGGTGAAGAGTACACAGGACTTCTTTGCACTCTACCTTTGCAGCTTGGTAGAGTTGGTAATTTTTTTGAAATAAAATGTTCAATAATCTTAAAATATGTTTTAATTTTTAACATTAAAGATGTCCTATTAAACGTCTTTAAATAAATAAAAAATAAGTATGTCAAAATGTTACTAATTTTCTATAAATGGTGTACCTAGATTTGAAATTTTCAATCATCTCCTTTCCTATAATTTTTAAGCTTTCTATAATAAGCATGCATGATACTTTCACAAATTAAAATTTTTCAGTGAAATGTATTTTGCATTAAAAACTTTAAAAATATAAAATACAAGATATTTTTCTATACAGGTTTGGAGAAGGCTATTGCAATCTTTCATTTTCAATTCAATTCAATTCTTTTTGATACTGTACAGTACAGACTAATGAAGGAAAATTAATTACCTTTATCACAAACTTTAGTTACAGTTAAAGTGAGTGTTTAATAATATGTTCAGCTATCTTTCCCACTGATCTCATGCCAAGGTCACTCTTGGAACTTTTATTCCTGTGAAGAGTTACTCAAGCTGATTTAAAAACACAAATTTGAAAATGAAAACAAACAAAGAAAAAAGAATAATATAACTATTTTTAACTTTAATTTAACAGAACCCTGATCTTCAAATATTAAATAAGGTTTATGAGGATATGTTATATTATAGTCACTACAAACTAGAAGACAATTTGACTTCTATAAATCTGTGGTGATCAGCAGGAGTACTTGGTTCTTTATATATACACATCTGTGTGGATATAGTTTGTGTGTGTGTGTGTGTGTGTGTGTGTGTACATCTTAAGAAAATATGCACATATATTTTAAGAAAATATACAAGCATTTCCTAAGGCACTGAGTGGACAAATGTAAGTCATGAAAGTATACACTATTTTCCCTTTGGAGCATTCATTGCCTAGGGAAGTAAGGCATGTGAACAGATGCAGTGTACTATGTATGGTTTATAAAAGAGATATATGTGTAGACCATACAACAACAATTCTATACTAAAAGGAAAATGTAGAGCAAATGAACTCTGAGCACAAAGTAAATTTAGCAAAGGCTCAGGAAATATTTGGTTTGATTTTGTGAATAAGCATATGCAGTGTGGATGAGAATTACATGAGTTCAGCATGTGTGAATTTCCTCATAAATCTACCACCTCTAAAAACAATAAAGAAATTTAAAAAGTAGGAAATGTGGCCTCTAATCACTTTTTTCCTGAATCATTTCATTCACATCATATGATACCTTAAATTTCTCAACAAATGAAATCAAACTTCATGAGTTCACAAAATAGAAGACACTAAAAATTTAGAATGGATAGTACCTTTAGAGATACCACTCATTCAACATTCATTGAACCTACCAGTGAAAGCCACATTGGTAAATGATGGGTACACAAAGAACAAATGCCAAGCAGGAAAAAAAAATACAAATAGAAAAAGGTTATTACAGTTCCCATTTGATGTCTGTGTTGATCTATACTAACCTAATTGCCCCTCAGAAAACTTTCTTTCTGCCTAGCAGCTAAGGGGACTATTAAATGCAATTAAGGTTTCCTTCCTGCCTTCCTGCCTTCCTTCCTTCCTTCCCTCCCATCCACCTTCCTGCCTTCTTGCCTTCCTTCCGGTCCGCCTTCCTTCTTTCCTGCCTGCCTTTCTTCCTTCTTGCCTGCCTTTCTTCCTTCTTGCCTGCCTTTCTTCCTTCTTTCTTTCCTCCCTTCCTTATTTCTTTCCTTCCTTTTTTTCTTTCTACTTTCTATCTTCCTTTTTTCTTTTCTTCTTTTTTTTTGTTTTTGTTTTTATTTTTTTGATATGGAGTGTCACTTTGACACCAGGCTGTAGTGCAATGTTAAGATCTTGGCTCACTGTGAACTCCTCCTCTGAGTTTCATGCAATTCTCCTACCAAATCCCAAATAGCTGGGATTACAGGTACTCATGACTATGCTTGGCTAATTTTTTAATTTTTATTGAAGACGGGGTCTCACCATGTTGTCCAAGCTGGTCTCAAACTCCTGACCTTAAATGATCCACTCAACTCAGCCTCCTAAAATCCTGGGATTGCAGGCATAGGCCACCACACCCAGCTGAATAGAGTTATTCTTAACCTCCCTTCTGCAAGGTCACCATATAGTTTTTGTTGACAAATCAAATGAGCACTTGACCCTGGAAGAATCTGACATTTATTATTATTTCTCAATTATAAAATAATCTTTCCCTTTATCTCTATAGTAAGTTGTCTCTCAATTTTTGGTGAATGCTATAAATCCCTTCTTTCCTTGTGTAACTCTGTGTTCACTGAGCTATAAATTCCAGTTTCTCTTAATTTTTAATTTGTCCCATTTTTGTACCCTTTGAACTGTGTAATTTTTGTAAAAATTCTCTTGTATGAACTATGACTAGCTTTGTTTATATGTATGATGTATTAATGTCTTTACGTATTTTTCAGTTTTTGTATATTTTTCAAGGCTAGATAATGTCTTCTATTTCTTTCACACCTTTGCTGATTGCCCAGGATAGATGATGCTCACATTTTAAAGATAAATTTACATCAATAATTATTATTATTTCATTTTGACAAATTTGAAAATAATATATATGTTAAACAAAATAACTCTGAGGATGCAATTGCCACTACCTATGTCCTTTCACCTTGTGATAATCAGGCCAAGAATTATGAAAATTTTTAATAATCCAGATAGATAAGCCTTAGAAAGTTCTTAACTGTCTGACCTTGTAACATTGAGGAAACTGTGTAGTTCAGCAAGGTTAAATGACAAACCTAAGGCCCCAACATGAATGAGTGTCAGAGGTGAGAAAATAATCTATATTTCTAGAGTTATAGCCCATTGCTCTTTAAACCAGTAACAGATTGCCAGGGAAACAGTAGCACAACAGTAAGAATGTAAGATGATCATAAGGGATTTGCATGAGTCATATTTTATTATTAGTTCCATCCTGTTGCCAATTCCCAGAAAAACAATTTTTCTGTGAATAATAGAAAATGAAGTATTGACCAGAGTGATTGAAACTAAAACCTCTGAATTTCTTCACACACACACCCATAAATAAAATAAGTTTTTGGAAAGTAGGTATAGTAATCACAGAAAAATCATTTGTTCAATAATTTATTGTCCTGGCTATATTCTCTCTCTTCTCAAGTATTGTACTTAAATATTCAGGTTTAAAATATGCATTAGTGTATTTCAATATTTGTTATATAAGAAATATTTTATTTTGTGATTGTCCAGACATTAATGGATCATGACTTACTGTACTCAATATGTCAAATCAAGTACAATTCACCATTAATGACTATAATTAAGGAAAAAAGGCCACTTGTTATGGATTTGGAGAAAAGGAACTGCTGAATGACTCATAAAGAATGCTAATTGCATTAATTTTACTACATTTGGGATGTCACAAAGGCAGAAGGGCTGGTAAAACATTTAGTGGGCTGGTAAATATTTTCCATCTATTGTTACGGTTGACTGGTAGCATTTAATAAATTTGGCTTAAAAAGCCCCATGCTAAAGGCAGTAAAATGTAATATGAGGAGATAATAAGCCAACTAAAGCAAATTACTGCCAAGTAAGATAATTACATTTAGGTTTAAATACATTTTATGCAATAAGTTTGTTACTATATCACAATATTATAGGTTAATCAAATGTAGGGAAAATGTTTAGAAAATAAAGATTTTTTTTCATGAGATTTAACTTGTGAGACAATTTGATTGAATTAATAGAAGGAAAATATTTTCTTAAATAAGACCTATGGGTTTTGTTTTTGTTTTGTTTTTGTTTTTGTTTTTGTTTCCCAGATGGCTAACTACAGACACTAGCTACTGGTTCTTCTCAGAAATAAAAACCAAAGTTACAGGTGAATGATCATGGCCTGAGTAGAATACTAAAGGAAGAATTTTAGAATCTGTCAGAGAACCCATGGGATGAAGCTGGGGTCCAGAAAAAAAAGGTAGCAAGAGTTTGGAAGATAACAACCCCTGAGGAACTTGTAATCCCATGGAAAGGGTAGGTTGGGTGTTTCTTTACTCCCTTTCCACCTGCAGCATATTGCTGACTGTCAAAATGTTGGTGAGCTTCTCTGCACCCCCAAGCCCAGGCACTGCTGTTGGTGGCCATTTGAGAAGTCCTTGAGAGCAGAGCATCAGAAGGCCAGTTCTCAAAGTTTCACTCACTCTCACCTCAAACCCAAGCTTAGGAGGTAGGCAATTTATTGGTTGTGAAGCCATTGTGGGCTACTGTTCTGCCCAGAGAATCTCGGCCTTTATGTATCTACATCAATAGATTTCCTGTAAACAACCCGGTAGAACCCAGTGAGACTGTGGCAACTACAGGAGACTGTCAAGACCCTGAAGAGCTGCAGGATTTCTGGAGGTCTTGCCTTCAAATTGGGCTACCCCTAGAGGAATGGGAAATGCAGTGTGCCAAAGCACCCTTTGGGCAAAGAAGACGTTGTGTACTCTCCCCTGCTTGAGAGTCCCCGCTTCTGAGCAGAAGGTGACTGTGCCCCCACCCACTGGAGATGTGAGTACGGTATCAGGCTCTAAAGGGGAGAAACGAGGTCCTACCCCAAGAGACAGGTGGCACCAACGACTGAGAATAGACATGGAGAGGGAGTATTCTGCCCCCTTATCCACTGGAACAGACACAACTTTGATCTTTCTGCTTGAAGTTGCTTCAGGGGTTTGCTTGAGTGCACCTGTGGACAGCTTTTCCAAGGCTATTGAAAGTGGCTGTAGCATCACTGAAAATTTTTCCCCCAGGCCCTTCCAACACAGAGCAGAAGGATTTTTTTGTAGCAGAGTGTGGTTCAGCTGCAGAGCTGTCTGTTTTGGGCTAAGGAAAGTGCAAACATCAGTTTCATTGCAACGTAGAGATAGAAACTGTCTAACTGAACTGAAGGCCAGGAGCCCGGGAACAGGGTTATGATAGGAAAGTGGATTGCCTTCCTGCCTTCCCAGTGTGTGTAGCCAGTGGACCCCCCTCTTCCATCAGATACATTTGTGCATCTCACCATGAGCTCTCCTTGCCATTCCCATTGGACCTGTGCTTCCCATAGTCTTTGGGGTATCTAAAAGTGAGCCAGCTCTTACTCGTAAGTGCCAACTACTGGACTGTAGAATGAAAAATCTGTTGACAGAGGGCCTTGGTGCTAGGTAATGAGATAAGCTTCCCAAACCTCTGCACTTCCAGCCCCAAAGAGGATAGTCTACTTATACTCCCTAAACATTGCTATTACAATCAGCATATGGAAAGTCACTATGCAAAAGCTATGTATAAACAAGGAAATCATACACAACTTTGTCACCCTGAAAGCAGCTAGAATTGAAGCCAAACAACATAATTACAGTCATATCCTCAATGTGGGGAAATAAAAAAGTCCCATCAAAAGAAACCAAGTTCAAAAATAATAAATCATAGCTTCTCCAGATAGAAAAAAAAATCTATGTAAAAAACCTTGGTAACACAGAAAGAAAAACACCCCCTAAATATCACACTACTTCTCCAGCAATGGATGCTAACCAAAATGAGAATTCTGATATTACAGATAAAGAATTGAAAATATAGATTGCCTGGAAGCTCAGCAAGTCCCAAGAAAGTTGAAAATCCACACAGTAAAATCAGAGAAACAATTCAGAATATTAATGAAAAATTTACTAAGAAGATCTGTATTACAAAAATAGAACTGCTGGAAAAGATTATTGAAGGAATTACTAATTATAATTAAAAGCTTTAACAATGGAGTAGACCAAACAGAAGAAATATTTCAGAGCTTGAAGACTGGTCCTTTGGATGAAGGTTGCCAGAAAAAATAATTAAAAATATAAACAAAGCCTTTGAAAATATGGTCTTATGCAAAGCAAACAGATTTATGAGTTATAGACATTCCTGAGGGAAAGGAAAATTGAAAAGCTTGGAAAACATATTTGACTGTATAATTTAGTAAAACTTCTCTGGTCTAGCTAGAGAATTAGACATCAAGATGAAAGAAGCTCAGAGAACACATGAAAGATTCTGTGCAAGAAAAATCTTATAAAAACATATAGTCATCAGACTATCCAAAGTAAATGCAAAAATATTTATTGAAAGCTACAGGAGAGGAATGTAATTACCTCTAAAGCAAATCCCATCAGTCTAACTGTAGACTTCTCAGCAGAAACCTTGCAAGCTAGAAGATATTAGGGCCTATTTTCAGTCTGCTTAAAAAAAATACACCTGACAGCCAAGAGTGCTGTATCCATCCTGCCAAACTAAGATTCGCACATGTAAGAGGAAATAAAGATTTCCCTGACAAGCAAATGCTAAGATAATGTGTCACCACTGGATTGGACCTATAAGAAATGGTCAAACAAATTCTAAACCTGGAAATGAAAGGAAAATATATATTTCCTAAAAGCCCATGAAAATTCTCAGGTCATAGATTTAAAGCAATTGCTCAATTGATACTACAAAGCATCTACAATGACACTTAACATTTGATAGTAACAAACTCCTCACCTATAAATATTAACCTCTTGAATGTAAATAAATGTTCCACATAAAAAATATACAATGATGATGAAGTGGATAAAAAAACAGGCTTTGCCATATACCTGTCTTCAAGAAACCTAACTTGTAAGAATATTCTCAGTCTCAAAGAATATGGTGGAAAAAGATACTCCATCCAAAAATATACCCAAAATTAGTAGGAACAGTTATATTTACATCATATAAAACAGACTTTAAACGGCCAACACTACAAAACAGGCAAAAAAGTCATAATATAATGATAAAACGTTCAATTTAACAAGAAGATATAATAATTCTGTGTCTACTGAACACTGGAGCATCCAGATTCATTAAGCAAATAATACTAGAACTAAGAAAAGAGAAAGAATAAATCCAATAATACTAGGGGACTTCAACACCATACTGATATCACTAAGCAGATTACTGCGGAAGAAAATTAACAAATTGTGAACTTAAACTGGACTCTAGAGAAAATGGGCTAATAAACGTTTACAGAACATCCTATCCAACAACTGCAGAACACACATTTTTCTCACCTGTGCATTGACCATTCTCCACAATAAACCATATACTTGGCCATAAACCAAGTCACAATAAATTTTAAAAAATCAAAATCAGATAAAGTATCTACTTGAACCACAGTGAGTAAAACTAGAAATAAATATCAAGGGCAATTCTCAAAATTACAAAAGTAGATAGAAATTAAACAACGTACTCCTGAATGATGTTTCAGTAAACAATGAAATCATGCTATAAATTAAAAAGAATGGAAACAAATAAAAATAGAGACAAAACCTCTATCAAATCCTCTGGGATACGGAAAAGACAGTGCTAAAAGGAAAGCTTACAATGTTAAATGCCTACATCATATAGAAAGATTTCCAATTATAAACCTCATGTTTCGGTTAAAAAAACAGCATTCAATAAAATTCTACATGATAAAAGCCCTAAACAAATTAGGTATCAAAGGAATACCTCAAAATAATAAAAGCTATATATAACAAATTCACAGCCAACATCATACTGAACAAGGAAACGTTGAAAGCATTCCACCTAACAACTGGAACAAGACAAAGATGTTCACTTTTACTACATCTATTCAACACAGTAAGTCGTAGTCAGAATAATCAGGCAAGAGAAAAAAAATATAAAGCATCCAAATTGGGAAAGAGGGAGTTATATTACCTCTCTTTGCTGATGATATAATCTTATAAATAGAAAACCCTAAAGAGTACTCCAAAAATATTCTAGATTTGATTAATGACTTTTGTAAAGTTTTAGAATACACAATAATTGTACAAAAATGTAGCATTTCTATACACCAATAATGTTCAAGCTAAGAAACCCATTAAGAACTCATTCTTGTTTACAATGGCTACAAAAAATTTTTTAAAAACCTAGAAATACATTTAACCAAGAAGGTGAAAATCTCTACAAGGAGAACTACAAGACACTGGTGAAAAAAAATCACAGATGACGCAAATAAAAGCAGAAACATCCACATTCTCATGGATTGAAAGAATCAATATTATGAAAACGACTTTAATGACCAAAGCAATCTACAGATTCAACACAATTTGTATTAAATTACCAACATCATTTTTTATAGACTTAGAAAAACAATCCTAAAGTTAATACAGATCCAACAAGAGCCTGAATAGACAAAGCAATTCTAAGGAAAAAAAAATTAGAGTAAACAAAATTGTGTGGTATTGGTATATATTCAGACACACAGATCAAGAGAACAGAATGTTCAATTCATAAAAGTCGACAATTATGGTATTCCCATTATATAAATGAGAAATCTGACCTTGGGGAGTTTAAGCATGTGGCCTAATTTTTGCAGCTGAGAAATAATAGAGTTAGGTTTCAAAGTGACATTATTTGGGTCTGGAGTTCATATTTTTATGCCATGCAATGATATATCTTCATATGCTTGGTTTTTCTTCTGCTTTGTTTTTTTAATTCAATGGTTCCTTTACATATACACATGAAGCATACTGGTATATTTATGTGCAGATGTGTATACATATGTTCATGTATGTATATATATATACATAATTGATACCAGTATAATTATTATGTCATAATATCTAATAAAGGAAGTTCTCACCTTCATTTACTATCTTTACACATGTTTCTTGATTATTCTCAGGCAATCCTTATTAATTATAAGATATTTTTATCCCTTGTGACAGTGGTCAATCAAAAAATCCTTTGTTTCTTCTCTATCCATCATCTTTCATGGTGAAGGAGCCACTATTTGAATTAATTTAACATAAATTACTCTTGTACTTGACTTCTTGTATTCAATACAATGTACTTGAGAGTCATCCATTCATGTTTTAAGTATTAGTAGTTTGTTTTCTTATGAATGTTTACATGTCTAGCTGTTTATTTGATATATCTATTATTTGTTTACTTGTTTTGAATGTATTCCATTCTATGAATATAACACTATGTTTATATCTATTCTCCTCTCCTCCTAATAACAGGCATTTTAATTATTTTTGGTTTGCCATTCTCCCATAAGTCTTTTTGTAGACATAATATCTTAGTCTTCAGTAAATAATAAGAAATGGCAATGATAAGTCATATGACAACTATATAGTTTGGTTTAGAAATTATTGACTTCATCAGATATAGAGATCCACTGCTTAGATATTACTAGATATTACTTCAGGAGACAATCTGGCATGACTAGTACTAGACTAGAGCATCCAGCTGTAGCATTTTGAGGAATCGCCAGAGCATATGAGCAAAGGCCATGGTCTATACAGGCAGCCCTCCCATGAGGATTGAGCACACTAGATTCTGCTGAGTCAGTCTTTGCTCCTGGACTACTCAGTCATCACTGAGACTTGCTTAAGATCAACACCACAATCTGAGGTTCTTCCTACACATTCGCCTGTCCTTTTGCCCTTCCACACCAGTAGCATGGTCTGAAGTCTTTCTCATTCCTGACAACTTTCTTTTTACCTTCCACAGTTGCAGTGAGGGCATAACCCTACCATTACCTTCTATGTCCCCCTGTAAAATAAAATTCTATTTATTTGTCTGTAAGTGTGTATTTCTGATATTTTATGTCACTGTTAACATATATTGCATAATAATTTTATACATGAATCATTAGAAATTTCCAAGTCTTTTCTTTTTTAAAATGAAAAGAAAGAGAAAAGTAATTAATAGCTACCCTCAAAATCACATTACTACTTTTTTAGCAGAATATTGAAAACAGTTTATATTTTAGTCTGGGCCAGGTGTGGTGGCTTATGCCCGTAATCCCAGCACTCTGGAAGGCAGACGTAGGCAGATCACCTGAGGTCAGAAGTTCGAGACCAGCCTGGCCAACATGGCCAACATGGCAAAACCCCATCTCTACCAAAAATACCAAAAAAAAAAAATTAACCGTGCATGGTGTTGGGTACCTGGAATCCCAGCTACTTGGGAGGAAGAGGCAGGAGAATCACTTGAACCTGGGAGCTGGAAGTCAAAGTGAGGTGAGATGGCATCATTGCACTCCAGCCTGGGCAACAGATCATGGCTCCCTCTCAAACAAAGAAACAAACAAAAAGGAAACCAACCCTGAGACAGCCAAGGAGTTAGCTCTTACAGACAGAAAACGTAAGATCAGCTATTATAAATATTTTATAGGAATTAATGGAAATATTTTCAAAGAATTAAACAAAAATGCATGTAAAGAACTAAAGAAAAGATATTCTTGATGAGTGAGACAGAACAAGACTCTGTCTCAAAAAGCAAGTCTGTTTTTTATACATGCATATATATACATACATGAACACACACACATATAAACATTAGTTAATATTTTTGAATGAATGTGTAGTGTTTTCTTTACAGCTTTACATGATTTTAACTTAAAGAAATTAAACACTGGGTGAATTTTCTAAATGTAACTTATATTTGAGAATTAAGAAAAACATGTTTGAGGTTATAGAAATTATTTTATTCTGAAAAAGTAGAGTATCACAATGTTAGCACATAAAATAGTGATTTTTCTACTGCTTTAAAAGAATGTATTGCTTATTCCTTTTGCTTCATTTTTGTTTTTGTTCTTGTTTTCAGCTTTACTAAGACATAATTGACAAATACAAATTGCATATATTCAAGATATACGTGATTAGCTGATATACATGTACATTATGAAATTATCAGCACAATCAAATTAATATAGTCATTACCACACTTAGTTGCCATTCACTTGTGTGTGTGCACATGAGTGTAGTGAAGACACTTAAGACCTACTGTCTTAACAAATTTTGGGTATACAATACAGTATTATTAACTATGGTCACTATGCTGTACATTAGACCTCCAAAACATATTCATCTTAGAAGTGAAAATTTGTACCCTTTCAACATTTCCTATTTCCTCTATCCCCCATTCCTTATCAATGGCTGTCTTACTATCTGCTTCTATGAGTTTGACTTTTTAAAAATTCTCCATATAAATGAGATCATGCAGTACTTTTCTTTCAGGGTCTGACTTATTTCAGCTAACATAATATCTTTCTTAATATTGTTGCAAATAATAGGATTTCGTTCATTTTTAAAGCCAAAAAATATTCAGTGTATGAATATACCACATAGTCTTTCTACATTCATCTATCAATAAAGGGTTAGATTGTTTATGCATTTTGGATATTACTAATAATGCTGCAGTAGAAATGGGGGGGTAGATACTTATTTAAAATTTATATTTTATTTTCTTTAGATTTATATCCAGAAGTAAAATTGTTGGAATATATGGTAGTTCTAGCTACATTTTTTTAGCAATCTTCATATAGTTTTCTTTAAAATGCTTTCACAATGAACATTCCCACCAAAAGTGTATAAGCTTTCTATTTTCTCCACCACCTTACCAATAGTTTTTTATCTCATGTCTTGATGACAATAGCTATCCTAACGTGTCATATCTCACTTTGATTTCATTTTGTATTTTCTTAATGATTAGTTATGTTGAGCACCTTTTCATACACCTGACAGCCACTTGTATATCCTTGGAAAAATTTACATTGAGATCCTTCATTTGAGTTATATGTTGTGTTGCTACTGAGTTCTGTGTGATCTTCATATATTTTGGATATTAACCCCTTAACAGATATATCATTTGCCAATATTTTCTCACATTACATAGGTTGCCTTTTCATTTTATTGTTTTCTTTGCTATGTAGAACCTTTTTAGTTTGATGCAATTCCATTTGTTTATTTTTTCTTTCATGGCTTATGCTTTTGGTGTTATAACCAAGACATAATTGCCAAGCTCAAGGTCAAGGAGGTTTTCCCTATGATTTCCTCACAGATTTTTATAGTTTAAGTTCTTACATTAAATTTTTAAACAATTTCAAGTTTATTTTTGTATATGTTGTAAGATATGAGCTTAATTTCATTCCTTTGCCTGTAAATATTCTGTTTTGCCAACACTATTTATTGAAGACCACATTTTTTTATTGTATATTCTTGACACTCTCATTAAATACACAGCACAAAATCATGCTGAGAGACTTCACATCAGTGGGTTATAATATTATAAACACACACAAAAAATACAAATTATTGTTTAGATAAGTTATGATCTATACATGTGGAGCCATTACAAATAAAAATACATTATTCAGTTTTATAATAAACTGCTATTATTCCCATTGATGATAACACACCTAATACCCATAACATTTCAAGTTATGTGAGAATATCCTGGCATGAGAGAAAGGTGGTTTAATTTTTTTTAGGTGTAAGAAAACGAAAAGATAATAATCAATGTGTATTTATTCCTATTGTTAAGCTATTGTTACTAAGTAGTGTTTACATTTTATTTTGATTCTGTTCAATTAGGGAAATAAAAAATATTTATAATAAAAGCAGTTAGTGAAACTAAAAATGCATTTTACTGGGAAAATGTCATAGAAAAATAATATTCCATTTCCAGAATAAAAAATAAATTGTTTTTAAAATATTCATTGAACTATGAAGTTCTGTTGTGTAATTTCATATCATAAAATATAACTTAAACTAAGAATTCCAAGGCTCACATTCTGTTAAAAGATAAGCTAGAATTTTCAGTTTTGATTGTGCTTTTTATTTTTCTCATAGAAAGAGTACTAAAATAGCGTTTATAATTAATAAGAAAATAATGACATTTAATTCTTTAGCCTTTTAATTGGTTTCCTTTTAAAGCTTTAATTTGCAACTTGTAAATTGCCTTGATACATATGAAAGTGTCTATTCCTCAGGTAATTTCATTTTTCAAAGTTGTACTTTATGACTATGCACTACTAGTGTTATCTTTTAATGACAGGTATTTTTCTCTGATATTATAGAAGGCAGAAGTATTTTAGAAAATTGCTTAAAATGAAAAGGGATACTTTCTATACATATAAAAACTTCTACATTCAAAATCTCGATAGGCTTTGTTTAAAATTAACATGTGTAATTTATCTTTGTGATTACTCCTTTAATGATCAATCACTGACCATCAACAAGGTGGCCATTATCTTTGTGTTATCCTTACCCTGTCTTTTCTCTTATCCTTCTTTCATTAACCTATTTTGAGGAGGGTGAATTACTGGTAAATATTCTTTGAGAAACTTCGAGGACAATTTTGCATTTCAAGATGCTTGTCAATGAGCTGTTAAGTGTTCAGACTAAATTATTGACAATTTTTGTAAAGCCTGTGATTCAAAATAATCTTTTGTTTAGCAGTTTTGCTTAAGTACTGACATGGTTCTCTAGAGAATATATAAGGAAAAGAGGAGGCTGGAGAAGAAAGGTTGCTCACAGAGTATATGTCAAAAGAATGTGGAGAGAATATAGGCTATTTCTATTTCTATTGCTTAGGAACAGAAAGGATGTAGTCCCTTTCTAAGAAATTCTGCTTTCTTAGGTGCTCACAGCTCTATTAATTATTTTGGGGAAGAAAACTGAGCACACAAAAACTACTTGAGATGCCTTATTTTGACCAAAAATTGTTTGTGTTAATCTGGTTTTAATATGTGGGAACAATCATGCTAGATAATTTTAATCACTTTGAAATTATTTGCCTTTGAAAAGACACTAGTCAAGTGACGGATTTCCAGTAGGTAAAGTTCATGACCAAAAGAGGTGTAACTGATATCTTTATTAATCCTTTCTCCATGCTTAATTAGTAGAATTTACAATATATTGAAAAATTTCCCCAAATCACAGTTATAAAAGCATATCAATTTAAACAGAGATGTAAGTAAACTAAACTTCTTATTAAAATGATTATTTCTGAAGAGAATTATCTATATTTAATCTTTAAATGTCTCTAAAAACATCATACAAACATAAAGACACACACATATATGCACAAACATCTACTTTTCCTTGTAGAATAGGAGTATGAAATTGAGGAGTAAATAATTATTGTTCTTTGTTCAATATGAGTTAATCTAAGGATAGAAAATTTTAGGTGATCTTTTGATTCACTGTATTCAGAAGATTTTGAAAAACTTACTTAGCAAACTGAAATTACGTCTGGACCACTTCTCAATGCAATAAAGCAAATACGTTTTGTCTGAAGACTTTTTTAACTTTCAGATGCCTTCCTTTTTATATAGTTATGACAAGCTTACATTTTATTTTTCTATAAATTATCCCTAACATCTTTAAATATATAGTGATATATTCTAGAATTTTATTTTATCCAACATAACTTAGCTTAGGGCTTCCCAGTCCCTAGGCTATGCCTGTTAGAAACCTGGACACACAGCAGGAGGTAAGAGGCCAGGAAGCCAGAGAAGCTTCATCTATATTTACAGCCACTTCCCATCATTCGCTTTACCACCTGAGATCCACCTCCTGTCAAATCAACTGAGGCATTTGATCCTCATAGGAGCACGAACCCTATTGCGAACTAGACATGGAAGGGATCTAGGTTGCATGCTCCTTACAGCAATCTGATGCCTGATGACCAGTTACTGTCTCCCATCACCGCCAGGTGGGACTATCTAAGTTGCAGGAAAATAAGCTCAGGGCTCCCACTAATTCTATATTATAGGGAGTTATATAATTATTTCATTATGTATTGCCATGTAATAATAATGGAAGGCACAACAAACATGTGTTTGAATTGTCCCAAAACCATCCCCACCCCACCCCAGTTTGTGGAAAATAACTGTCTTCCATGAAACCAATCCCTGGTGCCAAAAAAGGTTGGGGACTGCTGCCTTAGCTAGTAAATAGGCCAACTTCAAAAAATCAGGAAAGACTGCAAACATTATAATCAAAAAATTAGAATCAGTTTTCAGAAAATAAATATTGTGTTTGTTCCTATCATTAATAGATATATTCATTCACTGGCAAACAGTTTACTTGTATTTCACTTTTGGGTGATTTATCTTACCATTTTAGGGCTTATACAATTAATATTAATTTTTATATCATGTAAGTATGTTAAAAATCTTTAGAATTTGGATTATAAGATATTATATCGTATATATTTTATTTGATTAGGTGTTCATGAATCTTCACATTTACAAAACTGTGAGGAGATACTATCAGTTTATAGGTAGGAAAATACATCATACATATAATTTTGTATTTACAGGCATAATTAGGTACATGAATCATGCTATTATACAGCCACAAGATGACCAATAGCACTAAGGTTACTGTCTTTAAAGAAAAGTAAAAATGCAAAGGTATATAAATTAAAATGAAATAATCTCTCTACCATGTAAATCCCCTTCATCTCTACCCACATACTCTCCCAACCCAGATACACATACCTAAACACACACCTACATGTCTGTGTGAACTGTGAACGAACATTAATTACTTAGTCTCCATCCCAGATTTTTTTACCATACTCACATGTTTGCTTTGCTTTACTTAATTATAATTTAAATATATCTGACAACCATCTGAATAGAATATAACTGATATAAGAATTTTAACCATAATAAAAAGCCTTTGAAAATTAAAAATATAAATCAAATTAACAATAAATAATCCAATAAATAATACAAATCCCCAAAACCAATAAAACTTACTTATTTTAAAGGTATAGTTTGATCCCATTTTGTAATGGCACACATCCAAGAAGAAGGCATGTAGACACTGGAGACTGAGTAAGGCAGAACAGGATTTATTAGGTGACAGAAAAAGCTCTCAGCAGAGAGGGGACCTAAAAGAGGGCTGCTAGCTACAAGTTTACATTCTGTGGTTTTGTGGACTGGGAAGGAAGAGGAGTGCCCTGACTAGCCTGTGAGCCATTTTGGAAAAAGCACCATTCAGAAAGAGACATGATAGTGTAAAGAACCACTTGGAAGCAGAAGTGACAAGTTGGTCTGCAATCAACTGGGGTCTGGGGTGACATTTTATGCTATGGAAATGAAGACAGCCCATGATCACAGAAAGATAAGTATATGTAAAATAGGTGAAAGGTAATGACATATTGGGAGGAAGCATGCAAAATATGAGTAGGAGTCCTCACTCTGGTCCATGGATTCTATCCAGAACTGGCAGCTCAGTTTTCAGGCCTTGGACTATTCTTGGCTTGAAGGTCGAGTTTTACTGGGCACCCAGCCCTTCTTGCCTAGGAATTCATCTGCCTCCTACCACTGTCACTATAATTTGTGTATCAACTCAACAGTTGTTAAATAATTTGGGTTGTTTTCATTTCATTGTCTATAATGAATGATGTTGAATTAACATACACTTAATTTTCTATGTGGACACATTTCAATTTTCTTGAGCAAATACCTAGGAGTGAAATCTCAAGTTATATAGTAAGTATATGTTTAACATTTTATGAAATGCCAAACCATTTTTCACAAAAAATGTGCAAATTTACTTCCCACAGAAATATATAGTATTCCATTTGCCTCACATCCTTGCCAACATTGATGTCAGTTCTTTTAATGTTTGCTATACTAGTGTCTGTGTGCTAGCATCTCATTTTGGTTTTAGTCATTTACCAGATAACTGGTAAAGTATAGTGCCTTTTCATGTGTGTATTAGCTATTCATATATCTTCTCTTGGTTAGTGTCAATTCAAATAATTTGCCTTTCTAAAATAAAGTTAATTGTCTTCTTGAATTATGAGTTTTTTCTGAATTCTGGATAAAATTCTTATATCAGCTATATTGCTATATTTCCCTGTCAGATGCTGAGGTCTAATATAGTTCATTATTTCTTTCAAAGTACAAAAGTTTTAATTTGAGGCGGGGCATGGTGGCTCACTCCTGTATTCACAGCACTTTTTATTTTAATAAGTTAAGGTTTTTAAAATTAAAATCTATTACATATTTTGAATTACTTTATTGTGTGGTGAGATAAGTGTTGAGTTTTATTTTATATTTTTGCCTGCATATATATGGTTATTTCAGCACCCTTTGTTAAAATGGGTATCTTATAATTATCTTTAGTTATAATCATTTTATTTAACTATATAAAGTGCATATATTATAATTATATTTAATTTATTATCAGTTTAATTAAATTGTAACTTTCTAGAAATTATTTTAATAATGTATTTGTGGCTATATTTTAGGGAATTCCATTATTTTTCATTAATTTTATATGTTGTAGCTTTTGGCAATAACACAACATTATTAATTATTGAGGTCTTAAAACAAGAAATAGTAAGACCTTCAACCTTGCTCTTCTTTTTCAGTATTACTTTCACTAAGCAAGGTATAAAACTTTTCAAATAAAATTATAAAATCAGCTGTGAGTTTTTGTTTCTAAAATGATTGCTAAGATTTATTGTCATTGCATTGAATGTACAAATCAGTTTAAGAAGTCTGGGGATAAATGCCATGTTAAATTATTTCATCTTAAATTTATGAAAACGCTATACTAAAATCATATTATCATTTCATTTATGTGAAGTTCAAGAAAAAGTAAAACTAACCACAGTAATAGAAATTAACAATGGTCACTGATGAGACTGGAAAATGGTTAAAAATGGCACCAAAGAATTTTCTGGGACAATAGGTACATTTTACATATTGTTTTGGATAGTATTATGTGGGTATATACAATTGTTAAAACTCATTCAAATATATGTTTTAAAATTTGTTCTTCTAACATATCAAATATTTTAATATTATACACCTACTTATGCTAATGTCAATATATAATTTGATACTGTTGATACTTTCTAGCTGCCCAGAAGTAAAACCTTAATCATTTTGTAATATTATTCTAATATCCTGCATAATTCAATGTTATCATCATCCTAACTGTATCAATTAGTAAAATAAACATACTGCTTTGGACTATCTATAAGAGGAAGTAGTAACAGCCAGTTTTGAGAGTAACGGTAAATATTTAAATGATAGTTTAATCATAGCATATGCTAATTAGAATGTAGTTCTTAAGAGTTTCAACTCAGCATAAAACTCTCATCAATGGTACCTTTTGTAATGGTCCCTCTGGTATCTGTAAAAAATAATATATACTATGAAAGATATATTTTATCTTCTTTGAATAAGTGAAAATGAAATGTTTTGAGCCATTATTAGAAAGTACATCATATTCATATATTGAAGAAAAGTAGATAGGTTTACATAGAGGAAGGAGTAAAACACAAAAAAAGTTAGAGAAAATAAAGATATCACATATACTTATTTTGCTTATTATGATGAGTTTCCAATGTTAAGAAATATTTTATACCAAAATCCATTTAAGAAATGGAATTAAGAAATATTTAAACATGACTGCACAAATCTGTTATATTGACAAAATCGCCTCTATATTACAATAAATACTTATCTACTCTTTGTATCAAGAAATAAATATATATTCATTTTTTCCGTTGACTCAGTTAACAGAAAACAGTCTGTTCGGATAACACCCTGAAATCTTATGATTATGACTTTAAGAACCATTAGCTAGACTGTCTAATGAATTTTATTTTTTGTTTTTCAACAATATAAATTACAAACTAGAGCCATTATATGTAGCAGAGCATTTTTTAAAATTGTAAATACTAGAGTTTTAGTTTATCATAAGTTATTAAACTTTATGCTTTATTAGGAAGCATCACTTATTTAAAAGTAATTACCACTTTACTTTGGAAAGTAATACCTGTACCTCATGTTTCGTGTTTTACTCCATACACGGGATGAATTTTTAATAAGCGATGATAGCAGATGAGATATTAATAAAACAGAACATGAGGAGCTGGATAAGACAAATGAGACTTATGTGCTTAGGAGCATGAACATTGTAAACCATGGTGTATAGAGGTGAAACCTTAAAACAAACTCAACAGTAATTGGGATAATCTTGTCTTCCAAAAAATTCATCAGACTGATTCTATGCTAAAGGAACATTTAATCATTCATAGAGCAGTCTACCAAGACTTTTAAGGTAGAATATAACACAAGTTCTCCTGACAAGTGATGCTGCATATCCTAAAGTCTTAAAATACCATGAGTAATCAGTATTTCAATATTAATAATTTCATTGCTCAGTTATTCAATGTTCCAAAAGATAAACAGATATAAAATAAATAAACTATATTTTTACATTTAAAACATTTTAAACTAAGATTTAGATAGTTTTAAATAATAAATATCAACAAGAATCTGAAATATTTTACCTTAGGTGCTTGATATCTCATGTAAGTGTATTTTTAAGAGGATTTGTTTAATTATATGTATGTCTCTCTTTCTCTCTGTCAACCATGTTAAGAGCCATAATCATTCAATTTGTTTTATCATTTTAATAGTGAAATTTTTCATAATTATCATAGATTATTCATTTTAATTCTAATATTAAAATATTTAATGTGAAAATATTACATATTTTGAAACTACCACCTTAAGTACAAAGCATATCAAATTGCTCAGTAGTAAAAAAAAGATTGAGAAACATGAAACAAAAATAATGTATTCTGTTTGAGAGAAAGTCATCAAGAAACATCTGCCTCTCCTAAATAAATTAGGTAATCAGCTAAAATGGGCCATGTGTTATTAAGTAACTCTTCTTTAGTATATTTGCATTAGGTCTTTAATCACTTGTGAAGCACTAGTTTCCATGAAGTGTGACATGGCATTATTAAAAGAAAATTGTACTTAGATGTTTTTTCTTTTTTTTATGTTTTTTAAATGCATTTTAAGCACTTTGTAAAATCATGAAAACATTGAAAACAAGTGCAATATACTTTCTAAATTCCCCATACCTGTAGTACATTTCCTTTTATATTCTTTGGTTAGATTCCAAAAAATAACCCTCTCAGTGAAGGTCCCAGTGTGTAGCTTGATTTATTATCTCCTTTCCTGTTTTTCATTTCATCTACCTTTTTCTTCTTTTCTACCCCGAAAAATTCCTATTGAACCACATCAATTATGATATTAATTATATTTCACTTAAAAAAGAAGTTTTTATAATGAAATTCTCTAATATAAATGGTATAAAACTAACATAATACTTCTAATTTTTCTTTATTATTTAAATAAAAATGAAATAGTGTTTCAGTCTGCTAAACTAAACTTATGCCTTGAATCATCTTTATTTTCCATGATCAAATTTTAATCTACAATTGTCTGGCACACACTGCGTCCTGTGCTACACAACGATTCAAAGACCTAAGAGGGACCGGCCGGGGATAAAGAAAGATAAACAGACAAACATAGAGAGCTGAGCCATGCAGTCCGAAAAGCTGATGATGTTAGTCTGTTCAGCTCAACCTGCCTCAGAGTACTTTATTTTATATGTTCACAATGCACATAGCAGAGGGAGGGTGAAGTTACTTAGAACACCCTGTGGTTATAACTCTCATACTTCAGTTAACATACTTTAGCTAACAATTATCTTGCATCAAGGTCAGTGAGAGCTGATTATCATTTTCTAGGCCTCTCTGCTCTTCTCTGAGACATACACATTCCCCTATTATGGTTTTGCTTCTCTGGAGTTTACCCAAAGTTCACAGCAGCCTTGCTGCTAATTCCCTCAGAGAGGATGGGCTACTCTGGCTCTCTACACAAGTGTTTGAAAGTCATTTGCCTTGAATGGCCAAAAATCTCTTTTCCAAAGCTATGGGTCCGATTCAAGTCTTAACTATTTCATACCCAAAATGGTTTCCTAGTCACAAATATGTAATTTGCTATCTCTCATCACTCTCCCCTTAGAAAAAAACTGTTTATTGTCGAGTTTCCCACATTTATTTGGTATATAAAATAGTTTATGTGTAATAGACTAAAACATACGGAGTATACCAAACACATTTTTACTGATCCCCCAGAACTTATGATAGACAATATATAATTAATATAAAAATAAATGTGAAATAGTGTTAGAATAAAAGAATTATTAACAGAAATAAATTGTGAGACATTTGTAGAAAACAGAAAGTATGTGGGATCATGTTAATGAAACCAGCCCAATTGTCTCATAGAACAGATGTTTATATTTCAATTGTCTCATAGAATAGATGTTTATATTTCTTTGGAATAAACATAGAAAGTGAACATCCTGGCTGGGTGAGGTGGCTCATACCTGTAATCCCAGTATTTGGGGAGGCAAAGGCAGGCAGATCATAAGGTCAAGAGAGTGAGACCATGCTGGCCAACATGGTGAAACCCATCTCTACTAAAAATACAAACATTAGCTGGGCTTGGTAGTATGTCCCTGTAGTCCCAGCTACTTGGGCAGCTGAGGCAGGAGAATCACTTGAACCTGGGAGGCAGAGGTTGCAATGAGCTGAGATTATACCACTGCACTCCAGCCTGGGGCAGAGTGAGACTCCGTCTCAAAAAAAAAAAAGTAATTAAGTGTCCCACAATTAAAACTTGAAAAAGTTACATTTCTTTTATCTGAGTTCCTTTATAGGAAATCAACCATCAATCCTCCCAGATAGTATCAAGGAACTGAAACTTGCCAGAATCACTACATCTGTTCAGTAATAGACCAGATTCCTCACTAGTCAAGATTGCCTACCCAACTACCTACTTCTTGTTGACCAACTCCTCTTCCTCACCTCTCTAATTTCTGTTTTCCCACACATGATTACATTTCTTCTCTGCTATATAAATTGCTGATTTTAGTTGATTGAGGATATACATTTGAGACTGATCTCCCATATCCTTGGCTGCAGCACCTGAATAAAGCCTTCTCCCGTGGCAACAATCATTGTCTTCATGATTGGTTTCATGCAGTAAGCAGCAGGGCATAGGCTGAAACTCTGTGTTCTGATGACATTAACATGAGTGGAGGAAACAGTCACCCAGATATATGTGTGAGAAAATACTAACACATAGGGAGAAGATAAAGAATAATTTCAAGATCATAGTGAAGAAATGTGAAGATATTGAAATGACCATAGTGAAATAGTTATAATACTTTTATTTTTAGTATTTCTCATGGGGAGATTGTATAATTCTGAGAGTATTTGAGAAAAATCTAGGGAAATGAAACAAGAAGAGAAAGGAAAATAGTTATCATACTCATTTGTTCTTAAAGTGTGGCAATAGTGGGTGCCAATTTGCACTGAGCCACAAGAAACACTTCCACTAGAAAGACAGCTATGTATTTGCAGAAGATTCACATGAAAAAAAGTTATCAATACAAATAAATAAACCACTATAATTTATAAATACAAAAGCTAATTTGTAAACAAAAGCTAGCAAACCAATACAACAATTGTTTCTAAACAGACATGATAAAAAGTATCTATGCTTTATCACACAAAATACCTTCTCCCCATAAAATATATATATATTGATATGTAAAACATATATGTACAATTGGCAAAAAAAACACATGAAATAATGTTTTGCATCATTACTTATCAGAGAAAGGAAAATAAAACCTCTATGAATTGGCAACATGTGCTCACTAGACTGCCTATGTTTCAGCTTGACAATACCACGTGTTGAGGAAATAGAAAAGCTGGAACTCTCAAACACTCCTGGTGAGAATGTAAAATGATACAGCCACTTTGAGGTCATGGTTTATAATTTCATTTACCATATGATTCAGCAGTCTTTTATAAGTTTTATTTTGCTGTTAATTGACACATAAAATTGTACATTTTTGTGTGGATTCAGTGAGAGTTCTTAACATATATGTACACTGCAAAACAATTAAATCAGGGTAATAACCATATACATCACCTCAAATATTTGTCATTTCTTTGTGCTGATGAGATTCAATATTCTCACTTCTACCTATTTTGAAGTATACAATGCATTACTGTTGATAATAGTCACCCTATTGTAAAATACAGTACCAGAATTTATTTCTCCTATTTAACTATACCTTTGTACCCATTTACTAAACTTTCCCCATCTCTTCCCACTTTTTCAGTCTCAAGTAATCAGTATTTACTTGCTAATTCTACAAGATCAACACTATTAGCAATTGTGAATGGGAGTTCACTCATGATTTGGGTCTCTGCTGGTCTATTGTAGGTGTAATGAAATGCTTGTTGAGAAAACTGGCTAGGCATGTGCAGAAAGCTGAAACTGGAGCCCTTCCTTACACCTTATACAAAAATTAACTCCAGCTGCATTAAATATTTAAGTATAAGACCTAACACCATGAAAAACCCTAGAAGAAAACCTAGGCAATACCATTCAGGACATAGGTATAGGCAAGCAGTTCAAGACTAAAACACCAAAAGCAGTGGAAACTAAAGCCAAAACATGAAAGGATATGGAATTTATCAAAGGTTTTTTTCTGCATCTCCAAGGCTATGGTAAGTTCCAAATATTCCCAAATCTCTGTCTTCTGAGCCCTCCAAACAATTCCAAGCTCTTCTTGTTACACAGTTCCAAAGTTGCTTTACATTTTCAGGTATCTTTATAGCAGCACCCCAGTCAATTTACTATATTAGTCTGTCCTCATGCTGCTAACAAAGACATATCTGAGACGGGGTAATTTATAAAGGAAAGATGTTCAATGGACTCACAGTTCCACATAGCTAGAGAGGCCTTATAATCATGGCAGAAGGCCAAGAAAGAGTAAAGGCACATCTTACATGGTGACAGGCAAGAGGGCATATGCAGAGGAACTCCCCTTTAAAAAACTATCAGCTCTCATGAGACTTACTTACTATCAGGAAAATAGCACAGGAAGAGCCTGCCCCATGACTCAATTACCTCCCACCAATTCCCTCCAAAAACACATGGGGATTTTGACAATTCACAGTGAGATTTGGGTGGAGACACAGAGTTAAACCATATCAGTAAAGGAAGAAATATAATGTAAGTGGAAGTAATAAGAATGTTTTGTATCTTTATTGGGGTAATTTCACAAGTCAATACATCTATAGAGGAACTTCATTTGTATTCTTTAAACTGGTGCAGTTTATTATACCTCAATAAAGTTGTTTTAAAATGTCTAATGCTTATAAAATCCTTAATAAAGTAATCAATATAGAAATGGAGAAAAACATACATATAAAAACTTTTTTCTGGCCGGGTGTGGTGGCTCAAGCCTGTAATCCCAGTACTTTGGGAGGCCAAGGCGGGTGGATCACAAGGTCAAGAGATCGAGACCATCCTGGTCAACATGGTGAAACCCCGTCTCTACTAAAAATACAAAAAATTAGCTGGACATGGTGGTGCACGCCTGTAATCCCAGCTACTCAGGAGGTGGAGGCAGGAGAATTGCCTGAACCCAGGAGGTGGAGGTTGCAGTGAGCCGAGATCACGCCATTGCACTCCAGCCTGGGTAACAAGAGCGAAATTCCGTCTCAAAAAAACAAAAAAAAACAAACAAAAATACCCTTTTTTTCGGTTATTTAACACACTTAAGTATCCTTAGTGAGGACAGAGATATATACATACATACACACACATGCACACACACATATACACACATGCATATACATGTGTTTGAGTCAGATCTTACTTATAAATGTTGTCTTCACATAATAATTAATAATGTCTTCCTTTCATTTCATTGCTAGAAACAGTGAAATCCAGTGGTAATGATTATACCTTGCAATGAGTTTGTGGTTTCTAATACAGTTATCCAACAGAGAAAACTCCCTGGAGAAATGGCTGAGTCTCTGACTGTGGAAGGAAAATTCTGAGATGAGGCTAGAGCATAAGCTGGAGTGGCACAGGATAATACAGTGCTCAAAACACATACACACAGACACACATACTGATGGTGATATATCAGTGGGATAAAAGAGCTTAACAAAAAAGCTCCTGATGACCAACACTGTAAAAATTTAAGAAATAAAATAAATGAGGTAGTATTAAATTCTAATTCAAACTATAATAAAATCCATGAGTTCATACTGATATACAAATATAAATATCTATATACATAAATTCTCTACGTAATGTCTCTTTATATTTATATATATATATATATATATATATAAAATCTATATAGATATATAATGGATTGTCTATATGTAACATATATATGATTATATATAATCTATATTTAATAGATTGACTAAATAAATAAGTGGGTGAAAAGAGATAAATCTTTCATGTATAAGTTTTCCAAGATATATATGTACATAATTTATTCTAAAGGGTATAGATCATAACCTGTCACAACTTAAGTGTGGATTTTTCTTAGTGGTTTGTTTTCCAAAAGCATGAAATGAAAAGGGAGGCAGAAAGTAACTACACTGGTAACTTCAACAGCCAGGTAACCAAGGTCAATGTAAACAGTGATAAGTCTAGTTGATGGTATGGACTTTGGATTTGTAGTGATGAAATGGCACCTTACTTCTGTGGACTTTGACTAAAAACCAATAACTCCTTCCCAATTATGAGGAAGATATAGGAAAAAATTCAAATAGAAAATTCCCATACAAAATGCCTACCCAGAATCCCTCAAAATTATCAAGGTAAGCCTAAGGATTATCAAGGAAAATCTAAGAACAAGCATAGATAAAAAGAAGCCTAACAAAACATGATAACTAAACATAACAAGCTATACTGGATAGATTTCTGAATCAGTAAGAAAGGATAAACAAGAAAAACTAAGTTAATATGAATAAAGTAAGAACTTTAGCTAATAATAATGTATTAAGATTTGTTTCTTAATTCAAATAAATAGACACAGTAATTTAAGTTGTTATTAATAAAGTAAATAAATGCAGAGTATATGAGAGTTCTCTAAAATAAGTTTATACTTTTTCTTTTTTTATTGTGTTTTAGGTTTTGGGGTACATGTGCAGAACATGTAAGCTAGTTGCATAGGTACACACGTGGCAGTGTGTTTTGCTGCCTTCTGCCCCTTCACCCACATTTGGCATTTCTCCCCATGCCATCCCTCCCCTGCTCCCCCCCCACTGACCCTCCCCATGTCCCCCAATAGACCCCAGTGTGTAGTACTCCCTTCCATGTGTCCATGTGTTCTCATTGTTCATCACCCACCTATGAGTGAGAATATACGGTGTTTCATTTTCTGTTCTTGTGTCAATTTGCTGAGAATGATGTTCTCCAGATTCATCCATGTCCCTACAAAGGACA
>CM052655.1:64637290-64659437 GCA_028533165.1 Leontopithecus rosalia
AAAAAAAAAAAAAAAAAAACTTAAAAAGTTTTTTCTCTAAAATTTTTTTTTCTGATAGTATTACTAAACATGCCTTCATCTTACTGGAATTAAAATCCTCTGAGTTTTTTTTTTAATTATGTGATACTGTTTTGTGCAACACCTTATTTATAAAAGTACCTGAGATTTGAAAAGTTTAAGTTTCCAAACTAGAGTCACATAATAACTTGGTTCAGAACTATAACCACAGGCTCCAAATACTTTAACTATAGTCAGCGTTATTTACATCATAACACAAATTGTTGTATTATTTTCTTTCTAAACATAATTTATGAAAAGGTGCTTTTTAATGAATTTTCTTTTATGTCATAAGAAAATATAAAATGATCAAATGTTACTTTAGTGAGTGAATATACAAAAAAGCTTTCGCTTCACTTTTTTTATTCTTCTTGAATACCCAAGTCATTGTATTTAAAAAAGTGAAGAGGCATTTTTAAATATATTAGGACTCCTTTAAGTAAGTGTACTTACTATATACTGCCTATGGTTTGCCAAAGGGGTATTTTTAATGACAAAAAAGGGCAGTGGATAATAGTGACAGTTCAAATTTTACACTAATTTCACCATCCATTAAAACTGCATGATTATATTTATATGATTTAGTGAAATTACCTTTCTGTAAAGAGACAAACACTCTGACAGGCTCTGGCAGCGGTTGTCAGCTTTAACAACCATTCATATTAATATGAGTTGTATAGGGACTAATATATCATGATCTGTTTAAATTACTATTATTTCCACAGTATTTCTGCTTCAGGAGCTTACTGAAGCTTAGAAAACAGGGAGTTTATAGAGGTTAGGAACATGTTTATAATAATTAAAATGTGTTTTAAAGTCTTGTTTTTCTCCATTATCCAACCAAATAATACTGATATCCCAAATCTCATATTCTGATTGAAAACACTGATGTTTAATATTTTTCCCATAGAGAACAATTTATTAAAATTGCAAAGAAGTCTTCTCTTGATTACTTATTTTTATTAGATACATCATTGGCAGAAAGCTAAGTAATGGTTAGCAAAAAAAGTAAAAGAAAAATAAATTTTTATAAAATATATGGTATATCTGTCCAATAGCCTAGAGCTACTTCATGCATTTGTCACTGTTATGTTAGTAATGTTGAAGCTGTCACTAGTCCAACACTTGCATATATTCTTTGAATTTTTTCCTTTAAAATAAATAACATAGATTCAAGAAAATGGATTTTGTACACATAAAGCAATGACAATGTTTGGAAATTACATGGAAAGTACATTGCAATGTAATTAATGTATTTTAACACTATCAGTAATGTTAAAGAATATTTAAGATGAGAGTAACAAAATGAACTTTAGACATTTTTAATATTTTGAAAACTACAAAAGCCCTTGCTTTTACCAATTATTATACCTCCTCTTTTTGTAGACCTTATATACAAAAAAGTATAATCAGCCTTTAGTCCAACCTCTTGGCTCATTGGTCCTTATAACAAACTATCAAGATATTTACTAATGTAAATCATAGAATTGATTAAATATGTAATTCAATTACCGTATTTACTCATTTATAATAGCAAATATTTTTAAATAAAAGTCCAGAAAAATTTGACGGTGAATAATAAAAGAGCTTTTTATAATTCTTGCTTAATTAGCAATAATGATCAAAAACATGTAAAATGGCAAATAAGACAATTTTATATACTAAATTCCATTATGACACAAAAAATACTGGGTAATGGAAAATAAAGAGCCAGGGTGCTGTGACTTTTGTGTGTGATACTTCAAAAATGGTATTCAAAGAAGTCACCTCTGAAAAAGGATATAAGCTGAGTCTGTCCTGATGCTGAAAATCAAAAAAATCCATATAGTGATACGCTTAAAAAACATTCTTGGTAGAGGAAACAGTAGATATCAAACTCTAAGAAATCTTGATATGATGCTAGAGAAGAAAGAAGTAGAATAATGTGGAATAGAGAAGACTAGGATTCAGACCATGAAGTAAAGTATATATAAGAATTGCTTTCACAAAACTGTTAAAATTTTCTGTATATTTGTATTTATGTCTATATTTATAAATAGATCTAGAGGCTTTGTAGGTTTGCATGCAGGCAAACATTTAAAAAAATATGTCTTTATTCATCAAACGTTATGGTAAAATTTAAAGACAAACAAAAATAAGAAAAAAATCCACTTTACTAAGAGGACTCCAGCTACACTGTCCAGCTGTCCAGCAGAGTAGAGTAGATACACATGAAACGATGCAACTTGTTTTTTTTTTTTAGATGGAGTCTCGCTCTGTCACCCAGGCTGGAGTGCAGTGCAACTTAAATCTTAATTAACAGTTAAATAAAATTATAAGTTGCATCATTTAACTATATTAACTATATTTCAAGAATGACATAGTCATATGAGGCTAAAGATTACTTCTTTGGATAATACAGGTATGGAACATTTAAACCATGAAAGAAAGTTTTATTAGAAAAAACTTGTGTAAAGTGACAGCCCTGAAAAAATGTTAAAGAATGGATTTTACTTCTAAATTATTCTATTGATTTTGGCTTGTTACCTGATATTCAGTCAGACATCTGGTTGAAAATAATCTAAAAATTTAAGAAATTGAGCAAAATATTTCTAGTCCCAAGTTAGATGACTGAAATAGATTTTAATAGATTTAATGTGCAATTCCAATAACATATGTCAGGTACAAGTATATTGTAACATGTCTCAGGAAATATTTACAATAAATAGATATAATTAATTAGTCAATAAGCATTTTAATTTTACTTAATACTTATCCTACTTACGTGGTATTAGGTTGGCAGTTTATAGAAATATATTAAGATTGATGGAAGAAAAGAGAAAGAATATGACTCTTTGATAATGAACATATACTATTCTCTTTAATATCCTATTTTATAAAAAGTTTATGTTTTAGACTGGGAATTTTCCTCAGACTTGAATGATTATTTTGTCAAGGAATTTTCACTTTATCTATGTTAAATATGAATTTAATTGATTCATTATTTGCGAATAGTTAGAACAGAAAGTAGAGAAAGCTATAGAGTCAAAAATAAAAGTATTAGAATGTTTGATTTTATAACTCACATATAGAAATATCTAAATTTCTACATTACTTCATTTTGTCCCAGAAAGAATGTCATTGACCTTTTTTATAATAAGTGTAACAAGGGATAATTACCTCTTAAAATTTTATATTTTTATTTGAACATACCTATTTCAGAACAATGTACAAAATATATTTAAATATTCAGTTATTTTTTATTGCCTTCTGTTATTTTCATTTTGAAATATATTTTTTATTTTAAAGTTTTAGTAAAAGCAGAAACAAAATAACAGTGGATGTCTTTAAACAAAGCATAATAAAAATATTAAATTTTATTTCTGTAAAGATTCAACAGATTTCCATGATTTTTAAAGTAAATTTTAACTACCTCTGTAATTTATATTTCTAAAATGTATCCTGTTTATAATTTCAGTTCTTGTTACTATTTATGTCATTGGTAGGCAATAAAAACATTATTTCTACTCATGTAATGAATGATTGATCTCAGGGCATTAGTATAAGTTCAGTTAAGAAAACAATAACTAGAATATTAGTACCTAGAAGCTCAACCATGAATAACATGAAGAGATGCCTTCTTTATTTCCTTTGGAGACTTTACTAACTTCATCTTTGGTGGTTTCCTTTTAAAATAATTCACCCAAACAGTAAACTTGATTTGCAGAAAGTATAGGCCTCCACTCTATACTAATATCTTTTGCCATACACCTTACACAAATTCAGTGATGTTCACAGAATAATAGAGAACACTGGCAAATGTACTCTATTTTTCTTTAAGGAAAAATTTTCTCCTTTTTTACAATCCCATCATTCATTCCTTAAAACAGTGTGAATTATTCAGTGTATCCCTGGGTCATGAAAATTGCGGAGTTTTAGAAAATCGAATAACATCTCTTTAGAGGTGATGATATGGTGTAGAAGAATCTCAAGGATTAAATCTATGAACTAATTTAGCCTGTGTTCAGATTTGAAATAGTTGCTATCTCCTTCATTAGATATGTAGTTGTTAACAGTTGAGAATTGCTAAGTCCTCTGGTATATTAATTGTAGGTAGATAACAGACAACTATAAGAAGAGAAATGGGGACCTAAAGAGGTAATCAAGGGAATTTTCTTCTTATTTAAGGAGTTTATAGATATTTATATAAGCCAATGAAGTAAATATAATTAGGAATGCAGTAGGCAGAATCTTCACTCTCATCATTTCCGTCACCTGGTGTTACTCAGATGAATGTTATTTTCCACAGTAAAAGGGATGTCATAGGTGGAAAAAAAGATTACTAGTTGGCTGTGCTTAAAATAGAAAGGCTATTGTGGATCTTCTTGTGAATCTAGTGTAATCACATGATCACTAAAAAGAAGAGTGAGAGCTGAAGAAGAAGCAGATTTAAAGCCTGAGAAAGATTTAACGCACTTAAGTTGACTCGAAATGAGGTGCCATCTACTAAAGCTTTGGGATCCTTATTCCTACAACTTCCAAAAACTTATCACTGATTTCAAAAGTTTGAAAGAAGACCCTGAGTTTCAGATGAGAAATACAGCAGAGGATGATACATAAGAATCCAGTTACGTTGAGCCAATCTTTGCTCATACTTCAACTGCTTGGCAATAAATGGGCATTGTAAGCTGTCAAGTTTTGGAAATTAGACGCAGCAGCAGCAGTAGAAAGCAAGTTTAGTTATATTTGAGTCAGAACTGGAAAGAAATGAAAGCTTTCTAGAAAGAAAGCTTTCTTTCTAGCTGTCTGGAAAGAAAATCAGCTTTAAAAAGGACTAGTGATAATTTGGTTCTCTTTGAGAGATTTTGAAAAATATGTTTGTTAAATAAAAAGATAAGTCAGGGGTGAGGCAATGGCAATTACAGTTTCTATATGGAGAATTTTGAAAAGAGAAAATTATGCTTTTCCAAGCATGATTCTAAGGCAAATGGAAAACAACTGTATAATATGAAAGATGAACATTATACTATCAGAAAGAGAAAAGAGAAGATAATCTTAGCACTGCATTAAATGATATAATCAAATAGGAAGTGTGGAGTTTGTTTTATCTAAACATTATAAACACCAGAAGCTTGGCTGTAATTTTCAATTGAGTGCCTTCAGTTCGAATCCTATTGTACAACTCTGGAAACAAATTTAACCCTAAGTTTACATATCAATTTCAGCATGAATATTGAAGATTGAACTTTTAATCCTATAAAATTTAAAATTTGCCATATTATTAAAACTATTATCTTAAGGATACATGTATCATACATATATACAAAACACATACAGAGACATATACACATTTATTTACATACATCTTTAAATGGTAAAATTCAATGTACACAGTTTATAACCTACTATAAATATCAAACACAGGAGTATAAATATTTTTAAATATTTTTATTTTTTATTTGAATGTTTAAGCATTTTCTAGATATATTAGAAAAAAATAACTTGTTACTTTATTCTGGAGGCCTTCTTTTTCTTTGAATTTTTTACACGGTATTTGCCTTGTCATTTGACAAATAAGCTCTGAATACTAACAGTTTCCAAATATTGTTTTGGTTGTTTAAGACACTACATTCAACATGGAAGTTTAAGTATAAAGGTGTAAGAAATCTTCCTTCTGAAATTTGTAGTCTACTTGAAGGAAAGGAATATTCAAGTAATAACACAAATTAATTTGAAACTACGATTATAAATAATCCTACAAATAAGAGGCATATAAGAAAATGTAATAGATGTTTCACCTAGTTAGGATTTCAGTAGAAGTTAATGTTAATCATTAAATTTTGAAAATGTAGGAAATAATTATATAATAATAGGGAGGTAAGAGGTTCTCCGGTAGAGGTAGGAGCCTATATAAAATCACTATATTTGGAAGAAGAACAACAGATACACTGATATTTTAAAAAAGGCCATGTGACTGATAGAAAGAAAATCAGAAATACCACTTTTTGGTGCTTTTTTTTTTTTTAAATGCAGTCTTGCTCTGTTGCCCAGGCTGGGATGCAGTGGCATGATCTCGGCTCACTGAAATCTCCGCCTTCCTGGTTCAAGCAATTCTCCTGCCTCAGCCTCCTGAGTAGCTGGGATTACAGGCACGAATTTCCATGCCTGGCTAATTTTTCTATTTTTAGTAGAGACAAGATTTCACCATGTTGGTCAGGCTGGTCTTGAACTCCCAACCTTGTGATCTGCCCCACCCTTAGCCTCCCAAAGTGCTGGGATTACAGGTGTGAGCCACTGCGCCTGGCCAGAAATACCATTTTTTAAGATAAACTGGGGAATTAATTTGGGGTTAAACTTTATTAGTGCTTGTAGGTCATGTGGTTTTCTTTTTGATTAGATAAAACAAAAGTTTAGGGAATATATTAGAGGAAGCATGGATAGGTGTGAACATTGTCCATAGAGATCTAGTGTGTATTCCCAGAGTTACAAGGGAAAAGTATCAGAAAATCTGGTCAGTCTTCTGTTGCACTTGCATCTTGCCTTGTCATTGGGTGATTTAATGATTTTGTAAAAGTTTTTTAGTTTGATAAACTATGCTTAGTCACACTGGAGAAAGAATTTTGCTTAAGTGTCCTTTGATGGAGGAGGCATCACCTCTCATTCCACATAACAATATTCATATAATTAAGAAATATTTATTGATATAAAAGTGTCAGCTATGTTTGTTAAAAATGCATGAATAGTAAATAAATTTCATCAAATTTTGTGATTTATGTTTGACATAATCTGACTTAAAATATATGCCATTTGAAATACATCAACTTCTCTTTTGGTATCTCTGGGGAACACCTAAGAAGATAGGCAACAATCACCCAGAGTAGCTGCTGATACTCACTATTCATAGAAGATCTTTACACATGCAAACATCAACAAAGTAAGCAAAGATGTTAGCAACAGCAGTAATTTGCTGATGATTTTATGTGTCAGCTTGGCTAGACACCATTCCATTAGCTTGTCCTACAGATTTCATATTTGTTAGACCCCATGGGCTATTCATTAAAATCAATCAGTTAGATAAATATCTTTATATTGATAGACACACAGATATATTTATGTATCAGTTAATGCATGTATGTATACAATTATGTATGTATGTATGTATCTACCGACCTATCTGTCCTTTGTTTCTGTTTCTCTGGAGAACCTTAAGATTTATGAAGTTCATGGTTTTCCTCTCTGATCATTTGCCTGAACTACATGGGGAAAAAGGTGAGTGTATATTTGTGTGTTTGTATGTGTTTGGGCATGTGCATGCATGTGTGTCTGTTTGGATGTGCATTTTGTACATTACACTAGTGAAAACAAAAATATTAATATTATTTGATGCTTAATAAATAAGCAATGTATTTTTTGTTATTCTTTACTTCAAAATTCTAGTATCTATGTTAAACATCTGTCACTATGATTATTATCAAAAAAATTAGACAGAAAATAATTATATTCATGGCTCAAGGCAACTTAACAAACACATTATCAACTCTTTTTCTAGTAATTGACCCATTATTTAGGTTTATTTTTATGATTATTTGGGGGTACTTTTGTATCACAGTATAACTGATGTTAAACAAAACAAGCTAATTAAATAGACATGCTACTATATGAAGAGAAAGGTAAAAAAGTAAATAACAGATTGTATTTGAAAGTGTCTGTTAGTCAAAATTTTAACAATTGATACCTGACAAAAATATATGTGATGCCATATTAGATTCTAGACACACACACACACACACACACAACATAAAATTTATAATTTTAATTTTAATACCACAGCTATCAGTAAGCTTTATTTATAAAACATCTTCATGATGATCTTAAGATATGTGGAGAATAAATTAAATACCCTTTTATGTCTTGGGGAAATTTTAGGAAATTTAGGGGCCTTGTCATTGTTGCTGACATTTTTAACCCAATTTCACAACCTATGCTTACATGAGAAATTAACTTAAAAAATTAAAACTTCCAATTAGATTAATCTACTGAATCATATTTATTAAAAAATATTATGTGGCTTAGTCTAACCATGGTATGAGAAATCTACAAGATATTACCCTCCTTGGTTCCCAGTTTATAGATTTTGGGTGAACATCCTGCTCAATCTCACCATTACTCTATGTGTATAAGTCACAGGACACTGCATTTAAAACTCAGAGACTATTATGAAAAAAATACTTTATATGCTCTACTTTTTTCTATATTATAAGCATAGATAAGTTGGTAAAAATAGCCCCAGAAATTTGATATATGCTTTTTGAGGGTGTGTCCTATATTTCAGCCATCTAATATTTAATCATCAGCTCAGTAAAGTAAGAATAAGTCATGACATCCAAGCTGTATAACTTGGTCTTAATGTTAATAATTTATTTACAGAAAGAAAATGAATAGGTTTGTGTCTTAGCCTGTTTTATGTTGCTACAACACAATACCTGAGACTGGGTATTTTATAAATAAATAAATTTTTATTTCTCAGAGTACTCAAGGTTGGAAGTCCAAGATTAGGAGACTAGGCTTGTCTCTTGTTGTCAGATGGGTCCTTGTTGATGTACCTTCCAGAGAGGATCAACACTGTGTCCTCACATGGTGGAAGAGAAGAGAGAGAACCCACTCCAGCAAGCCCTTTTGTTCCAGCATTAATCCAGTTATGAGGAGGGCAGAGCCATCTTATAATAGACCCCACCTCTCAACAATGTTGCATTGGTGATTAAGTTTCCAGCAAATAACTTTGGGAAATATATTCAGACCATAGCAGTAGGTATGTATCAATTGTCCTCTAAATGAGTGAAGACTGCAACTTCATTATGATCACTTAGTTTTGGTTTGTCTGCCCCAAGTATTTCATTCAGAATGGCATAGTCCAAATGACATTTCTCATTTCTTAATAAACTGAATATTCTACAAAATAAAATTATAAACTCTAGAAATGGAAGTATTTACAATGTATTTTAAATAGTATTTGTTATCACAGATAATGAATTTAAATTAGAATGCTTTACATCACAAAAGCACTCTTTTTTATTTCCCCACAAATATCTGTTGTTTATGGACTCTAACTACTTTGTAAGCTCTTTTAAGGCAGAATTAGTAAAAAAAAAGTCATTAACAATATTGTATGTAATTTTATTATCTGAATTTTTCCAAAGACTAAAAAATGGGTCCCATTCAGTTTTAAATAGCATATTATAGAAGTTATGGTGTGATAATTATCCATACTACTATTATTGTAAAGAAAATAGCTCTAAAAATTAAGTGATAAGCATAAGCAGTTTGTCTTTTAGTCTTTATGGTTTACATTACTTTTGTTTTAAAAATGCTTACTAATCAACACACTGATTTTATATCCCTATGAATTCTTCACTGTATAGTACAGAGGAAGCCAATCTAGAATCTCAGACATAAATTTAAATCCAACACGGGATGGTTTTATCTTAGAATACACTACTGAATGCCAGTCAATGTGTTTCTTGAGCTATTTCATGCTATTTTGCTGAAGTCAGAAGAAATCAGTTGCATCACAGCTGCAATTCTTGACCTGAAATGTGTCGATGACAGCAAATAGCCTCAAACTAGCTATGCAAGAAATACTTATCTAGTCCCATAAAAGTCTAATCAATATTGAAGGCTTAACTAACAGATGTTGTAGGACTTTCACACTATCTGTGCTTAATAGTGTCTCATTTCATATATTTTCAGTTACTTTCCTAAGTGCAGCTAAGTTAATTACAGTACTAACACTGAATTCCTTATCTTCCATTAAGAATAAAGCCTATTCCAATTTATAATAACGACTATATTGGTTTAAAAATATAAATACCTTTATTCAACTTGTGTTGATGTATGGTAATGTTGGTTAATTATTTTTTAAAGGAAGAAAGTACTTTCAGTGAAATAGTGTTCATTAGAGGAAGAAAAACATTATAAACATTGTATAATATTATGAATTTTGTTTTTTTCTCACTCCAACATTTAAATATACATCCAGCAATAAATATTATTTTTCCTATCTAATTAATTTTCAAAATGTTTTTTAAAGAGGCAATACTCTTGTCAACATTTATATTACATAAAACTCAAGGTCGTAGAAATTAAAGTAACTCACATGATTTGAGTGAAGCTTGATTTAAATGTTAGACTTATTATCAATGCATGATCCAGAATATAACCCAATTTATCTGTCTAACACTTTACAACTTTTCTGTATATGCATTACTTTGCTTTTTGCTTTTTCTTTCTTCTCCCCTTCATAGCTTAATTTTTGAAGTGTTGTTTATACTTTACCTTTATTAGTATTATTATTATTATTATTTTGAGATGGAGTCTCACTCTGTCACCCAGGCTAGAGTGCAGTGGCGAGATCTTGGCTCACTGCAACCTCTGCCTCTCAGGTTCAAGCGAATCTCCTGCCTCAGCCTCCCGAGTTGCTGGGATTACAGGTGCCTGCTACCACATGCGACTAATTTTTGTATTTTTAGTAGAGATGGGTTTTCACCATGTTGGCTAAGCTGGTCTCCAACTCCTGATTTCAGGTGATCTACCTGCCTTTGCCTCCCAAAGTGCTGGGGTTACAGGCATGAGCTACCTCGCCCGGCCTACACCCCACATTTTAATCTTCACAACTTGAATAATCTTTATACTACTCCATTTTGATACACCTCTCTTACATATAAAAAGTTGTTCTCTCCATATTTCCCAATGAGAATCATTATTTTTAACCATTAGACTTCTCAATATTATTTAATAAAATTTGTAATTTAACCTGTCCATCTATAAATCTGCCAGGATACTACACCCTCTATATTTTCTTTCTGGTCAGTGATTCACTATCCTATTTTTTCTTCTTCTCCTTTTTTGTTAACTTTTATTTTTTAACTTTAGAGTTACCAGCTCAGGTTTGTTACACAGGTAAAGTTGTATCATGGGGATCTGTTGTATCAATTATTTCATCAACCAGGTATTAAGCCTAGGATTCATTAGTTATTTTTCCTAATCTTCCCTCCTCACAACCTCCACCCTCCAAAAGGCCCCAGTGTGTGTTATTCCTCTCTGTCTCCATGTGTTTTCATCATTTAGCTCTCACTTATAAGTGAAGCATGCAGTATTTGGTTTTATGTTTGTTAGTTTGTGAAGGATAATGGCCTCTAGCTCCCTGCATGTCCCTGCAAAGGACATGATCTCACTCTTCTTTATAGATGCATAGTATTTGGTGATATATATGTTCCACATTTGCTTTATCCAGTCTATCACTGATGGACAATAAAGTTGATTGCATGTCTTTGCTATTGTGAATTGCAATGAGTATACACATGCATGTGTTGTTAAAATAGAATGATTTCTGTTTCTTTGGGTAAATACCCAGTAATGGGATTGCTGGGTTGAATGGTATTTCCCTCTTTATGTATTTGAGGAATTGAGACACTGTCTTCCATAATGACTGAGCTAATTTACACCCCACCAACAGTGTATACAATGAAGATTTTTACATCTTTATCCTGAGATACTGATCTGTTTAGTACATGCTCTTATTTTGGTAACTCAACCAGTCCATGACTTCCTTATCCAGTCTAATGACTCATTTTATTGTCTCCTATAAAAAGCTCTCTGCTGAACTCTGCATCCAGTTGTTTGAGCAATATTTTAATTGGTGTCAGATATGTGCTACTTACAATGTCCAAAGTACAGTAATTTGCTTCAACAATTCAATCATGTTCTATCTTTACAAATTTCTGTGAAGCAAACCACCACTTGATTGTTGGAGTCAGAAGCCTGTGAGCTATACTTGATTCCTCCTTTTCTCATAGCATATTCAAAATCAATCTCACTAAATCCAACATTGTTTTATGTTTCTATCTTTCATTACTTCTGCCAGCACCCAAAGCTACATTCATGCTACAACCTCAAATACTCTCCCTTCAAATACGGTCTCTCTTTTATGTTTTCTTAATAGTGCTATAAAATTCTTTAATCAAATATAAATCTAGTCAGGAAATTTCTGAGTTTAAAAAACATTCATGTCTCCCTGTTTTTACAATGCAATGCTTATAAAATGTCCAGCAGAGCACTACAATTGGACTCCGTTTAAATCATCTAATTCATCATCATATTTATGTGATAGCTATGCTGGCCTTTTTTTTTTCTCTTTTATTTATCTCTAACTTTTTATTTTTTTTTTGCTTTAGAGTCTTCTGACCACATTATTCTTTCCCTACACTGTACTTAATTTACTCCTTCCCTAGTCTTCATTCTCATCTTCACTGAAAGATCATTTTTTAATGAAATTTGTTTTGTAGATTAAGTAATCTCCCCATGTTAGACACATCTGTAAGTCTCTTCTTTTTTTCTACTTTGTACACTCAGAACACATACAATATTTATAATGTTCTATTTTTCTTAACAGGCAAAGTGATTGCCTTGTTCAAATTCATAATTGAAGCAACTGATTTAAGACCTGACACAGAAAATATTCAACGTATATTTTGTAAAAATAAATAAATAAATAAATATAATATTAAGGTAGAAATCATAAGTTTCAATAAAATCTGTTGTTAACTTTTTCCTTACTTGTGTACATTATTTTATAACATTATATGATTTATGAGCATCATAAATCATCAAAATTTATAATTTTCTTTTCTTTAAATTTTCTTTTATTTTTAATTGACAAATAATAATTGTACATAGTGATGTTTTGATACATAGTGATTAGATCAGAATAATTAACATACTCATCATTGCAAACATTTATCATTTGTGTTGGGAATATTCAATCTCCTCCTAGCTACTTGAAACAACATAATATTGTTAGCTATAGTCAGACTACAGTGCTATAGAACACTAGAATTTACTCCTCATATCTGGCTGTAATTTTATATCCTTTAACAAATCTCTCCATAGCCCTTCTTCTCCCTACCTTTCACAGTCTCCAGTAACCTCTGTTTCACTTTCTATTTCTTTTTTTTTTTTTTTTTTGCATAAGAATATCACTGTATTTATTTTCCTTCAGGTAATTTTTCTAGGGCTTCAACATTTTCTTTCCGATATTAAAAGAAAAAAAATCCCAAAGTTTAGAACTGGATCACTTGGCCCTTTCTCTTCTTATCTCCTCCCAGTTCAAAATGCTTGCATCTCTTAATGGTCAGCATCCTCTTGGATCTGCAGTTAGGCGCAACACATTCCAGACAGAGCACAATCTTCTTTGTGGTCTTAGCCTTCTTCCGGAAAATTGGCTTTGTCTGCCCACCATAGCCACTCTGCTTCCGATCATAGCGCCTCTTTCCCTGGGCATACAAGGAATCCTTGCCCTTCTTATGCTGTGTCACTTTGTGAGGCTGATGCTTGCCACACATCTTACAGAAGGTTCTTCGGGTTTTAGGTACGTTGATCATCTTTGCAGAAGGGCTGGTCTGTCTATATGATGAAAACCAGAATCGGTGTCCGAGACACCCGCCTCGCGTAGCTCTCGCCTCGCAACAGCAAAGGGCTTCACTTTCTATTTCTATGAGATCAACTATTTTAGCTTAAGCATATGAGTGAGAACATGTGGTGTTTAACTTTGTTCTTGGGTTTTTTCACTTAACATACTCTCCTTCAGTTTTTCATTAAAGGAAATCAACAACAGAAAAAAACTTAAAAGTATTGAAAATTATAGGATATTGTTAAAATCTATTTCAACTTATGCAGTACCAGAGGTTACTTCCCTGTGCTGCTCTAATTCCTATTCCAGAGTTTTTCACACATAATTACAATAGCAATCAAAAGTCTAAGAGTACTTCACTTTTTGGGAGTATAATAATTATATATATTTCTTAAGGCTTAGTAAATCTAATTTTTAATTATCTATGTAATGACTCATTGATCTTTTTTCCTGAAGAAGAGAATCCATTACCATGAGAAGATAAATCTTGTCTTGTATGCCACTGAATCCCCCAGCACTTTGAATAGTGATTGCCTAGTAGGTTGTGAGCCCTCAATAATCATCTATTGTCAATTTTTAATTTTGTTTAAGAATATTTATTAAAAAAATAGGTATTGCATGAAATAAGCAGGTTTCCTTAGATAAAACAATCCAATTCACCTTTAGAAGAAGTTATTAAAAACTTACTTAAATCTTGTTTTTATGTTCCACTGGATCAAAACCAAATTAACTATTATTTCAGTCTCATTAGCATGATTATATAATGGGAATTGAGAATATGAGCTATTGAAAAACATCTAACCTGTAAGTCATAATTAACTAAATTAAATACATTCTTAAAGCAATAAATGCCATCTGCTTGCTTTTTCTAAGGGCTAAACTGTTTGAATTTAAGCCAATTTCAAAGACAAAATAATGTGATACTGAAAAATTACAGACAATGAATTAGGCAGTTTACATTCTAGTGCTTATTTAAAAGACTATATAAAATCATATGAATATATCAACATTTAACTCTATGTATTCTGTTTTCTTTTGAAGTTTTTACAATTTTACCAGGACCCAACCTCAGTAATGTAGATCAGCAAAGGATGTTGTAATGTTTTCAAAATGTATTTTGACTAAGATATTCACATCATCACATTACTGAACTTTGTTTTTGTTTTATTATTGTTACTTCTACATGGGTTTTACTATTATCCATGAAGAAAATATAAGCTCACAAATAAGAAGGTGATTTTTTTTCCTGGCCTTTAAAATTCAGAATTAATATAAATTGTTTCAGTCCTCTTTACTGATTAGCTAAGCCTCACTGATTAAACATAGTCTAGTACAAACACAGCTACTAAGCTAATAATATTTGGTACTTAGTTTCAAGAGTATACATGAGTGACACATTCAGATAAGGATATATAATATATACTATTAAATAAATGCCATATTTGGAATTTGAATATAACTGACCCTTCTGTTTCTCATATCATGGGAATTATTATAAATTTGTCTTAATCCAAGTTAGTTCCAAAGTTCATAAATTCAACAAATATGTTTTAAGCACTTTGACTGTATGAGGCATATTTTTAAGTGAGGTAAATACAGTTCCTACCTTTCACATGTTATACATTTTATATCTTCTATCCCACAGTTTGGTGATCCAGTTACACTCCCATTTGTGGTTTGTAAACATGGTATTCCCAGTCATTTCTGGAATTTTTATTCTTTCTTGATTTTAGCTTGATAGGAAGCCCTACCGCTTCAACATACACCAGTGGCCCTCAACAGTGTAAGCTGAGCAAGTTTCTCAACTTGTCAATTGACAAGTTGAGAAAATTTCAAGCACATAATAAGAATAAATAACCACTTCCACTGGGCCAAATCTACTTGATAAAAAAACTCCTATTCTTCATATGCTCAATGCTGACTGATACCTAAGACACAGAAAAATTTAAACCATTTTTTATGTTTATTACTTTCCAATACTAAATTTTGTTTTAGAAAAGTAATGTGGGGGAAACCATATATGACAGACATCTGTTACATTTAAATATTAAATTTGTGGATGTAGAAGCAACATTTGTCCCTCAGATAGTTTTTAATAAAAAAGCACTTGAGCTAAATTCAAAACTCAATATCCATTCAGAGTTTACAGTTTAGTACAGGAGAAATAGAGAAAATAGACAAAATAAATAATATATACATATATATTAGATAATAAATATATGTATGGGTAAAATAAAGCAATAAAATATATAACTACAATTTAAAATCATGGCTAGGCTAGCTTGCTAAGAAAATATCATTCACATGAAAACCTCAGTTCTATGACAGAGTGAGTTGTGAAGGTGGTAGAGGTCAGAGTTATCTATGTAGAAGAAAATTCAAGAGCAGGGGCCATGAGTTTATTGACTAGGTTGTTTAAATGACAAAAAAAATTGAGGTTGTAGAAGCATTCTGTTAAAAAAAAAGATACAAAAATGTGGTTCATATACACCATGGAATACTATGCAACCATAAAAAAGCACAAGATCATGTCCTTTGCAGGGACATGGATGGAGCTGAAGGACATTATATGTAGCAAACTAATACAGAAACAGAAAACTAAATATGACATGCTCTCACTTATAAGTGGGAACTAAATGATGATAACACATGGACACATAGAGGGGAACAACAAACACCAGGGCCTTTCAGAGGGAGGAGGCTGGGGGGAAGGAGAGGATCAGAACAAAACAACTAATGAGTTCTAGGCCTAATACCTGGTCGATGAAATAATCTGTACAAAAAACCCCCGATACAAGTTTACCTAGGTAACAAACTTGTTCTGGTACTTCACGGGTACCAGAGAGAGTGTCTGAGATGTCTCCATGAAGTCAGAGAGTATTTTCCTTGGATTCTCTATTTTCTGCTGGGAGCAGAAAAGGAGCTATTGAGTGCTCTGAGATGAGCAGGATAACACCAATAGAAAGTGACAGAGTTTTGTGCTCTTTTTATAAACATGAAATAAATCCTCAAAAATCTAAAAGGAGAAAATGTCCTGGTACCTCAGGGGTACCAGAGCAAGTTTGTTACATAGTAAGTTTGTTATGTAAATAAAAGTTAAAAAAATAAAGTGATACTGACAAGAGAGAACTTTTTTAAAAAAGAAAGAAAAGGAAATCACAATAAGCAGAAATGTGGAAGAAGGAGAGAAAGGAGGAAGAAAGAGAAAAAGGCATAGATTAGTCAGGAATCTGGAAACCTAAATGGCAGATGCAAGTGTTCATTTATGTTGCCATAAAGGAATACCTGACGCTAGGCAGTTTATAAGGAAAAATCCTTTACCTCACTAACAGTTCTACAGGCTGTCCAAGAAGCATGGCACTACCATCTGCTTCTGATGAGGTCCTCATGCTACTTCCAGTCATGGTGAAACGTGAAGGGGAACCAGTGAGGAGAAATCCTATGGCAAGAAAGGAAGCAAGGGAGAGACGATTTTTAACAATCAGCTATTTTTATCAATCAGCTCTTGAGGAAAATAATAGAGCAAGAACTCACCCACCCATAGGGCGGCCATTCATCTATTCATGAAGGAACTTCCTCCATGACCTAAATGCCTCTCACTCTAACACTAACATTGTGGGTCAAATTTCAACATAAGTTTTGGGGAACAAAAACCCAAACTATAGCAGCAGGTGAAGGCACTGTTAAGAAAAAAACTTGTAATATTTCATTATGAATTGTAGTTTATATTGATGATATATATCCACTCACTATTAAAGCTATGATTAAAAACTTAACTGCATCTACACAGCATCTATGCTTAGTAGTAGTAGCAGACAGATCAAGGAAAAGATTTATCCTAAGTGGATAAATGTTCAAGTAGAGGAAAAGAAGCACATACAGGGCACACTAGAGAATGTTAATTCAAAAGCAAACAGAAATTAGTTAGATTTGACTATCAGATATATAAATCCTTGAGAAGAAATTTTTGGCAGATATGAGATGAAAGTTCAAGTCCTACAAATCTAGATTCTAAAGTAAAGCATACATTTGAGTTGTAACTTAGGTGTTACATATGAATATAGCAGGGATACATTCAGACCATAGCAACATTTTTCATGTGTCTTTTCTGTTATTTTATTTATAGCATATCTATTTGACACTTTCTTATTCTTTCCATGTTTCTACTGAATGAAATCTTTAACTGAGCTTTCATGTTGCCTACTTTCCTTCATAAATCCCTTAACTATATTAATCATAATTACATTACATTCTTTGTCTGATACTTGCAACATCTGAGTCATTTCCAATTCCGTCCCTTTTTATTTTTTGTTTGCAATGTGTGTGTATATGTGTGCGTATGTGTGTGTGTGTGTCTGTGATTTTATATTTTTAGACCTTATACTCTTTATCTGATTTTGTAACATTGCATGTAGTAGGAAATTAAGTAAATACTATTTACACTGGTAAACTGGCATGCCACTTCTTTGCTAGGACTTTAATTTGTATGAGAAAAGGTTGAATTATTTCAGTCCAGTAGTACATTGAATTTAGGGGTTGTAGCTATGGTTTACCTTCTTTGCATTTACTATTAACTTAAAATTTCTCCAGTGTTAACTTTCAATTTGAATATGGGCTGGGTTGCTGGAGGTATTTTTTCAATTCCTGTTTCCATTTCAGCTTTTGACTTTCCTATTTGTCTGTCTTATAGAAGGTTTCTTTTCAACCTTTTCCCCTTCCCCTTACTGTTTTACTTCTCTACCTTTCGAGTATTTTATGGGTTGAATTGTGTTCCCCGACTTATTTCATATGTTGATGTCCTAGCGACCAGGACCAAGAATGTGACTGTATTTGTCAAAAGAACCTTTAAAGAGGGGTATAAGTTGAAATTAAGATGTTAGAATGAGCCATAATCCAATATTACTAGTGCATTTATAAGAAGAGAAAATTTAGACACACAAAAAAACACCAAGGATGTATGCACAAAAAAGGAAAGACCATATGAGGACACAGAGAGAAGGCAGCTACCTGCAAGCCAAGGAGAGAGGACCAAGGAGAAACCTACTAACACCTTGATCTTGGACATTTAGCCTCCAGAAATCTAAGAAAACAAATTTGCATCGTTTAAGCCACCAAATATCTGGTATTTTGTTATAGCAAAAGAATAAATTCAAGGTCTGCCCATGTGTGTTGGGAGTATGGGAATGCCTTGTATCCTCTATTGATATAAGCAGACCCTCAATTTTCAGGTTTTTGGTGTACCACTTTCTCATTGATCCTGCTCCTCTACCAGAATTAGAAAATTTCTCATAGTCTGCACCCAGTATATTTTCCTGCCTTTTCCTTAGATGTTCTGTGTTTTTATTTTTTTATTTTTTACTATTTTTTTTCCTCCAGGCTGCAGTGGTTCTTTACCTGTACTGTTAGGACATTAGTATTTGTTGCTTTTTAACAAGATTAAGCTTTCTTTTTCCTCAGGTCTTAAGATTCTGAGTAAGTTTTTTTTTTTTCCCCTTCCCATAGTGGGGACTGCTCCCCTACCCAATCCTAATCTTAGGAGAATTTTTTCATTTCTCCTATCTGCCATCAATCCTTCTTAGAAGCAAACAGTTGAATCTGTGGAGAAGCGCCTACAAGCAAGAGGAGCAGGGGGAAACTAGCTTTAATTTTGCAACTCCCAGAGATGCTACATCCTTACAGTAGTTCAAACAATCTCAATAGATGCTTTAAAAACTTCAGCTGAAATCTTAACTATGCTGTGTAATCTAGTGCTTGCAACCCACCTCTCCCTGGTGGCATCTATCTCTGCTTCATTTTAAAAGTAGTTGATTATAGTGCAATCTTAACTGTGGCTTTCAAAAAAGTTATTTTAATTTTACATATTTTTTCATGTTGTTAGGGTTAGAAATGTAATCTCTTCAGCTTTCTTTGTTCTTAATGAAGGTCACCAGAAAAAAAAAGCTATCTTTACGAGAACCATCAGTAATAATTATTTTCTGAAACAATTAATGAATAAAAGGAAAACTAAAGTTAGAATTTACTAATATATTTCAAATTATAACAAACATGCAAAAGCCTACAGTTAAACTCAGCGCTAAAGAAACAGCAAGATTTGTGTGCAGCACATTGCTTAGGTAAATAAATTTCTACATTACTTCTCAGATATAATATTTTGAGGTTTGTCAGATGCTGATCTTTAATCACTTCCAGGTAATTAACATTATGTGCTAATACATCTATCAACTCTCTGATCTGTGTGGAAAGTTTCTTAAAATATCAAAAGATTCACCCCAATATCTAGCTACCTAATTTCCTTTGTAATGTAGCAAGTTTCTCACTTGCCTTTGATACAAAGGTTAAAATATACTTAAATCTTTCTATGTTAACGAGCTCCAAACAATTGCATTTATATTATTAATAAATCTACTCTCCTATGTCTTTGAAATATGCATCAACATTAATTTTTAAAAAATATTACTGTGTCAGATGTGATTATATTCACAGAGCTTATTCAAACTGTTAATAAGGTTAAATTATAAATAGAAATTTATATTGGATTAGATCTGAGAAGACTCATGAAATGAATTTCATTTCATTTTTTTTACTACTCTAGTTGGGTTCAGTACTTCCAAATTAATCTTTCAAATATCTAGGACAGTCTAACCATCTTCCTTGGTACAGGCGTACTCTTGTCTTCTTTAAATGTATATTTTTCTCTATTCTAGTTTCTCAGGATTATTCTCCAGGTTAGTTTGTAATTGAAAATTCCTAGCATGTCTATGATATAACAAGAGAATACTTACAGCTTTCAGGTTATTTTGATTACTAATTGTCAGCAGGATTATGTCAGGAGACAAGACATTTAAAGAGGAAGTCAGTTAATGAAATGTATTCATGACTAATAAATAGCCTCATCCTTATTTCATCCTTTCCTTCTACTGTTCCTCCCATCCTACTATTTTAAAAGCAAAGCTCAGTCTAAATCCCCTTAGAGCAGAAAAAAGTAAATTGAAGAAAGCATACTTTGTCTGAAAAAATTTCTGGCAATAGAACCTTTACAACTTATGATTCTGAAGAGGCACCAAAGTGTTAAGGTTGGATCTTAGAGAATGTCCCTAGAACTTCTGACTATGTCTCCCACAAAGACTCTTCGTGTGCCTCAGAACATAGATTTTGAATGTCTAGTTTTGCTGCTTTGAATGGTACCTTGGGGTATGGAATGAAAGACAGATGGGGGAAACATGGGAAAAGGTCTACTAATAATTCACCTATCATTTCCCATCATCAGGTGAGAAAAATTATTCATATTTAATTGTCAAATACTTTGACATTTTGACCCAGCCCACTTTGCTTCCTCATGTTTTTATTTTGCATAGCACAAAATTCAGACAAATACCAGATCTATATTCTGAATTAAAACCATATCATGATTTGTGTTTCTTGAAAATGTGAATAAAAATTAAAACTTCTTTTCAGTAATTAACTAGAAAATATAGTATTGTCAATTTTGTGCAACTTTGCTCTTTCTTTATTTTGATTTCCACACTTTGTCAATATTCATAAGTCTAGGCTGTCACTCATAGGAAAAGCATGTGACATATTACTGATATGCACAGAAAATTAGCAGGAAAAGGACACAAAATTTGAGGTGCTATTTTCCTGTGATTTCACTGTGTCTTTAAGCATAATCTAAATAAAGCATCTAAATAAAAAGCTTGACACTAATGTTGAAAATGCCAGGTTCTATGTCAAATCAGTTCGAAAGAAACAGAAGGGAAACAGGGAGAACTTTCGTTCCAAGGGATGAGTGTTAACTACTCTTTATTTAGAGAACATTACATACTTTTATTAGTTAATAACACAGGATTTTAAAGAGCAGTTCTAAAAATTATGTTTGGGATATTTCTGGAAAAGTAATAAATGGGAACAATTTTCCTTTGAAAAATAGAATTTAGCATGTATTTTAATTTTATCTCTAGTAAAAGTTGGAGTAGGAAAATGACAGCAGTAGATCTTATCTCCATCCTCTTATTCTACCCTAGAAACAACTCTAAACTGGCAAAACACAATAAAAGAAAGTAATTATTCTGAGAATTTAGTTTAAAGCAGACTTTTTCTGAAGTAAATAGCATAACTTCTCAATTATTCAGTGAGGTAATTTTTTAATCTCAAAATTATGTTTGTTTTTTTTGTGTGTGTTCAGCCATCAAATAGTGTATTGAGGTATAAAATACTTTGTGAAATTTTATTTAATTAAAATCAATAAAAATACATAGTATTAATGTAGGTCTCTGTTATATTAGTAAAACTATGTTTATTAATTCACTAATCATTATGGGGACTTCCAACATCTCCTCTCTTATTCATCAAAATAAAAATCTTGGATATGCATAAAGAACAGAATGAAAACCACAAAATTGGCCAAAGTGCAACACCTTCGTGTGATGCTCTCTTTTGTACTTTTTTTTTTTTTTTTTTTTGAGACGGAGTTTCGCTCCTGTTACCCAGGCTGGAGTGCAATGGCCCGATCTCGGCTCACCGCAACCTCCGCCTCCTGGGTTCAGGCAATTCTCCTGCCTCAGCCTCCCGAGTAGCTGGGATTACAGGCATGCGCCACCGGGCCCAGCTAATTTTTTGTATCTTTAGTAGAGACGGGGTTTCACTATG